>OY741959.1:9010000-9399013 GCA_963555595.1 Tethea ocularis | reverse complement strand
CGGGAATTCTAACATTTAGGTTGCGCTGTGTTCCGTTGGCCACATATTATGATCTTTTTCTTTGTGCCCTTCATGATAAAACGTTTTGTCTTACTTTCTGTTTCAGGAATAAATAAATATTGTTTTCTGAGAGTTTAGAATTGTGGTATATAGGTACGTATTGCTACATGTGGGACAATTATGTTACTTTGTAATTATTTTATGATTCATTTTATTTTTAAATAGTAAGTAGGTAGTTAGATTTAAGTTTAGTTTTAATTCATTTAATTAAATATTTACAAATACTAAAAATTAAAATAATATTCTAACCCTATTTACAAAATATTTACAAGTAAAAAAGTTGTGCCAGATCACTGCCCTGAGTGAATTCATTTATTTAAATTTATAAATATTAGGTATATATGTTACTTTGTTGCAATCAATTTCAATATTTAAATCGCTAGAAATTTTACATCGTAAATGTTTCCATGAACAATGTTTGAATATAGAGTCATTAAATATAAAAAAGTTCAAATTCATTTAAAATCAATATTTAACTGGTTTCTATTAAAAAATTACTGAAAATTATTGCAACAATGTTACGTGATGCTCCACAATTAGCAAGGTTTTTCAGCCTTTTAACACGTACGTATATAATCATACCAAGGAAAGTAATATTAGTGGGGTATAATACATAGATAATAAATAGTTTATTTATTTACACACAGACTTGTGATTATTTCTAATAGAAAATCCTTTCAGCAGCGTAGCGACTGAAAAAATGGAAAGAAATGTGTGTGTGTGTATTACCTATCACGGAAAACATAATAGTACCGTTATTATGTCATCATCAAACTTATGAAAAACTGTCTATTTGTCTTATCCGAATCACCACATTACCAAAAGACATACAGTTTCCTGACTTTCCATCTAAAGTATCATACGAACTATATGCGCAGCGATAAAACTACGGTAATAGGTCAATGGTAGTGACGTCAAAGGTCATGAGTTCGAATCTAACGAGCTTTCGGTGAAGGGAAACATCGTTTGGAAACAATAGTATGATAACGTTGTTCTTTGTACTACCCGCCAGGCTAGCTACCACCCTCAAGTTAAAAATCTGTTACCAAGCACCTACTGATATGATGCAGCAACTTTACATGAGAGCCAATTCCCTTCTAGGCTTTGTATTACCACCATCGGCCACATCATCAACATGGTGAGAGAAATCTAAATATATAAAAGAAAAGCGTGACTGATTGTCAGTCAGTCAGTCACTCTAGCAACTCACAGCTCAAACTACTGGACGGATCAGGCTGAAATTGAAAGTTCTATAAATAAAATGAGAACATGAAGTCAAGGTGCCGTCATGGTCAACTTGTTTATTCCTCATGTCTAAAACAGTTACACTCAAGTTTTTACTTTAAAAACGATGTAAATTTGACAGTTGCCCGTCAAATTGGATACGATTCAAATACATAGTTAATTCATACATACAGGGCCTTCAAGCGCTGGGGTATGATTTAAATTCCGTTTAAAGTAGTGATGTCGTACATATATTTGCCATTAATAGCATTTGGTCATGGAAATAAACAACTACTCTACAATTTCACTATCTTCACTCAAAATGCATTTAAAAACATATTATTTGATAGTTAATATAGAAAATGTATTTTTTTCACTTTACAATTAGTATTAGGTAGATAACGTAGGTACGTACGTTTAGTTAGTATAGTATACATACAAAACATAATGGGTATTTATTTTGTTTAAAGAATATTTATATTTCTATTCAATCAATGAAATGTAACATCTTCATGATTATTCTCACCAGACTGTTTACTTTGATAACCTTATCGCAATATCATTTTCAAGAAACAATTTCCTTTGAGGGATGCTCAAACAAAAATTAATTTATATCGTTCCTCGCTCAAAATGAAATCATCACGAGGGCCTAAGAGCGAAGAGGCGCTCAACGACTATGACATATTACCGAAATTTACGTAATACTAGCACCATTCGAGCCCAAGGCGTTTATTACGAGATATGAAAAGTAAAACGTTTATAATACGAACTGAAATGAAGTATGGCCGGTGGAGTTAGAAAGAGAAAAGATAAGAAAATAATGCCCGCTCATATATCATCACAATCGCCAGAATACTCGAGTCGTCCGGCCGGCCACCGACCCAACTCAGAGCCGCGGCGTTAGAACCTCCTGAAAATATTTAACTAAGCAGGAATCGCCAACTAACCTTACTTCATAATAACCCTATTCTAACACAATATTTATAAAGGTAAAATGGAATTTGTTAAAAGTTATCGCCGGTTCAGAAATATATATTCTGTTTTTATTATTAGATAAATAAATTAATTTTGCTTTCGCACGCCTCGCACGGGTTACCTACCGGCGCGTTTCCTATTATCCTATACATATGCTAATCCAAGTTATGATCTACCTGCGTACCAAAATTGGTGATGATTAGTTGCTTTCGAATTTATAATAATTACACTAGAGCAACGTTTAATATACCTAACAACAAGCTCATTTTACGGCCCAAAAATTTGAATCATTAACGTTGCATGTAAAACGATAGGTACGTAAGTAATCGTGTTTCAGAAAACCCGTCATCGGCAACCCAAAATTAACTGTGTACCGAATCTTGGCGTCGGAAACAGGAGTTGGTTAACGAGTTCAAGCTGAATGTTTGGGTCATTTCATTTGCGTGCACATTCAACAAACTATACAAATTATTTCTGCGAAGTATGCCGTTACGCATTCTTGAGATTAGTTCGCCCAGAAACGCGGTGACTTCGTCATCATTCATTTAGAAATTGACTGGACGAGCTATTTCTTGTTTATAATTCCATTCTATACAGTGTGTCCGGTCATGAATTAGCGATATTTTAGGTATCTACGTATTTTTGAACACATTCTATGGGACTTTTCTTAGGACCAACCCTAGACCGAATAAGATAGATGTTAGAGTTTGAAAAAAAAAACAAACTATTATTCTAACTTAGATAGATAGATATTTTTTATGAAAAGTTTTTTTTTTTTTCGAGTTTTCAGGGTTGGTCCTAAGAAGAGTCCCATAAAATGTGTCCAAAAATAAGTACCTAAAATACCGCTAGTTTATGACTGGACACATTGTATATTTCTTAAAACCGTAGGTCATTATGATATTTAAAAAAACATTAATTTAAAAACCACCTTAGTACCTAAGTATATTTGAAAGAACCAAGCAGGAAATGCGGAATCTTTTGACGTTATATAAAGTTGCCTTCAAGTAGTTACCTGTGTGTCTAAGTTTTCGATATTTTAGGTCAATCCCAATAAAAGAGCTGACGTATCTACTTCCATATCCAAGATGATAAAACGCCTATATGAAAAGATATTGGATAAGTATCGTGGCCACCAGAAAGCGGTATTACTGACGGAACAATCAATCACTTTACTAATTGCGTTATTTATCTACCCCTATTCTGAAATCGCGCTGTCATCGGCTTATGTAATTTCACTTAGTGGGTAGTTTAGCCCTGTATTATTTCTCTATAATTTTTCGCCACTCATCGTAGATCTTCGGAAATATTAACTTTGTTTTTCAGTAGGAAATGGGACGTGATAACCTCTTTGGCTTATGACAGTGATTAGGCCATTTACGAGTTACATAGGGTTACAACAAATCGTAATCTCTCTCTTTCTATATTAGCTGATTATATAGAATGCTGAATATTGCTGTGTTATGCTAAAACGTATAATTTTATTACTGACAGTGAATTCATATTTTTGCATTACAACTAAAAACATAACAATTACTATTAATATGACTATTTCTCTGTAAATGTAAATGGCAATATACTAATTTGACAGCTTTATCCTTTTGCAATAAAATTAGGAGAAATAAAAAAGTGACATGATTAAATTTTGTTTAGTTTTTAAATAACACATTCAACACTAGTATGTATTATAGTGTAATACATCCTTTGAATAATAAGCCACCATAAAATAATAATAATAAAGCAAATTAGTTTTGGTGTTACAAAAAATATTTAATAGATCTATTGCTACAAGTATGTCTAATAACTACGCGAACTTTTATGAGACATTCAAGTATCTATAACAAATTTATTAACGCTTAAAAGTACTTTAAAACCAAGCAATTATTCAGCAATCTTGTCTGTTTAATCAGTTCAAATTTGTGATCCTAGAAAATACAGGCTATTTTATGAATTACTCAAGTTCAAACAGCTTTAATCAGAGTTTGTTCTGTGAAATAATATGAATAAGAAATGAAATATGTTGATGAGAAATTATTAGTATTTGCCACATTAGGACTCTAGGAAAATGAAAAAAAATATACATACCTAATAGAATGAAGTGGGCAAATATATTTTATTTAAATAGCTAATAAATTTATTTGTAATTTATTTTTAATATATTTAATGTAAAAGACGATAACTTTTAACGCCAGCAATTTTAAAGTTTTTTTGTTTTCTAATCTAACAATATACATAAAATTGTTATTACACAGCTCACTCGTGTATGTGTAAAAGAAAATATAATTCAGATTTTGATTAAAAGATCCTTTATATTGCTTTGTATCTCCAATAATGGATTTCCACTAAATTTTATTTCAGTAAATAGCGAACGAAATTGTTCTTCGAAAACATAAATATTCAGTGTGTGTAAATTTGTGAATTGGTTGTAAATAAAATTTCATTTAACCACCAAAAACCTGATGCTTTGTTATTTTTAATCAATATAAATAGGTATTCTAATATATTTCTTATCATACTATCTGAATATTGAAATAAGCAAACTTGTAGGTACTATGAAACAAATAACTATTATACCACCTGTACCTACTTCTGTACTTGATGATATTTTTTACCGTCTCGAAATTTTTAGGGAATATTGTAATCATCATTTTGAACAACTTTTACTATGGGACCAATGCTGAAAACCAATCATGTTCTTTATGAAAAGTTATTCATAATGATGAGTACCTACAATAATCCCTAAAAAATTCGAGATGGTAAAAAAACAATCCTATATATTCATAAAAATCTTAATTTATGTTGAGTCAGATATAGATCAATAAATTCATGATTTAAGTAAGTTACTTCCACTGAACTCTTAATTATTCCCAATTAAATTACATAGTGAAGCGTGTAAAGGAATCACGCAAATGTAATCGGTAAATACGAAAAATCATTCAATGAAATGAAGATCGTCAATCGAACATAATATAACGTGAGTTTTTCAACGCAATGCGGCGTCGTGAGACTCCCATTCATTGTGGTCAATTTGGCGTAATGTAATCAATTGTCGAACCAATAAAATAAATCAGTGGAGACAGTTTTAATTGATACCGTTCAGTATTAACTGCGAACTCGTACGCGAGCATACTTGCCTACATCTAATACTAAAATGCCGAGTAAATATATACCAGACTGACCTAACAATAAAATTGCTATTTGAGTAGACAGATATTTTTGATAAAAATATTAAATTTCCCCGCATTAATTGAAACGTAAGTACCTCATAAACAATAAACTTTTGTTACGCAAACTTTTTATCCACTTCTATTCCATGTTTGAGACTATAACATATTGGCTAAATATGAATATTTGTTTAATAAAACTGTTCATATCATGCAATCTAATATAAAACTGTAAGTCTTCATAGAATTTCGTTCGCAAAAGTAGGTACTCAATTTCATGCAAACAAATTGGTAATAAATTAATGTAAATTAATATAACATTATGAACCACGAATTGAAACGGAATGCAATGAATAGGTTAGTGAAATTTTATTGGAATTGAATAAATTAAGTGTACAAAATCAAACAAATATCATGCAATTGCTGTTTCCCCACGGAACTAACACAGATCTATAAAGATAATAATGTGTATCGTGCTTTTAGTAAAAAACATTTATACCAGGATTTAGTACCTTTACAATATCTTCCGCAATCATTGTCTGTCTGCTGGTCTTGATACTTCTACGCGTTTGAGATTAACCTCTGTACAAAATATTGGTGAATGGTTAACTTTATTAGTGGTTTTTGAACCGGGATGAGAAGAAGACGAAAGGGAAGGCCTTATTCCAGTTGCTCAATATCTGCTGATAACAACTAGTGCATGTGACATCAAATACTACATTGACAAAGAAGGATTTTGATCGTAGGATTCCTTTGAGCGGTCCCTGGTTCAATCTCGCCATGATAAGTAATGATCTGGCTGATTGATATATTACCAATCTCAAAAAAAAATTAGATCTTGATAATTCTATACAAATGTTTCTATACCGTGCTCGTAAATTTAATTTAATTTGTTTCACACAACGAAACAACTACAGATTTTTTGGAGTCTGCAATTTGCAAAAGATGTGGCCATTGTTTTTTGGCTAGTTTTTTTTTTATCTTCTATTTTTTTCTCATATTTGAAATAAATATCCGGAAACCTGAAGTTGCTGGACTTAATCTTGATAGATGTACTTGCTTATGATGGAGTCGTAATCATTGACATCTAAACGATTCAATTCAAATTCATTGTGAAAGGTTACTTTAGATATTAAAATCTAAATAATTCGTCACAAATATTATACAACAGACAGGCTGCAGTGTCTGCGTACACAGTAAAGTTTGCAAACAATCAGAGCACGGGAAACAATAAAATAGCAAACTAGCCTTTGAGCCCAGCAATGATTGAGGCTCGGTGCGGCCTGTTTATTTACATATCGACTCAATTAACGAATACACTGGAGCTCATTATCCATTCAAATCGCAATCGCAGCTTTCCCACGTTAGCCGATTTTCCGGCGAAAACTCAATGAAAACTTCATAACAGTGTTGACTTTACGCTCGGAAACGGATCGCGTAATGGCCTTTGTCGAGCACAAAAAGCGACTGATCCGGCCCAGATCCGCTTTGTATACCCCGTTTGCTTTACTCAGTTGACAACATAATTATCGACTGTTGCACTGCAGTGACGAAATGGGCCGGTCAACGCACTACGTTCGGCGAAATAGAAGCGATGGTTAGGTACCGGTAACGATGACGCGCATCTCTAAGCCTCTAAGGGCTTCTTTGTTGATTCATCGAATCCTTTGCTTCAAAGAATAAAGCTCAAAATGGAATGCATCTTTAAATTTAGCTGACTGCTAACTCCTATTGGATGGACGTCGTGAACTGAGGTAAGCCTATGTGTAAGGGAATAAAGTAGAATATCTTCACTTTCTGGATTCAAGCACTTCAACTAGTTTCAAGAGCATTTTGTCGAGAAATAAGTGGGTTCAACACTGATGCATCGTCGCATGCAGTTTTTGATTAAAAAAGTAGGAGCCGTTCATTGTTGTTCTCATTTCTGCCCAGGGTTAATTAATAGTTGAGTTTAAGTTAACTATCTATTACGCAGCGTTAGTTGTCACTTTACTTTAACTATCGCAATACTAGAACTACAGTTAATAAATATGAGGAACAAAAATGTAGTCTAGTAAAACTGAGAACATTAATATATTTTCTCAGCCAGTACAAGCTTCGAAATGCAGTTTTCAGTTGACTCATTGCAGCAGAATGTGACAATATGAGTCTAACTGCAATCTCTAGATGGCGCTGTACATAATTTGTGAGTCCAGAGGGAAAACTGCAAAATTTAGTTGAGACGAACATTTCAATAGAGGTCGTTCCACTATTTAATTTATTATTAATCTTTTTAAGGAAACTATTAGCAGTGGTGCATAATATGGACTGTAATAATTATAGTGTTATGTTTTCACAAGTTGAACGTGCTCCACATGTGGCAGCGACAGGTTACTTTTTAATAGAACTCAAGACAAAAATAGCTGTTGGTTAGGTACTATGTTTTGACGACGAAAAAAGGTTAGGTTTGTCACTCATCGAGTGAGGAGCAGGTCGTCTTGATGAGTGTATTACGTACAGTCAGCAACAACGCTTACTTTAATTTTAATATCCATATCTATCTCATTTGAATGTAGATTGTCAGCAGTTTTAATTTTTAACGAATATTTCGTGGGTTTAAATTGAATACGTCAATTCCAAGCGCATATGAGTCGTAATTTTGTAATTAGTTCTAGACTCACGGTGATGATTATAGATTTATGTATGTATTAATTTGGCATTGAAAATATTAAAGAATGTCCGATAATTATTGATAAGGAGCTAATGTAAGGATTTAAATAGTTTCAACAGCATAATGAATATGTATGTACATAGGAGTGTCAATTGGCATACGTGTCAGGTGCTAACCGTGCTAATCACAATAAATTAAAACACAATAAATATTCGTAACTAACATAAAATACGTGCCAAATTTCATCGCAATCAGTTCATGGTTTACATGTGAAAAGGTAACAAACATCACTTTTGCATTAATATTATTAGTAAGGTTGTACTTATTTAATTACTGTAGCAAAACTTAAATCAATTATAAATAAGTACGCAAACAATTCAAAACACATTTTACGTCAGGAGTCAAAAATAATTCACTACTAACCTTATATTTGACATTATGTCAAAACTGACATTTAGAAATGAAAATTGATTAGTTGTTTTGACATTTGTGATAGCGTGCTTATAGGTTACAAACCAAGGCAATTTTTGTAGAGTACAGCTAGACTTTTTTAATCGAGCTTTAATTTATATTTAACAATTAATAAACCACCTGTTTTATAGGGTTCATCAATTATTTTAATAACCACTGAATTTTTATTCAAATTTAGAGTCGTTATTTAATTTAATTCGTCGTTAATTATTAAATCGTCCTATAACAAAATCAGTTTACCTTAACATCATCTAAAAAATTGCACAAGATACGTATGCGTATATTATGTATGTTTCCGTTAATCAAACTTTATCCACGCTAGGTAATTAGGTAACACTAGGAAAGTATTTATTTTTTATGTAGAGGTTGTTTGTCCAATTCTTATATTAAAACATTTCAAGAAACTATTTACCAGGAATTATAATAATAAATAATTTATCATAAACTTTGATCAAGCAAGTTAAATGAATAACATGTGTTATTGGACTTGTGTTGCATACTGTACACCCACGACATGTCGTCAATCTCCAGAGGATTGATTATAATTAGACAACAGGCCCGGACAAGTTCTGTAAACCTATTTCTATCATCGACAACGTTTCTTATGTTACATAATATACGATACAATATTAGTCCTATTAATATTAAGCGAAAGTTTGTACGGTTGTTTGTTACTCTTTCACGTGAAAAAACTACTGCATGAATTTGGATGAAACTTAGCACATAGGTAGTTAGATCATACCCTGGGATAAAATACCTATAGGTAACTTTTATCCCTTTTTATATTTTAATTAAACTTGATGTCACTCAATCACATTGAATATTTTTTTTCGCAATCAGTAGTATAGGTGTAAAAGTATCGTTTTTGTCTTTGGCATAGGCAGTGAAAAACACAAACTGTTAGAATTTATATTAAAATTAAAGTTTTTATGCACTTTTTGATTAATTCTCTCTTGGAGTGGTAAAACTGGTTTTTAATGTGGCAGCATTTACCCTTGTAAACTTTAAACTAATTTCCGAAGTAATCCCATAATTTAATTATTTATTGTTAAATGAAATAAGAAAGTTTTGCAAACATTTAAGAATCTTCAGCTTTTGAATAAATGAGTGGGATGGACCCTTTTGTTTCACTCTGCTATTGGGCTCTAAAAGTGATTACAGAGTTCATAAAAAATTACGATGTTATAACCTTCTGTGTTATTAAGTAGCGAAAAATTTGTGTTTAGAACTTACATTTACTGTCGAACGGGATCTTTGAATCTTTTTATTTTATATAAATGCTGAACGCCACGAAAAGTTTTAATGCTTCCTTATGAATAGCGTAGTCTTTTGAAATATTTTTTTTTGCGTACTTGTGGAATTAAAATTTTAAAACAAATGGAAAATTAAGCTTAGCTCGCGAGTGAAAAGTTGTAAATGAAATAGGTATAGGTACAAACCTACATTTTTATTGATAGGAACATGGTAAATTTGAAAAGAGTTCTCTAGATAGATTTCACCCTAACATTGTAAGGCGTACTCATATAATTCCATTAATATATTCGAAAGCAGCAGAAGTTTTAAGCAGTTCGTTACGGATTCAGGTGAAATAGTGCCGGCACATTAATTAGATATTTCCATGTAGAATTAGTTCGTATTTCAAGAGGCAGTTGTTTGCGACAACGCACGTGTCTCTAAATAATTAAGCGTAGTATTCAGCGCACTTATTTTAGTATATACCTACTGCTTTCTGTAGGTATATCTAGATTTTAAATTAAAATTAAATTTTGGTGTGAGACTTACTAGATCGGATTAATGACAAGACCGAGGATCATTGTTTGCTCAAAAGATGCCTAATCACTGACCTTAAAGACCCCTTTTAGTACATAAATAAATATATTCATTGTAACAATTTCAGTGTCCGTAAACAAAATTATATTAATCTTGTGGTCAATTGAAACTAGCGAACACAATTTTTGTTTCTAGTAATATATCGGGTATAATTACCAGAAACATGAATAATATAAAGTTATAGAAATTAAGATGTTCTATCTTCTTATCTATTATTATCCGTATATGAAATGCATTATAGATCTACAGTTGCATAAAACAATTCAATCTTACATATTTTAACTTGTATTATGTTACGAAATAAAATATCGCACACAATACCTATTTATCACGTTCTTTTCCCGTCCATTGTCAACAATGTTCACAGTCGCGTTCTAATCTTAATTGAAAATTCAATCATTTATACATTTGATCGCAGTCGTTAAGGCTTTTTAATGGCTCGCGTGCCTTTTAACTCCATTTTTACTTCGCATTGAAATGCCCAGCTAATTTTCTCTATCGAATGTTATTGAGGGCTTTATATAAAGTTTCTAAGAATTCTATCAAATTGACTTACATTTTCACGTCGTTAAACTTAATTGCGTCTTCAAGAAGGTACATTAATAATATCTTGAAATTCTATTGATAACATTTAGGTGAGTAGGAGAAATGTAATATTGGAAATATAGTTTAGGTCTCAATTATACATTGAATTTATTGGGAAGGTTTAAGTTTTATTTATATCTAGGTATATTCATATCTATACTATAAGTACGCCACGGCAACCTAACATCTAAAATGTCGATAAAATATTATAAAATCAAGTTTTTCCCTCGATAAACATAAAAATACAAAAACTCTTCTAATATATATCAAAATAACAGCTAGATACCACTTTTTTGGACATTAGTGTATTACCTTACTTAACTCAGATTATAAACCTACAGGTATTTTATCATGCAAGACAATTCTATAATAAAATAAAAGTGTGCTCTACCTTAGCAGCGTATCCTATACATTTTATTTCATCCTAGAATAAGCAGACAACCGCACGAAATATATTCTCACTCCGAGAGAAAAACAAATAAAAAGAGAGATAAAGTCAATTTATATGGACCTTATTGAGTTTCCAATAACAAGTGATAATGAAGTGAGTGAGTGGATGTCGTGAGCCACTAGTATACCTTCATTTGGTATTCATAAAGTTATTTCTACCGAACGTTAGCCACTGCTCACGTGCTCAAAGTGAAACTTATTTATTTATCGAAAGGTAACTAATATCGATCTACTGTTACACACTTCAAATAAATACCTAATTTTCTACTCTTGTAGAGTAATAATAAAGGCTATATTTATTAAAGCCCCTATACCTACTACCTGTTATACAAATGTTTTTTTTATCAGTATTCGTGATTATGTACCCGTTGGCGGTAAGCACACAAAACCTCGAAGGGAAATGACTCTCTAGTGTAGATGTCGGAACACACCTGAAGGTGTGGCTTGTCGACAGATTTTCAACTTTAGAATGGTGTCCAGCAAGGTGGAAAGGTACTATAAAGAAAACGAAAGGTAAGGAAAAATCGGGATCCTACTAGAAAGCTCAAGCTCATTGTTGGGTTCGCACCCACGACCTTCGTCTCGCATCCACCATCGCCTTAATAAAATTTAATTTTGCCAAGTTATTGCCGACTTCCGAACACCGCGGCCATCAGACTTGATAATATTTGTTTATCCACCTATATAAACAAAAAGTTGAATTATGTTCGTTGATAAGCTCATCATTTAAGAACGGCTGGACAGATTAGGCTATATATATATAAGTATTTGTAATAGTCCAAATTTATAAGGTTTTCAGGGAAAAAATATTGCTAAACCTACCAGTTTTCTATGAGTTTTTATATGAACTTGAAAGTTGGACAAGACAACCCTATCCAAATTTCAATTTCGCCTAGTATTCATTATAATAATATCATTAGTATGTACCTATATCGATTAAATACTTCCTCCTTCTATAAAAACTAAGCCTTACGCTAATTAGTTAGCAAAACTTAAAGTTTGTTTTAAGAGACCGGCAATCCAGATGGCTCTGGTTACTTAGGCAGGTTACCAAAACATTTACCTAGTCTCACCTACATTTAACATTTGACCGCCGCCATGCCACTGCCACTAGATTATGTAGGTACCTATATATTGCCGTGTCATTTTATTAAAACCTTTTTATTTTATATTTTTGATATTAGACATTTTCCAACTCGTGACGCCATCTATGTTTTAAATCCAAAATTTATATTAAAATGTATGTTTCTTTATAAAAAAAATCGAAGCGGTAGGTATACACTACGAGCGACCCTACTGAAAATGTATCATATTTTCGAAAAGATTGATGACCAGTAGTAGTGACCATCTATATAATAATAAGCAGATTATCTCACGAGGACTTAAAAACACATACAAAGGTGAACTAAAATCGAGGTCAAATTTGGGTCAAAAAACAGCAATTTTTTAATAATTACCACACGCAAAATGCGTCCAAGAAAACATTTTCCCAAATGTGAAACAATAAGTGCTATCGCAGCTTTCAAGCGAAGCCAAGAACTCAAACTTTGCGAGAATTTATTTCATTCTTATGGTACTATTATGCCGTTCTCAGCTACACAACATAAATAATAATGCGGACCGTTATAGGGTCATTACAGTGAGAACGACCCGAGTGACGTTACCATCGCTTTACCCTCTCACGTAGGTATAAGTGGCGTAACACACTACACCCCTCATTTTGCTTGTTTTGACTGAGCAACTAAAGAAAAAGATGTCTGTGCACGCCCTAAGAGGGAGCTATATGAAACCGTTTGTCCAAATGACCTTTGGAAGGTAATAGGTGTACTTTAAAGGTTCGTACGCCGTTATCGGGCGAACTCCGTAATAGACTTTTATTATTCCTCGTTTATATTGCTGAGCCTTATTACTTATACAATGTGTGAAAAATATACTTACCATCCTATTTACAACTTTATTCCACTCTAATAAGTCTTACCCCAACAATTTTGACGATAGCTTTTAGAGTACGTGATATTTTGAATAGAAAAAGCTTTATTTATCACTCCAAGTAATAGAATCACTTATAGTTACCTACTTATAGCGAAATATGTTTATGCAGGTACTTTGTAGCGCTGTTTCAAAGTCAAAGCTATTAATTCAATTTAGGTTCCAGAAGGGCATTTAGTTTTATGTAAGTAAACAGGTTGACAAGTAGGCTGACGGTCCACCTGATGGTAAGTGATCACCGCCGCCTATGGACATTTGCAATATCAGGGGGATTGCCGATGTTTTGCCGACCTTGAAGAGTTTTTTTTCAAGCCCCTTTTGAGCCTCATGTCGTAGCGCTAAGAGAAAATCGTGAAGGTCAAATTGACTGAAGTTACCACCGGTTCAGAACTCAGCCTTCAAATGAGAAGACCCAACGAAAAACCCAGCAAGGTTTATCACTAAAATATAGTTATAGTTTTATGAGGTTATACTTAGAATCTACATAAATTTTCATGAGGTAATTTCATCACTTAGGACATAATCTAATACCTACTGCAGAGCAAAAACAATCCTCATCAAAAACCCTTCATATGAATACTGGCTTTCGCCCCGCGGTTTCACCCATATCTATTCCTGGAGTAAAAAGTAGCTTATAATGTTATTCCAGGGTATAATTTATTTATGTGCTAAGATTCATCAAAATCCGTTCAGTAGTTTTTGCGTGAAAGAGTACATCGAAACAAACTTTCACATTTTTAGTAAGTCAATAATTGTTTACCTATAATTCAAGATAAACTATTGACAAAAGACTTGTCTTTACTTTCGAATTTTGATCATCAAACCATTCATTCTGCCGTAGAGCGTGGTAGAGCTCTAAGCATGTCGCCATGCATCCAAGTACAGTGCGGACGGCGGCCGGTATCTGCCTCAACTCTTTGCTTGCGCCCATTGAGGCCGAGATGAAAGCGGGGTCATTACCTGAAACAAAGAACGAATGCCGCTCAAACTGCGCATAAATCGTGCCACCCTGTTTACCTACGACGAAGCTTCCTAGGACGCCGCCAAAGAAAAACGCAGCCTACTTTCTAGAGAAACGAGAGGTATGAATGAAACCTTTTCTCAAGCCTTAATACATTTATATGATTCTAAAGGCATTGGTGTTTAAAAGTTCTTGGTAACTATTAATTATTAAAAGGAATTTTCTTAACTTTATAGAAAGAAGAATAAATAAAAGTTTAATACTCCTGGAAGTCCATGTATATAATTATTACATTATTATTATAATTTTATTATTACATTAGTTTAGTTTGTAAACTCCATTTGAATTTTTGGATTGTAGGAATATCACGTCACGTCACTCTTTCTGCAAAATTCTATTGGTTTAATTTTTAAAACGATGATCGGACTATCATGTCTCGTTTTTTAGTAGGCTCTCAGTACCGGTAATGATATTTACCAAGTACATAATGGAATTCTATACAACAATAAAAAGTCAACCAAAGATAATAGAAGTAGACAAATGGGATCATTGAAACAAAATATTGTATTTCGTAAATATATTTCATTATGAAGTAGGTAAATCTACAACAATACAGACAGAAATGCAGACTAGACTATCCATTTGTCCATGGCAGCTGTTGATACAATTTCTGCTTACAATTGAATATGGTTGTAAATCAGTGAGATAGCAAGCAAGCGGCTGACCCCTCATGTAAATGGCGAGTAACCTCCTCCCGTCGGCGTCGTCTCAAACATTACGTCCAAGTTTTAGGCTATAGCGGTAGCGGCAAATTAAAGTTTAAAAAATATAACCTGTTGGGCGTCACCATTGAATACAGCTTTAATAGATTTCCTTTTATAGTGGACAACCGTGTGACGGCATGTAAACGCTTTTGTTCCTGGGAACTTATTTTGAAAATTTCATGTGGTATCAGTGACCTCCGCTGTCATATGGCCGACGCCCAATAGATGCAATTTTCGTATAATATTTAACATTTCTTATTACTATTTATACTGATTATTCAGTTTGAATCATTACAATTAGTTTTTTGTCCTAGCTAATAAATAGTTTGTTTGACCATTATACATACAGTAGGTAGGTACCTGCCTTGTTTGAAGCTTGCCGCTGATCAAAACGATGAAATGCTGATATTATTATTTCAAATATTTTAATTATGACAATAAACGTAAACATAATTAATAGTAAAACTACGTCGTTTAACAAACTGCAAATTTTATATAATTCCTAAAGTAACAGCTAATGGAATAAAACATTCTATATACTTTATATGGAAAGGATAGATTTTTTTCATTCAAATAATATAGTAAAATCACATTACTATATTTTTATAATATTTGTTTTCTACAGTAAGATTATGCACAAGAATCAGACCAAGTTTCATGCTTAATATTTTTTTAGATAGAATGCAAATAAAAAACTTTGAAAATGTTTTCCAATCCAAAAATACCTCTATCTCTATACGCAGGGATCTTTTGTATTACCTGAGACTTGTTGTAGTTTTTGTTATGATAAAAACTACGCAAATATACCTACACCAATGTGTTTTCTTCTCAAGATGTGAACGGGGGCGTAGACTTAGGAAAAATATCCTTTGATACGGATCCCAATAAGATTTGTACAGGCAGTCAAAGTAAGTTGTCTGGTTATTAATATCCATTTATTAAAATTACAAAACATAAATTCTCAATTTTGAATAAACAATAGGTATTCATTTTATATTGACAAATAAAAACAAACTACCTTGCTTTCTGTCTAGAACTAGCAGCGAGGCAATCGCATATCGCATAAGTCGTTATTGAGACACATGTTCTAAGCTTTCCTGGCGATTCTGATTTACCGCGTCTGAGGACCAAAGGCGAATTTGTAATGCTCATCGATGTCTACCCGAAGACAAACTGTCTTGAATCTATTTCTAAAAATATAATTCGTCACATTTAAATTACGATGAAACAAGACAAATATACCATAAAACACCTGTTGATGGTTAAGAAATGTGTTTACTAGTTTTAGAGCTTATCGTAAATATCTTAGGCAGCATCACACGCCGAGATTCTATCTGATGGTTAATTAATGTGACGTATTAAACAAGCCGCGACTACACTTGGTTGGGCACTCGCCAGTTTGCTCTTTTTGCTCCACACAACAGTTATGTCCTCTGCCTAACGTGTAACTATGTATATTGCATTCTGTCTAGGAATTAAACACTGAATACAACGTCGGCGACGACCACAAATCAGTAGCTACTTTGTTCTTTCACGGTCGCTAATGTTTCTTTGCCTTGAAATAGTTATTAATTTACTAACTATTTGTAACACTATTGTTTGACTTTGTGCTTTGTTCTGATTCTTTAATATACAGAATATACAATCTACAGAATACTCCCAGTATACAGAATAACGTCTCTAAATTTATAATTTTTTGTTTAAATATTTCACGGTTATTATGACTAAGCTCAAGATAACAAAGAACTTTTTGTTACAGTGTTTCGTGTATTGATAACATTTAGGATTCGTACAAAATTACTCGGTAAGATAAACAGCTGATTCGATTAGAGTTTTAACTCCCAATATATACAGTATTTAAAAGTGTTATAAATGTACTAATATGAATATTAATTACCAAATTAATAAGTGTTAAATAACTTAATATAACTAATGACTTCGCCATGTTCATCAATACTTTGAAGCAAGAAATTAAACTGTTTTTTTTAACTTATTTTTTTCATTGAATTACATTCATATGTTAGTATAATCGTATTTTACACCATATAATAATATAAAACCTATTTTAAAATAAAATAAGGAAAAATAATATTAACACTTTCTATCGGTAAATTTATTTACTTTGAGTAAACCTGTAAGGGGAAATATTGTATTTATCTATTTAAAAAATATGTAAAAATCAGGATTAAATAGCGATAACTACATTTACATTTATTATTTTGTCTTTTTTATTGAATTCTTAGTCCTTTTATTATTTCATCAAATAATCTTATGTCATCATTGAAAAATGTATGAAAGGAAATGTATTTCTAAGAGATAAGAAGAGAATAAAATCCTATGATATAAGAATTCATACAAAGCTGATGTGTAGGAAAGCGCCTGAAATTAAATTGAAGTCAGAAAAGGGCTAGGCACAATAGACGTCTCTACGAAGAGGCTGTAGGATGCCTGAATGCGGACTACATCGACTTCATAATGCTTTGAAAACGTACAATATAAGGTGTTTTCTTCATCTACAGGGCTTTATACAAATTCAGATTGGAACTAAAATATTTTCATTCATTTGATAAAGAATTATTATCTAAAATTAGTTTTCACATACATTTTATAATACCTACCTTATTGTTAACATAATAGAAACAAAATTCGAAAACACCTATACCTACCGTGAATAATTGTAGATACATTAATCATTCCTAAAAAACAGTATTTGAAAATCCCTCGATTGTCAATCTTCATATAAAGTCCATTAAGGGTTTTTTTTTAGTTTTCAGCATCGAAAGCAACTTTGAGAATCACACGTTTATCTTGTTCCAACTAACTACGATTTTACTGAGGGGGTACGAATGGCGAGACGTTTTAAAACTTGTATAAGAACTGTTTCAGAGCTACGACGGCCTTAAGACGCTCCAACCGGAACTTGCACTGTTCTCAGACGCAATAAATGGTGCGATCACTTGCATGTTGCGTTCAGGCAAGGACCGATTTCATTCCCCTTTTCTATTGTTCAAATTTAACTCAGGAGTTGTGTTCACATATTATAATTTTATATGGTTTGTGGGTAGTTCTAGCTAGTGGTTTTCTCATAGCTAGAATATGATATAAAATGTTATTGACTATCATTGGATTAGGACTTCATAAAGGAGGAGGTTTTCAATGTATGTATGTTTCCCGATTGATTACTCCTGGACCGATTTGGAAAATTATTTTTTGTTTGAAAGGGTATATATAACCTAGTTGTTCCATGGTAAACTTCAAACTTCTTCTTCCTCAAGACTTCAACAAACAGTCAGATTAGAGTTCCTGCATCCAAGTTATTTTCAGCTTTTTAGTGTTTTTTGGAGGTTCTATTTTTGTTAAGTAGTGAAAGTCATAGCGAATTGATATAATATATAATAGGTACCTACTACTGGATGTTTATGAAAGCTCGTCACTGAATTCTAACAACAATATAAGTATCATGTAGAATTTTTGGAAGGATTCTAAGATTCATAGTTCGGTGTCAATGTGCGATCGCTGCGGTAGGTCTTTTAGATAGAGCTTTTCGAAATCATAATGAAAAACTATTTCACTACTGGTAATACATTTCTAAAAACAAGGTTTTTATTGCAAAGTTAGTCTTGCTCTGGGATCTGAAGTATGACTACTGAAAAGTGCCTGCATTAAACTAGTACTTGCGAAAAGATTTTGCTTTTATACTTGTGAATAACACAGAAAAGTTAACTCAATCAATCAGATGATTAAAGTAGATTCTCGATTTTATTTCTGCTATAAATGTATTGTAGGTATCTACTACTGTAACTGTCGCAAGTAATTTTATAAAATTGTCAAGAATTAAAATAACTTGTAACTCAAATATTATATGGTATGGATTTCATAGAGTTTTCGGCATGATAGAAACTTTATTTTTATTTTTTTCTGAGCACAAACGGTTGTTTTTTTCCTCCTTCAATTAACCAGAAAGTTTTCTGGATAATTGAAGCAATTAATAAATAAAATAAAAAGCAATTAATAGGCTTCAATAAATTGCTTTTAAAATGACGGGGTTAGACGACACGATGTTTTGCCTGTAGTTATCATATAAACTAGATTTAGGTAAAAAATATTTTCTTATTTTATTGATAGAGAAAGAAGTCTATCAAACGACATTATCAAAGTATAAATTATCCTGCTCATGAGCCTTTCAACGGTGATCGACGATTGCCAACTACATGTTCGATCAATTGAACGATTGAAGATCGAGGGCGATATCTGTTGAATAGCAACATACTCTCGGCCCATTGTTCGGTTATGAAATCATTCGATGATCGGTCGATAAATCGAATCGCATACGAAGCCCACACACAATTCAATTTATTGTAAGTGTCCCATTTTGTAGCGAACAAAATCATAAACATGCAAAATGACACAGACGTCCGAACAAGACGTTTCTGTTCGTGTGGCTACGCACCGATTCTGTTCCGTGAGTTTGTAATAGAAATAACTACAGACATTGACAAATAACGGCACGGCTTCAAATTTGCGTCGGAATGCCATGCAATAGATGCACTTGCGTGGATAGCAATAGGCGACGCAGTTGTTCGTAATGCAGTTTGTAACGAAACAACCATGTTGCATGTAGACGATGGGTGTTTGAAGCGAAATTATATACCTACACTTGACAAATAGAGCCAACACTAGACCCGCTCCTGAGCCAATTTACCAAATGTTGTGCATTGCATGTAGCCAATAAATTTTCTTGACTCTTTTGACAAAAGCAGAATAATCATTTAAAATATTGGCTAATAATAAGTTAGTAGATCTACATAGTTTTTAAGATTACCATTTAGAACACGATAATATAATATATAAAATGTTAGAAACCTACATTAAAAAGTATTATTTCTTATTTTTCTGAAATCAGTAGGTAGGTACGCACAATACCAGCATTAGAAAAAGTTTTACTTTTACTTGGAAAAAGTTACAAACCACGGAGCAAAAATTTTCGTACCATATGATAAATTGTATCCCAATGGATAATAATTTATGTACCTACCTAAGCCGATATAAGGAAATAGAAAGGTAATAAAAAGAAAATCACTCAAATGCTCTGTCGTTTTCATATATTATTTTGTTATAAATTTACGTAGGTACGTCTTGGTCGCATTACGGGGGCGTCATCATTCGCATATCGACTGAAAATGTTATCCTGTGTGTAGGTACCGATAAAAAATATTCATTTTACACTCGAAAGCGTATCGTAAGTATAAAATTATTCCGCTATCTTCTGCACCGAACTCCCGATTTCACATGTCGTAAAATTTTTACTTCCAAGATTTTTATCGTCCCTTGCGAGTCAAAAATAAGATGGTCGTTTATACATTTACCTGACGATGTGATGATTATCATTGTAGGTGATTATTTAGTTGCATATATTTAGAAGCACAGCTAGAACACCTGTTCTGTATTTATAAATGAATATCCTGAGATACTAATAGCGTCATACCGGTTGCCTAAAGACATTTGTTTGTATTAAAGATACATATCCCAGATTATAAGATCAAACTTGCAAGTGAATTGCTGATTGTATATTTTTTACCGATATTTCCTTTTTCAAACGACATTAAAATTGTCTTCCAAAGTACTGAAAAGTGACTAAACTAACTAGAGGGTCTAAGTACTTTGGAGGACAAATTTTTTCCCCAATAGGTTGAGATTGGCAGCTAAAAAAATTAATATCTGTTTTTTAGACTACTCACTAATATATCAAAATAAATCAAATCGGAGCCGGAAAGTTGGGTACCTTTCCTTGTAAGACAAAAAAAAACTTCAGATGGTGTTGCGTATTCGTGTTAGCATCAATCAGACTTCTTACAAATATACCGTCTAGACCTGGTAAATATGCCAAATACGACGTACAGTGCATCGGACATGTTTTTAAAGTCAAAGTCAAAAGCCTAAATTGAATAAAAGTCATTTATTCAATTTAGGCCCCAGGTTGGCACTTATGAAGGTCAAATTTACAGAATTTACCACCGGCCCAGTCGGATTTAAAACAATCTTTAACTAATAGGAAGCTACAATATTCCCGAAGGTTATAGACAACATTTCATCCCGGGAACGTGGATGAAACCGCGGGGGACAGCTAGTCAATATTGAACAAATTGAGCTATTATGACATAGCCAAGAAAGGTTTTTTGAAATTTCAACCCCTAAGGGGATTTCCATTTGATTCTTTAAAAAACGATGTAAAAAAAGAAAATCTTCTTTATATTCTGGAAAACTCTTATCCAAAATTAACTTTCTCCTATTTATTCTAAGAAGTGAATTACACGCTGCTATAATTTAAAACGTATATTATGATTGATCCAATACATCATAGAATTGTGAATCAGAGCGCCTCGACCGCGTTTCGGTGACGAGAGACACGGAAATAATTAGAGCCGCTTTATCCAACCAGATCGCATTCAGCATCGCATAATGAATGAAACGTCACCATGTTGCGTCACGGGAGCCAAAGAATTACGTCACGGCCTCATGATCTCTATTGCGTTTGCCAACTACGACGTAAATACTGTTATTTTCATAGGATAGTTTTAAGAGGATAATCTTACTCGTACGTGATTTTACCGAATACCCTTTGAATATAAATCCTACTAGAAAATATAATATCCTTAGGTGCAAACATAGTAGACAGTTATACAGTTTGTTCTTAACGAACCAATATACAAATTCGATAAATGAATAGCAAACGAACGCTCGAGCCCAGTCGGGATTTGCCAAAACAAAACGTTATAAATATCGCCAAACCGCAACGGATAGAATCGAATATGAGGGAAGTAAAAAATATTAAAATTTTGAACGATCGCAATCCCGGCTATCGGTATCAAAGCACGTCCAATCAAAACGAGACGTGACAATGAATCAGAACCTTTTCGATTCTGTGAATAGCCTCGCTAACTTATTGGCGGTCCTTTATTTGCTGATTGCTGTTTGACACCTCAGCGGGAGCGGATTCGGTTGGTATTTTTATTTAATTAACTTTTACTGTTGGCTGCGTTTGTGAGCCGCGAGGGACGGGGAACGGGGACTAAGGGGGTGAAACACAATGCTGACTAATTTACGCGCGGTTTCAGTTGCTTTTCGGTTTAATTTTTTACGGTTGTTTTTGTGTTTTAGAACTCGTTTTAATTATTTTTATAGCCCGTTCATTTATTAAAATTACTTTGTTTGGAAATTAAATTGAAAAAAGTTATCTAGAACTCGGCAGTTAAGCGCTATCAAGCGGTTAATGTCAATTTGATAGCGCGACTCTTTGCGCTGAGTGGAAATGAAGCTTAAACTAATTGAAAGAAACTGCACCGAACGTATACAGGCAAAGTTGAATTCACCCCTCGGAAAACTGTACGGAAGATAAGGCGATAATAATTCTTCGTAAAATGTCACCAAAGTTCATAACTGATAAAAGTTTAGTCCCTTTTCTGAAATTTTAATAGAGATTTAATTTTCGCGGGTACTCTATCCGACACCGATAATGTAACTAGCTACGTCGAATACTCGTTATCCCCTACTCACCACTCTCTACAGATAACACGAGTCACACATATTATGGTACAACAATATACATATCAGTAATTCAATAGATTTAGCTCATATAATTTTTAAAATATTTTAATTCTATTAAATTAACATTTTATTTAACCGATTATACTATCAGTTTTCTACAACTCTTCCAAAATCATCATCATTCATCAAAATTCTTTATGAAAGTCTACCTGGGTCAAACTTTGTATGTATTTTTACCTAGTTATTTTCTTTGCTGCGTGAAAGAAGTACAAATAAACCAACCGCAGATTCGCATTTAAATTATTACTGGAAAGGATTAGTAGGGATTTTTGGCAAATTTCCATCATTATTTTCCTATCTGGCTGCAGGACGTGGGTTCGATTCCCACCCAAGAAAAACATTTGTGTGCATGAACATGTCTGTTTGTTTTGAGTCTGGTTATTAAATAAGTATGTATCTACAAAAAAAATGTATATTAGTTGTCTGGTTTACATAGTACAAACTCTGCATTGTTTGGGATCAGATAACCGTGTGTGAAGAATGTCCCAGGATAATTATTTATTCGGATATCACAATCTCAATTGCAATGGATCGCTCGTAGAACTGGAAGACGCAACGTAGGCACGTCCCCCACAAGGTGGACCAACGATCTTGTGAGGTCGCGAGAAACCGCTGGATGCGGGTAGCGCAAGACCGGCCGTCGTAGAGATCCTTGGGGGATGCCTTTGTCCAGCAGTGGACGTCTTTCGGTTGACGTGATAAAAGTAGAATTTTAAAATCTAAGTTTTTCAGTAAACATACGATAACGACACAGGGTGTGTCTAATAAGTAAGTTCTATAGTTTCCATACTTAGCATGACTACGCGTGCCATGCAAGTTTGTAATTGAAAAAGTTCGCTTCGCTTTTATCGGAAATACTTTTTATTTGCTTTTCAATTTGTTTCACCCTCAACTACATTCGCCATGTATATTATATTTTATTTTTCACTGTAACTTAAACTTTCAATACACTTGCTGCTTCGATTAGTGGGTATGGATGGGTCTTTACATAAATTCAAATTTGATAAACTAAGTGATGCTATTTCTCTTTATCAAGCAGCTCCCAGCGACTCTGATTAGACCATATACTTATCTATCTGCTGGGAGATCGTCTCGCTCAGCGTTTTTTTATTTTTATACTACTTACCTATGTAAACAAGCATACAGCCCGCTTGATGGTAAGCGGCAAAATTTCCCGAAATATGTATTTAAAAATGCAATGGTTTTCAGTCAATCTTCACATTCCGCCAATGGCAATAAATGTTGGGAAAACTCAAAATTGTAGACAACCAAGAAAAGAAAAAAAAACCAAAACCACTAAATAACCGAACATATTCCACACATCCTTTTCGTTCGAGTCCAAGATATATCTGAATGCTTGTACGATCATAAATCGATCGTCAAAGCATCGTTTGTCAATCAACAGTTTGTGTCATGTGCAGGAGTAGCAAACCTTTTGTTTGTCTACAACACTTCTGCTGAACAGACGTGCCGTAACTTATGATCAGTCTCAAAATTGTAGCGAATTTATAAAATAAGTTAAATTAAATTAAGAGTAATTTTTGTCAGAATCTCACGTGTTAAATTACATTTCATGAATCCTATCTTTTTTATATAACTAATAACTTATCTGACGAATGAAATACCGCGATAGCACCTGCAATGAGCTCTCTCTGAAATTAAATACAATGTGTTAAGAGCTGAAATTAAGTAGGACGTTGGGAAGTTATATACAAGATTAACCGTTATAAAACATGGTTGATGTGATTAATAGTAATTTTAAAATGTTTTATGTAGGTATTGAGATTTTTCATTGGTGTAATATTTTATTTATGCAAAATCGTAGGAAAACAGTCGCTCGCAATGAAAAATGTTTCATAAAAATTATATTAAATTACTCAATCTAAATGCAGAAAAAACACAAGAAACTGAATTGTAAATAGCTTTATTACAGAGATTTATAGCACAAATACTGACAGCCGTGTCGTTGAGCGCAAAAACTGTGTAATTATTAATTGCAAACTTACACAGTGTCTGCAGAAACATAAATCCTAAATAGATTTACAGTGGAAAGAATTACGAACTATGTAAACTTTGCATAAAATTAGCTCTGAAACATTTTTTAACAAACATTGATTCAATTTAACAATTAATATCGCGTTTACACCATGTAATTAAAGTCGGAAAAAACTTAATTTAACATTATGAGATTTCCATGCGATGGTTTACGTATTAGATTGGTTTAACATTTTGGTTCGTATCACCATTGGAGAGGGCTTAAAATGCTTCGCTCATAGCTTGTGAATGCAGGCTGTTCTAAAGTTAGGCGTTAAGTATAATTGAATCATTAGTAGCAGGGTAACACGAGAGGTGCAAATGCGTCAAAAGGTGCAAGCGATAAGTAAATGCAATTTACTTCATGACTATGATCTTAAACTGCATTTATTACAGCGTACTTTGCTATAGTCTAAGTAACTGAGATGTAGGGCTTCCTTCAAAGGGACGCGGTGAATGTGTTATAAACTTAATTACATGTACCTTCATGCATGTACTGTGTATTTGATGTGGGTAACATTCGTAGTTCTTCGATAGTTTTAATGCAATTGGTTGCATATCTTGAGACAAGTTAGTTAGGAGCAGTTTAAGATGTATACCAAGTGTAAGATATTTAATTGATGATGATAAATGAGAAAGGTATTTCTGAGCTTGTAAATAAATATCCGTAGTACTAATATAAATGAGAAAGTAACTCTGTTTGTTTGTTAGTTTGTATGTTTGTTTATTTGTTACCTTTGTGACTAAACCGCTGAACCGATCACGATGTAATATAGCAGATACCCAATGCAAATTTGGATTACAGATAGTTAGTATGTAGTAGGCTAATAAAGGATTTTTGAAAATTTTATCCCTAAGGGAGTATAATATATAGGGACTCGCGGGTGAAACCGCTGGAAAGAAATCTAGTAGACAATATAGGTAATAGGTAGAGAGTAAGATTCGATAGCTTTTTATACCTAAAATTACTTTACCAAATGCAGGTAACTGCGGAGTAGGTAAGAAGGTACTTTTATGATCGATTACTCTAACAATACCACTAAATTCAAACAAAACTATAGACGCCAAGTATATCGATGTGTTTGAACGTGGAGTAACGATATTAGTGGTAGTCGTACACCTAAATCGGTTGGCGTATGAAATAATAATGATATAGGGCAACACTAATCGTAGAGCAAATAATATGACGGTGCGGTGTAAACGTACAATAAACTCGGTGTTACGCTTGTGAGCGATGGCGATCGTTCCTTAAAGTGTCATTATATATAGTTTACCGGTCGAATGCAACGCCATTAATTGGAGTGCAATTATTTACTTTGAAAATGTAAGTTTGTTTTTTATTTTTAGTGAAAGAAAATATACAGTTAAAATTATTGAGGCAAAATGAATACGAACATAATATTATGTAATAATTAAGTTACACAAGTAAATAATTATTATAAACGTTGTATATTCACCTACAAATTTGGGACAGAAAACGAAAATGAAAGAAAATGGGAGTAGAGCTTCGCATAAGAACTTCGAACTATAATAAATAGTTCGTAATAGTATAGTAGAGTAATAAATAATTCGAAGTTCTTATGCGATGGTCTACTTGCAAACTTCTATAGTTTCATCATAAAAGAGGGAAGAGGTAGACCAGCGAAAAAGATATGGATGGATTGTGTAAAAGATGATGTGGGTAGAAAGGAGCGAATACCAATATGACGGACAGAAAGGCTGAATGAAAGAAGAGTATTATATATATTGTGTTACTCCAAATGATTGGGCACAGGGCAAAGAGATGATACTGATTAAAATTTAAAGAAAATACATCGGTTCTAAAGTATAATAGCACATTCAAATATTAAATTTATAAGATGAAAAATAGTTGAGAGGTAACCTAACGAACAAAATTTTTCATGTAAAAGAAAATGTAAAAATATTTCTATAGTTTCAAAGAAAACCTCTACAGGTTCTATATAGTACATAGCTTTAAACTGAAAATGGTCTCTTTGTAGTACATGTTTTCTAGCAGAATTTGAGAGCTAGTTCCCTTCTAAGTTATTAATTCAGTACAAAATGGTCGTTTCACCGTCATACTAACTATGACTAACATCTGTTTATGATACAAACACTTTGCTAAACGGCTAGTAATTTTCGTCAAGTTACTGTAATGAAGCGTCTAATGGCGAGTGATGAATTACTGGCGACCGGCTGTCTGCATGCAATAAGCTATAGCACTAACTACAGACCTAAGATATTGTACCTGCCTACTAACAGTATAACCTATAGATAGAATGTGAACTTTCTTACTAATATAATATTATTAATGTTTATGTTTATTACACTCTTTCACATGTAATGGCCGTTCAAAGGGTAAATAAAAAAAAATAACAAGCAATCATAACAATCTCAAAATAACAATAAAACATTTTATTTTAGGAATACAAGTAACACGAGTTACTTGCCGCAAGGCGGAAGCGACTATCCTATAATTAAAAAAAACTTTAAAAGCGCCTTAAAAAAGTTTCCCAAATAGGAATAAATTATGGAACAACCAATAAATAAACAGTTTTGAAAGACAATAATTGATACTCGATATTCATAAATACATTTATCATAACCCAAACAATTTAATTAAACTTTAAAACAAGTGTCGACCGCGATAACACGAAGTGGGATTATCAGTTCCGTTGGCGCAAATATCCCGAGCTTCTAACCCGACTGTTAAATTAAACTTTTGGCGTACAAATTTCAGTTAACGTTCGCACGCGGATGGGACGCGCATTCCATAATTACTTACATAATATGAAAGAATACAATTTCCAGGAACTGCTTTCAATCAAGTGATTAAAATGTTCTAAATCCTAGAAAGATATCCCATCTTAAATATACCATGCCCAAATAAAGATTACATTATTTAGCTATCCAATTCTAAGGGTAAAAAGTAGGAGTCAGCGAAAACAGCGTCAGCGAAATCAGCAAAATGCATTGTCCATCGACGGGGCGGAACGCAGCGCGAGCGGGCGGCGCGGCGGCGCGCGTCGGCCGCGAAATGGCATTCGTTTTGGCCCGATCTGCGCTACCCGCCGAACTTAATTGCTCTATTGTTAATTAAGTAACGTTTCAACGTTCACCGCATTGTGACTGGTTCGCATTAAACCGCTATTATAACTTTTAATTTCATGACCTCACTCTATGCGTTCAGTTTATGGCCGCAGAAATTATCTGCTTCGCTCACCGCCCTGAGCCGCCCAAAAGGCTAAATTGTCAATATCGGTTTACATTGGTCGTTTCAATTTCAGACCTAAATGATAGTTGCATCATCTAAATTGAATTTGCTTACGGAACCTAGACTACGCACATTTGGAAAATTATTATTGTAATATCATGTTGCCAGATGGAATCGATCGAACGGACGCATGTGTGAGTTTATGAGCACATTAAACTTTTGATTCAGCAGAACTAAAATGTCTTCAGGCGGCTTTCAAAAACTTACGTACTAAATAAAAAATATATATATTAAATAGGTATATTGTACTGAATTAGGTATATCGCAATGCGCAAGACCGGCCACATCGTGGAGATCGTTTGGGGTGGCTTTTGTCCAGCAGTGTCGTCTTTCTGTTGACATGATGCTGATGATGAATTTGACACATTAAATGTATTCTTAAATTATGGATATATTTGGTTTTAATGGACATGTTTATTTTAATTATCATGAATTAGCTACGATAGATTTTATATTCCACGAATCATGTTCTCTGAAAGTATTTTTACATTCACACAGACTACAGACATAAAACATCGCAATATCCGCTTAACAAATTGAAAGTTATAAATAATGGAATCACTGTGTGTCGAAAGAAATTCGTCTTAGTCGCTAGCAAATTAAGACAGTATAATATAGATTAGTTAGCTAAAGCTGGTAATTAGTTATCTTTTGGGACAATACCATCGGTTGCTGAGTAATATTAAATAGGTTTCTACCGTTTCGTTTATTAATAACTAAGGTAGAATGAAGGCACGACTCGCACGTGTCTTTGGCGTACAATATGCGTCATAATGACGCCCTGCTGCGTCAAGACTTATTATAAATTCATCGACAAACCTAATTATTCTTGAGACCTAATTGGCTTCAACGTAGATTTTGAAATTAGAAAGTAGGTCAGGCGTGAGGCGTGAAGCGTCTGGTGCCTAACAAAATATCATAAATCGATAATTATATTAATTATGCTGGATCACCATTTACTTTGGTAAATTGAAATCGACGCGAACTTCGTCGATAGCTAAATTATTTATGTTTCAATAAAAACTAGATAAGTATTCTGGCATTATTCTTTGCAGATATTCTAGTCTAGACCGCTATCCACTAGATATTCTTAATCGCTTTGTAACAATGAACCAAATTACACCACAATAGTTTATCGGGTTTGTTAGCAAAATCATTATTGTATTATTTTCATTCTTTATTATTATTTGTACTAGCTGTTATCCGTGGTTTCCCTCGCGTTCCTGGGATAAAAAGTAGCTTCCAAATTCTGCTCTTAGTGAAATATTTTTTATAATCAGACCAGTAACCGAGTAAACCAACCAGTAAAGAGATTACCAGCTACATCCGAACTCACAAACTTTACCTAGAGGTATAGATATAGATAATTAGGTACCTAACCTAACTCTATTCTTCACTCTAATATATTATTGTAATATAGATACCTAATGCAAATTTACCTAAACATATTCACGTTAAATTAACTATATTTATAAATAGAAATGTCTGTGTTTCCAAGTTTTGACACGAGATATTAATAACGGCTGTTTCCGGTCTTACAAGAGTTAATGACAAAACTACAAGTGTACTAATAAATCATTATAACATCATAACGACTCACACTATGATCGTTTTATTGCTAGAATTATATTTAATGATACATACATTTGTCATATTAAATGGTTAATAGGTGTAGAATTATAGATAGCCTTTGGATTATAGGTATAGAGGCCTAAAACTGATTCTATGAATATTTTATAACGGTATTGTAATAATTCATTGATTATTTAAGGGATATCGTACAAAATGTTGGTAATCAGTTGATATTTCTGAATCAATAGAAACCCTGTATAAAATTATTACACTATTTCCATATAATAATAATATCACACACGGCTATTATTCCAACTAAGCAGAGCTTGTACTATGGAAATCACATTACTGATTACACACTACCATTTTTACTGTAAACAGTATCTAGGAACTGTAAATAGTATTTACAGTAGAGTAACACTCAGGACAAACAGACATGTTCATGCACACACAGATGTAAATCAAACCAGCGACCATCAGGTGGAATCCGCTAACTTGCCCAAATATTTTTAATACATTTTTTTTTTGTTTTTCAAATCTTGTAGATCATCGATCTGATAAAAGAAAAATGCCACATATTGTATTTTTATCTCTAGGTGTTTGAAATAACCTTTGGAAAATATGTGTTTGTTTTTCTGGAGCCAATAACATGGTTGCCGTATTGATTTTACTATCTCGTTAAAAATTCAACATATTTGCCCCGCATACTTCACCTTGCCTTGAAACTTCATAAATTTACATCGAAGACATTTTAAAGTGGGCAATTAGAAATTTTTATTTACTTCAATTAAATAAACGCATTGCGTAGATATTTTTAAATGAATACCACAACCTATAGCTGATGATGCACAACCGGAAACAACAATAGCTCTAAAATTAAAAAACGAATACTTCGATTTTTATCTCACATTTATAAATATTTTGAAAATAATAAAATACTATCATATTCAGTGATAGTAAGTGTAGTATAAATTGATTACTTCTTTTGTTACACAATTTGTTATGGATAATTGTACATCATTTTATAAACTTACACGTTATAGAATACCTATATGATACCTATAATGTTTACCTCTCCTCTGTAATTTCAATTTTGATTAGTAAATAGAAAACATTAATGTTAATTTTCTATCAAAAGAACTTGTCCATATAAAAATATATCTAGGGTCAAATAAAATTGATTTATTGATCAATTAATCTGATTAGGTTTTCGTCTAATGCAATGCATGTCTAATGCTCTATACAGAAGATCTCGTCTAGGATGTGTGAATTTAATACCTTCAGATACATTATCAGTCGCCATAATAAAAATGTGATCAAAGGAAAAAGTTATTACATTAACGGCTTAAAACAAAAAACAGTATGTACGCACGGCCACAGATCAAACTACATACGGCGGCACCTTATGCGGTTGTAATAGGAGCTATTTTGCAACAAAAATGTGTAGCTTGATCTGTGGCCGTGTGTACCTAAGTAAAAAATAATTTGCGAAATCAAGTTTTTTTAAACATAAAAGTCACAGAGTTATTTTCTTCTGTTGATAAAAAAAGATATATGAAGATAGATAATGTTTATATAATCAATCAAGATTGAGTGACATAATATATTACAAGTGCACAATAGATAATCTCCGAAACTCACACATTCCGTTCTAAATACGTGATATACCTATAGTAACGCAGGAACGAACGTCAGAACATGCGTGCGCGCACATGTGTTTCAAATCACATTCAATGTACCTTGTTATGATCATATGCAACTATATAATGACCCATTTGTGCCAATGTGAGATTGCTAATAAAATCTTGTACACGTTTCATTTCATTGCCGTTGCTAAGCTTTGATGGTAATTTATACCTAATATGACTTAGATAATTGATATGATTATGAGAACACAATTTTATAAGCTTACCAGCTGTGAACCTGCGGTTTCACTTGCGTTCCCGGGATAAAAGCTAACCTTCGGAAATAATGTAGCTTCCTATTTGTGAAAGAATTTTTCGAATCCGACTTGTAGATCCGGAGATTAACGCGTTCAATCAAACATAGGTTCTCTTCTTTATTATTAGTATAGATGTGATTTTTTTTAGAATATTTTGTTTTGAATATATGACACGTTTATGGGGTACGATACGACAATATCTGTTTGTGTTCTAATGTTTATTACGTTGTGTTATTCACATCATATTAGTGTACATAAGATTTATAGATTCACTATTAGGTATGTATTTGCTATTAATAAGGAATCATCTACAATCCAACACTTATTTACACACAATATAATATCACTTCTCATAAGATTTTTTTAGGTGAGCCGCTTTTACGTGCATGTACCTACGGCTATTTTACTGAATAATAAAATTAATTAAACAACCTTGAAACCCATATTATAACAATTAGAACATGGCACCTACCGGTGTGTTCCGGTAATTACACTTGAGAGCCAGTTGACTTCTTCAAAATGAATACATAGATAAATTTACAGCCATAACTCTGAGTTGCTAATCACGTTTTCACAATCACAGCGTTAAAAAACTGACGTATTACTATATAAATTAAAACGTACGAAATATTCATTAAAAATTAAAACCTTAATCATTCAACAAACAATAAAAATATCACGGTCCAATAAATCTATAACGGTTCCAATCCTGTCTAATCCGCTCATACTACGACTTAACGTTAACTACCTATCCATTTGTGCAACTTTGCGACTGTAGAGTCTAACAAGACACTCTTGTCTCTCAGAGTTCCACGTCGTTACCTTGTTCTTGTTTTACGACGACTAATCCTGCTGAATATCTACCTGGATACGTTTCTACTTGTTTATTTCTAGTCGCCTAAACATTTTGTATGGCGCAGGAAATTGCAACTGGAATAAATTCTATGCTCTTTTCTTTCTTTAAATTGTATGGGGAAACTTAAGAATAAAGGGATGAAGTAATTACCCGAGCAATTGTTAAAACAGATTTTTGTCAGTATTTACGAGAGTTAATATTTTTTCTATGTTTACCTGTATCTATCTAATACCTTTAAACGAGCAATTTGAGCAAACTTGTATATAAATATATAGATAATCTGGATATCGGAAACAGCTCCGCTTTTCATGAAATTTAGTATGCAGAGGGTTTCGGATAAATCGATCTAGCTAGGTTTCATTTTTAGAAAACGTCGTTTAAAAAAAAAACGACCAATGCTCGGTCAACCGGGTACTTATCCTTTAAGAGACAATGACGAGAACGTCACAAACAATTAAACCGCATAATTCGCGGTGATAATTCACAGTAGCACTTACTAACTAGGTTTAAATGACGTCACTAATGTGTATTTAGCGTCTGTTAATTAGGTAGATACAAATCCATCAAGATAAATGCATTTACAGGCTTAAATAATTATTGTTGGGCCAGTCGGAGTTAATGCAAATGCTCATGAAATGTATTAAGTAAACGAAGTTGTTGGGTGACTATGAGGTGCTAATGCATCACACGATGTTCCCGTGTGAAGTCCAAGAGGACCTGAGTTTCCTCTCAATATTGCGACGACGTGCACGAGATGCAAAACCGCAGACCAAAGATAGACTTATGTTACCTACGACATGCCATCATCATAAATAATGTATACCGTCCCGACGACGCATCTGAATTATTCAACGTTGACGGCCACTTTATTAAATTTGTCGTTTTATGAAAATATTAAGCAACTCAGTCGGTGTACAGTTGAGTAAAAATTAATATGGAACGAAATTAACATTTGCGAATTTAAAGTTTCGTTGGGTATCTGATTTTTATTATCTTTATTGTAAGTTAATGAAACGTAAAATTGACAAGGTGTGACACAATATAATTAAATGGTTTGATAAATATTGCTTTACTTTAGTTCCAGTTGTTAATTGATTGCATACTTTAAAACAAAAGAGTGAAATCACAACTTAATTGTAAGGTTTACAATGGGAAAATAATGGCTACACCAGCGTGTAATTTAAGCTTGAAATTAAGAAAGTTTGAAGCCACTAATGAATGCATCGAAAAGTTTTGTGCTGACTTGGAATCTGCAAATTCTAAGATGCAAGAGTAAGATTGCGAAACCTATTACAATCTATTAAGGTTTAGATTAGAACTTTTACCTAGGTGTAATATTTTGTTTTAGGTTGTACGGATTAATATAAATTTTGTTGGTTACTTTCATAATAAAAATAGCTTAACTACAAATAGCGCCATCTAGCCAATAGCTTTGGAATCATAAAACATTCACAACTTTGTTGCAGTTACTAGAACCACTCTTGGGAGCTCCTCGGTATCGTCATATTGTATCGGGTAGGTAATAATAGAGATAAAATGGCAAAATCGTGATTGACAAACACATTTTTCTAATATAGCCTGAAAAGATAGTACCTACCTACTTATATTTTAAAATACATCTTGAGTGATCAAAATTTTTAAGTGAAACTTAAAAAAATGTAAGTGAACTACAATCTATGCAATATTACTTTTTAATATCCAAAAATCGATAATAAATCGAATAATAATATATTTACGCGTATTATAACAGCAGTAGGAGGTGGTTGTTTGTAATATGACAAACACTTTAAGAAACTTTGTCCGGTAAGGTTGTTGAAGCCACCAATTTTCGTCCATTAAAAAAAATAACATTAAGAAATTAATTCACTTTTTTCCTTCGTAACGATTAAAATAGATGGTCCCCTGATTTTTATGAACAGATATTTTAAGTTTAATTTTATAACATCATATGAGATATATGTAATTACTTGTCGTAACTGACTGATTAACCAACTCACAGCTCCATAGCTATTATGACGCAGACATCCACTAAGAAGGGGTCGAATTTCAAAAGTCCTTGGGATACTTTTGTACTTTATCAATAAATAACTTTTTTTTAATCAAGTCTCTACTAAAATGAAAGCAAAATGAATAATTACTCCATCTGAAAACACAACATTTCGACTCAGGTTATTGAAATTGACGTAATAAATTAGAACACGACTAATAATCGTAAAAATTCAAAATGGGCCACCTTAATGAGCCGAACGGATGCCGCAAATAGCTGATACAAACTGGTGAATGAGCCCGCATACTCTCTGGCAAGCCGCGAAGTGATCTCAAGGGCCATCAAGAATTGAAAGGATGTCAGGCTTACCGCAAAGGACCCCACGATGACCGGGTCGCCGGGTCAAGAGCTTCTTATGAATTTTATTCACTTTCAAAGTGAATTTTATTCCTTAAAATAGGTACACCTGCTGAAAATAATGAAGTTGTTTTTTTTACTTTTCTGTCCTTTTCATTTTCGATTTTAGAAATATTATTATTTAGTCATTAAACATAGACATAAAGAATTTTCAAAGGTTTAGTTTTTAAGAGGTCAAATACCAGACTGAGTTATAGGCTAGCTAGTCTACATTCAAAATATAATTAAAAACCTAGATTCAAATAAATCTAAATCTTGCTGCATCACTGAAATTTAAGATATAATACATATTAAAAATTAAATTGGTAAGAAAATTATCAGTAAAGATCACGTATAATTTTGAGAATAAGTTAAATATTTATCCAAGTTACAAATAAGGCCTAAGAATAATTTTCAGTATGAAATGACTGGAATCTATGGAGATATTATCCCTGTTTTGACTTGACGAGTCGAAGGTCATGTGCGAAGTGGCATATTACCCGACATTCTTGCCCTTAATGACTATTATTAAACGAAACGAGACGCGAAGCGAAGGGTCAAGTTCAAAGATCACATTTACTGTTATTGTCAATTGTTATGTCTTCTTGGGAAAACTTAGCAAATTATTAGTTCTAGAGGATCTTTGAAACAGTTTACCGAGGAAATTATACTGAACTTAATTATTGATACTTAGATTGTGTTTCAATTAGGTATATTAGGTATCTACTGTTTGTAACGGTTGATTCTTTCTCTTTCTTATCAAGCAGACTACTGAAAATTAGATATACCTATTAAGTAAGTATCTAGTACTACCTACTAGAGAGGAGAGACCTACCTTCATTGAGAAAATATATCTAATTTTCAGTAGTCTGCTAATTTACTAATAATTTGTAGATGACATAAAAAAAATTACATGATAAAAAACTAATATTTTTTTTTTGGCAAATTACAAAAATTCCATTTTTTTTAAAAAGCTGCAAGGCAAATACTTAGGTTTTCAAATACTACTTTTCTATACTACCTTAAATGTAATAATTAAACAAAAGAACACTCCAATCAAACACAACGTAACATCAAAAAGATTTTACACTCTCCTACGAAAGAAACATTAAAGAAGCAATACTGAGTGTGCTGGGCTGCTGAGCTTTGTATCTGTCAAAGAATTTTGAAGTGTCATCGAGCTGTGAATGGCATCGGCTGCCGGAAGCCACTTACACACGGAACGCTTCTCGATCGGCTTGCCTCAACTGTTTCATGTTTAAACTCTCACATATTGCTGAATTAAATTTTCACAGCGAATGCAAATTATAGGTCATTGCTCGTTGTATATAACCAACATTGATGTATAGAAATTAAAATACTACGTTCAAAGATATAGAAGAGTAACGCCATTTATTTAAATATGAATTAAACTAACAATAGGAATCTAAAGCAGAAATAAATTAATCATAAACTGAAGTAGTACCTATTCATTGGACTACTCTAAAAATTCATTGCTATTTCAAAAATTGTAGTGTGAAATTTAAAAAATCTGTTATAATCAGTAAATAAGAAGCTAAGATAAATAATACAGAGCTAAGAAGTCAATCCATGTAAATCATGATAGAGTGAGCAAACTGGGTCGACGGGGGTCGAGAGCGACAATGCTTAGCGGAGCACATCTGCCCACTCCACGCTAGTAATCATGAACTCCTTGACATGACGTTGCTCTATTATATTATAACTATACACTACAGCTACTGAAGGTTTAAAATTAAATGCGTTGCTATTGTTGTAGAAAATAATTATTTTTAAAGAGTGCATCGCACCATTTTGATGATAAGAATTTAAAAGAAATCGCAATTATATACATACACATATACAAAAATTTAAAAAATACTAAGTACTCCTTTTTCATCATCATATCAGCCGAAAGTCCACTGCTGGACAAAAATCTCCATGATGTGCTATCCGCATTCAACGGTTTTCCACGACCCTCCCAAGATCTTCGGACCACCTTGTGGGGGGTCAACCCACGTTGCGTCTTCCGGTTCGTGGTCACCACTCGAGAACCTTTCTGCCCCAGAGGCTGTCGGTTCTGCGAGTGATGTCTCCCTTTTACGGTAAAAAGTACATTAATTATAGCCAGTGTTATTCGGGATTATGTATCTATCTAACTAGACCCCATGCATCCAAATCTGTTCAGGTATTTAAATGTTAGGGTGAAATAAAAAAACTCTCATAAACATTACACTTCTTCTTTCGGCATTCGAGAATAAAGAATCGAGTAAAGTGAACGAAAAGTCTAATAACTAAGCTATGTCGTTTGAATTAAATAAGTCTCTCAGATGACCATACAGCAAAAATCTGTAAATATCCTCCACTTGAGAGCCAAGACAACCTTATACTCCCTACTTCACAGATTTCAAATAACTTTTATTGACTTTTAAAAACTGTTTAATAAGTTAAACTATCTACATATCAGATTATAGAATGTCAAAATATGAAGTAAGGATTTGTGTATATAATTTAAATATATTATAGAAACCATCTCGTGTCTTCTTTGAATTTCAGAAAATCACCAAATTTTTGGTTACTAAGTTTAGACTCTTTGTAACAATAATAAAAATCAAATATGCAATGTTTAAAAGGTTTTTTCAATCTTTTTACAAATTACCTAATTACCGATTTTTTTTTTGGATAACTGCGAAATGAAATATATATTTTTTTCAAATTACTATTTTCTATCGTACGTACCTACATAACATATTATCAAAGACAACATAAAAGTATCTACTTAAGTGTAAATGGCTTAAGTGTGTTTAGTTGTTTGGGTACTTTAACTATTATCTTATACTAATTTTCCCCCACGGTGTCACACGCGTTTTCGGTATAAAAAGTAACAATGTCCTTTTGCATATATAGGCTATCTGCATGCCAAATTTTATCGCGATTAGTTCAGTGGTTTAGGCGTGAAAAGGTAAGAAACAAACAAACTCACTTTAATATTTATTATTGACTAGCTTCCGCTCCGCGGTTTTACCCACGTTCCCGATGGATAAAAAAGTAGCCTAGGTATTAATCCAGGGTGTCAGCTACCTCCACACAAAATTTAATCAAAATTGGTCCAGCCGTTTCAGCGTAATGAAGTAATAAACATACAAACTCACAAACTTTCGCATTTATAATATTAGTAGGATAATAATATTATTACATTACCTATATTATATAGTAGGATTATAATCATTCAGCCACAAGACTTTCAGTAAAACATAAAATTAAAACAATTTTTAAATTTACAAAATTAATGTCCCTAAATTAAGCCAAGGTCCCTCGAAGTACAAAATTCAAAGGTACATTCACATCTGAAAACGTTAATGGCCCCAATACACCAATCTCCGATGGCAATTAAGACTGTGCCGGTCCGTACACGGCTGAAACGAATGGGGCTCTTCAATCAACGAATCAATCTACAATCGCGAACGGTCGCCACTTGCCAGCGACAGCTCAACAAATTTATTGCTTCGAATGGGTGGTAATTTTCAAATTTCGACGCCTGTTGATCGCCGTTCGATGGCAAGCGCAACACGCTACGTGACTGTGGCACTTGCATATTACCCCTTACTTTGTGTACGGTAGCACATCTACCTATTGAAATCACTGGCGATTGTCGATAGTTAATAATTTTATTGACACAAATCATTGTATACCGCAACTCGTTTAGATACCCGGCTACAAAAATTATATCTTTAAAATATGTGATAGATATTTAAACGATGCATTTACTTACGTTGCCGGCTGTAGGTATTTAGTTACATATTGTCACTTCTTGCATGCCGTTATTGATAACTTCATGTTCATTATCAAATAATCTCATGTAAAATCAAAAGGAAACTGCATATTGTGTTTCCTTGAAAGAACAGAGCTCGAAATATAAAATTCAAACTGCGCAGAAAATCTGAACATTATGAAAATTCTGAGTGGAAGACCGTACTATTAACAGTACTTGAGCACGCAAAACGATGTTAAGGCAGCGCTCATCGGTTCCGACTCATTAGGAGTTTTGCTCGGCTCGTGCCGAGCTTAAGCCCAGTTAAGGTGTGGCCTGATTATGTCGAGCAGACGTTGGCCCATCTGCTTGCCAAATCCACTTGAGCCAACACTATGACGGGAGAGGTACGCGTTATATTAAAGTTTGGCAATAGTCGCTAAGTGGATGCTTGATGTTTACTCAGTACGCTCTTATCGTTCGTACCCACCTTATATTTTTCAAGAATCAAGTAATTATAACTGAGAACAGCTTGTTGACTATCAACGCTTTGTGGCATAATAGCTGCTTTCTCATAAAATAACATTAGGTATCTACTAATTAATAAAATCGTATGAATAGATACTATTATCAAAATTCTGACAAAAGCTCAAAGAACACAATTTACTTCACTACAAATGTTAGATCAAATAAAAATGCTACAACTCTTGTTGACTACAATTTATTACGTTATTCTTTGTGATTTTCCTCAAAAACAATCATCCGATAGGAATTTTGATACAATATTTCTATGACATTCAGAAAATGTTGACGCCTTGTAAGCGCAACAGCAAATGCGTTTCAACTCAACAAAGTTATCTTAGTAACGTTAAGCAAGTCGGTGACCGCTTGTAGAGTTGCAGTTCCTGAAACTTCCACTTGTTCCTCAGAGATCACGTTCAGCGATTTACCTGAAAACAATGAAAAAAAAACGTTAATTTATAGTATTGGACAGCAGCCAAATATTTCAAATAGTCGTCTAAGTTGGTCATGTCGCAAAATGAATGAAACAAGTGGACGTTTAGACGTTCGTCGTGTTCCTGATCGGTTATCAGGACGAGTTGAGAGATGGGCTTAGGTGTGAACAGACAATATAAAACTCATTTATTACCCGTCATCGTGACGCGTGAGGCGCGCCAAGGAGTTTTCCAATTCGCTCATTTATCACACGCCCCTAGACATAATGAGACGCATCTCGACACACGCCCAAAATACTTTAAATCTATTTTTTATTAAAACACCCATTAATTTTGCACCCATGAATGTGAATATGGAGAACTATGCTGGTTTTTAGATAAAATTAAAAAAACATATATAAATAGCCTTTTAATTAATAATCAAAACTAGTCGTGTTCTGGTTGTTAATTATATTAATATTTTAAATTTTCTTGAAAAATAATTTCTTTACAAGTCATATTGTATGTATTATTTCTCCAATTTTGATCTCAATAAAATGTGACTATAAAAATATCACAGTAGGTATTTTTTCATCATCTAAATCTGATTATAATTCAACTCTGTTGATGGTCCTAATATACCTACCTATAGCTACTAAATTAAATTATATTGGCAAGCTTTTCCAGCGCATTTTATGCCCATGTCATAATTTCTACAATTATGAAATTAGTTCAACTATAGGAGTTCATTCACACTGATAAACAATCTGTCAAATTGTGTATGTATAATTGACCTTAAAATTTAACTTGACTAATAATGAACAAGCAATATTTTTTATCATAAATAACATTAAGTGTGTAGATTTATTGTAACGACTTCTTAACTATAAAATTTTATGTTTCAAATGCTGATTCAGTAGGTATATTATGAAAAATATTCGTATATTTCACAATATGTACACAATAATTTCACCACAAGAATGCTTGTTCTGAATCGTCTATACCAATCGGTTTTAGACATCGGAAAATAACGGGAATTAGCTGATGCGCGGTCACATGACGGCAGTCATCGGCCAAATAGACAAGCGTACGATGACGCATGAGTGGGAAAAATAAATTTAAATAACCCATAACAATATACTCGAGGTTTTCGTTTCAAAAGATTTCTGTCATACGAAACTATGCTATAACATTATTCTTGTCAATGGACCACGAAACTCAATGTTATAACTATTTAATTCTGGTGTAAAAACGTTACTGTCATGTGGCTGTTATTTTTCCAAGAACTTTATATGACTAGATTTATTTAGACACATTAGGTATGAGCTAATTATACTAACAAATCGGCACGAGCATATGATTTACGATGTCAATGCTCTCTAAAAAATTAATCGATTAAAGTTTATCAATCAGTATGGTCATCTCAGTGGCATGGTATGATAGACGAGTGACGTATAATGTCACGCGGTGTGAAATGACGCGCAGTGTTGCGCGGGCGCGGCTGGTGCGAGTCCGCGTGACGCGCAGTGACGTGCGCGTTACACCAAACACAACAAACCTCATAATAAATCATGGAATATTACATGATGATACCTAACCAAACTCTCGTGGAGAGCACAGATGTCCAATCTACACATTCTATTTAAAACATGGTGTTTTTCATAAGACAAAACAATTATGATACGATCGCGATCGTGGGTGTTATAATTTAATAGACGCGTTCGCATTCAGTTCACGCAATATTTTTAAAATTAATATAAATGTGATCATTTTGTAAACGTTAAATATGAAGTTAGTCACCAAAAAATTTTTAGAAGTCAAAAAAGATATGTTTTATAAATTGTCAATATATAAATAAAAAGAACAAACAGCATGAGGCAGAAACTTGTTTAAACAAAAACAGCAATAACTGTTTGGAAGTAAGCGTTCGCGTCGGATGGAAGCGGCAACCTCACCTGCTTGTGGAGGATTGCTCGATTAATGAAACAACGAAAATATTCATTGGCAATCAAATAGCCAGCGAGCTCTTTTGCAAATATTGGTAAAGAGAATCTGCGTTAATATCCACTCGAATAAAAAGATAAAAACTCTCAAATTATTGAGTTTCGCACAGTAGGGTTAATGTTGTTACATTTACAGCTTAATAATATGTTTCGGGTGGCATTTCATCGACCGACCCGTCAACAATCTTTTGTTTCATCTAATTTGAGGGGTTTGTAACATATTATGGAGCTGCAAATGTGCCAAAATTAACCCTACTGGTTTCTTTTGGCAGCAGAAAAGTTAAAAATCATGTAGGTATCCTATGGATACTCCCACTTTCACACGTGGCTTAAAAAATAACGTGCTCAAAGATAATTTTATTTGCGTTGTATTGACAGCTGGTAACAATTTTCATTTATTTTATTCGTTAAAACTTAGGGAAAATGTTTGATCATCATTGTTATAGGTATATCGGCTTCCAGTATTTGTCCAGTTTTTACAAAATTATTTGGTTTGATAACATAGTAGGTAAATAATAAAAAAGGTAGGTACAAAATTTGTTTGTACCTACCTTTTCAGTGTAACATCAAATTAAAAAATAAAGCTATATTTTATTTGCTACATAATTATTATACGTAAAACTATGTTAAATAAAGTGTATAATTGATTAAACCTCTTTTTCTAAATGTCTTCATATAAATTGAAAGTCATATATTACGGGCACCACTTTGATCAGCTAATACCTACCTACCTAAAGTTTTGTAGACAATTTATTGTATGTTTTGAGTAAATTTGTCTGTCATTCTTCGAATATTTTTTTATTAATACTCATTTAGTGTGAAACTAAACTCTTAATAATACACTCTATCAGTTATTTATTCAATATTCTTTGAAAATCCATAATTTTTGACCTAATTCTAATCGTGACTGTAGAAAGCTGCGACTGCGACTCTATTTTATAGGTTTGACTCAAATAAAATGTGTCTGTATGAATCGTAATAATAATTTTTAGAGCATTGTACAGTTTAACGGTATTATTATATTCTATACTCCATACAGCGATGTACATTCGTTACGAACATAATCTCTTCTGGCAGAGTAACAAAAAGAGATTGGGTTTTAATCCTACCGGAATATCTACCAAATCCGCAACAAAGGCGGCTAATATTTCGCTGAAAATACATATTTGATGTACCAACCAGCCTACTTATTACTGATTGATTTACGAATCGTATTTTCCGTTTGCATTCTATATTGGATACCTAACCTGTGTCGGATTTTGATTTATTACGTAACGCTCTTTACAAGTAAATCACGGGTCTAAATAATTTATTCCTACATTGAAGCAGTTGGATGTTCTCATGGTAGTTTTAATATATTATTATGCTAGCACAATCTTTGAACATAATAGTTAAAACATTGTGTTAATTGGAGTAGCTTCTTCAAAAATAAGAACCTAAAACTATAATAATGTAAGTACCTAAATCGTGAAATTGGAAATGGCTACATACTTTGAAACAAATTTGGGTACGTGTCTGTTCAAGGCACTTTTGTTCTAGTTTGCATGCTAGAATTTGATGCCTAAATGTATTTTGTCAATGCATATTGACGCAATTTTCGTAGTGGAGGCTACTTTAATTAATATAGCTCTTACATGTCGGCTCCGATGTCACGCTGCTCTTGCCTTCTTTGACGTTCGTCAAAAAATCCTGATGAGCTACTTTCATTAGCGAAAAGAGTAATGTGTAAAGCGGAATAGTATGATATGATGTTACAGTCGAGATTGCAATCTGTTGCTTTCGCTTATGTTATTAAAATTACATTTTGTCTGCATTACAGCAAATATACATGCATAATAAAAACGATTTGCTTTATGATTAACATCGGAACTAGTAACTGCGTCTATTTTAATATTTACGAGCTATTTGTATTAAAGGAATGGTAAGGCGGGAGCGAGAGCGGGTGGACGGCGAGGCGCGAGGGCGGGCGGACACGTGGTCACGTGACCGACCCGATCTGTTACCGACACGAAAGCAAGCTAATTGAATGTAACATAACTAACCATAATCGTCATGTTTATATGTGCTTTTGGCATTCATAATTGACTAATTAAAGTTCTTTCACAATTTGCAGTTTAAACATATTTTTTACAGCGTCTCGCTGCGTGGGCCACAGAGTAACGAGCGCGCGACATGCATCCACGGGTTATGAGTTATTTATAGGTTACTTCAAGTCGAATAAAAATAGGGACGTCAAACATTACAAGTTCTATTATTTTATTTCGTGTGCGTGACAGCATAAAGCGTTCTACTTGAATTTATTATTTGATCGATAGTTGAAACGTTGAGGCAAGGAGTTTGACTACATTATTTGGTATTTCATTGTAAGTAAGTATATGTATTTAAGTATGTCTCATTTTTAATACGGAACATCATTCATTTTTAATCTCAAGTCATTCATAGGAAATTGGATTTAATAGGATGTCTGGTTTATATATTACTTCTTGAACTACTTTTACGTAGTTCCCAGCTTGAAAAATGTGAGTAAAATTTACTTATAAATAAAAGCAATCCTAATAATTTTATTGGAATCTATACAAAGTTATATTCCGTTGCTACACAAAAGTGTTTACAAGGTTTACAAGCGTTCTAATGGCTGCTTTTAAAATTGATGATCGCAACTTCCGATACTAAAATAATGAAGTCGTTTTATGATAAACACTGGTGAAGTAATGGTTAGCTTAATGAACCATCAGATATTGAACCGCTAATTCTATATTTTAAGCTCGAAGAGTTGGTAAACAAAGCTGAACTCTTAATCTGGTGTTTAAAGTTAAAAATCCTTTTTTGTTCCAATATTAATCTGAGACCTACATACTGGTTTTAATACCTCGAAGCGTTTCGTTAGTTGAAAAACTTTAGCTTTATTTTTTTAAGCTTCTGCTGTCCGTCCATCCATTTGTGACAGAGGGCTGTATCTCATGAACTAGTAATAGGTAGACAAGCAGTAGGTAATCCTACTGCTTGCCGCTATATCAACAAAGAATAAAAAAAGGTAGGTAGGTACCCTACTTTCCCTCCAACGTCCAGCGCATATTTTCCAACTATTAGTATATTTCTTAAGATGCTCGCTATATACGAATTAGTATACAATGTTCGATTCAAACATACAAAATTCTACTACAGCCTTTTAAAATTGGGACAGGTATCAAAAGCTGACTAGGGTCGCCCAGGGCCGCCCCAGCCTCCGTCATTAATGGAAAGGATAAGTCTCTTAATTAATGCAGGTGGCCTGGAGCGGTGACAGCCTTGTTTCCAGTGACCCTGTCCTGCTGGCGTGAGGTTACTGTAAAGTGTAGAAAATGATAACATTGCTGCACGATTTTTTAGTATAGATATAGGTATAATTATATTTTTTAATTTGTATAAAATTACTAAGTCCTTAAATAAATTATTTTTATAGTAAATTGGTATTTTAGCAATATTAAGAACTAAAATATTTACAAGAAATAAAATAAGGACAAAAGAAAATTTACAGAATTAAAAATTAAAGAAAAGCTGAACAAAGCTGGTCTAAACGGTATAAAGTTATTGCAAAATATGAAAAACCATTGCATTTCCTTTCTTCTTTTCTAAGGACAATACAACTTTTTTATCGAATAACTGTAAATTTGTCGCACGATTGGTATGCCATAAGGGATTATTATTGAGATCACTCGTGTTGTGTAAAATCTAATAAGCGATGGGAAGTTATTCCATTCACTCACATACTTAAACCTTTCTCAGCCTGTCTGTTCGTTCTCTCTTCATTCTCCATTTTATGTGTAAATATCAAGTATGCTATAGGTATAAATAGGTACGAAGTCTTCTGACGTTTTTTATAGACCTTTTCCTTCAAATATCACACACATAGGTACATTTAACAAGTCATTTATACAACGTCAAATTACCAATTATAAATAAAATTAATATTACCTGATCAATAAGTTACAGAAATAAAATTAAGTAGGTACTTGTAGGAAATAACTGTAAGATTAAGTTCACCTACATAAGTATGAACAATACGTATTCACGAAAACTGAATTACGATTGTGTTAAACCGTAAAATATGACGTAAATATTGCGCACACGTCTCGTATTAAATAGGTTTTCCAAACTTCACTCGTAAAATTTGCCAAATAGGATCTTAATTTTAACTGGTATATGATTTATGAATAATTAAAAGTGATGAAATAACTAAAGTTTTGCTTGTTTCTATGCACACATACAATTTACAATACAGCAAAGTTTTGTTAACTAATTGTTCTCTAAACTCGACTGTGAGATTTAGACTTTTGCGTACCGGTATTATTGATACCTCTTATAACATTTGTACTTATTGAATAGTATGTAAGTAATATGAATGTATTCACTATGGGAATTACAGATATAAATTCAATAAAAGTTTTGAAAAAATAGATAGACATTATGGTACCTACATTGAAAATAACATATTTTATAGTCGAAAATAATAAAATATATTTTTTTTTTGCTGGTAATTAATTACTAAATAGTTACTTGATTTTTATAAGCATTATGATGCATTTTTAAAATCAGTGGTTGAGGCCCTTTGACATTCAACTTTATTTTTTTTCAAAGTAAGAACCTCCACTCCACTATGGAACAAAATAACTAGGAAAAATATAACATTTATAAATTCTACATGACTAGGTACGCGTTTGGGATAAGCTATAAAGTTTGTGGGAGTCAGGGAAAAATTCCCGAAACTAGCGCCGTGTGGGGGTAAAATTCATAACGCGCTTAGCAGTTCGGCTCACCTGTCTCGTTAAACTTCGGAATTTTTAAATTAAATTCTGAATACCGCCGACTCAACAAAGTTACGAATTCTTAAAATTCGGTATCGTAATTAATCTTTCGGTTTAATAAACATACAAAGGCGGCCAAAGAAAGTAGAATGGGACGTTTATTCCTTATTAATGGTGAGGATGATGGTAAATCTTGTAATTAATGCAGGTGCTCGCGTTTGAGCAAACTTACCGAGTGGATCTTCGGCAATTATCGGAACCTCGCTTTCAGTTACACGTTACTCGGCTAATTATTTTCTATATTAATTTAGCTAAAAGCTTTTCAGGAGTATTAAACGACTCTCAATAATGTAATTGTTCAATTGAATATCATCCTGATATTAACGATTAAGTCTATTGTTTACGATAACCTGCTGCTGAAAATATTGTTAAGAACCTACTAATTGCTATATAAGTACTCTATTTTTGGGTTTAAAAACCACATCTTGTCTTTTGAAATTTTTACAAATGTGAATCTAATTTACCTATTTATTTTTGGTTCAAGGTGGCAAAATATTCTTAAGTAATTGATATCACAGCCGTAAGGCTGTGATATCAATTAAATTGTAAGTAGACCGTAAGGTCTACTTACAATTTAAGCTTGATGCAAACATATGCATAAGTTTTTTGAACTCTTCTATCCGTCATTGACCTTCCCGTTATATCAGTTAAGTTTTATATTCAATATAATCATCATTTTTTTAGATACAAGACAAGTATCTGCTTATTTATATCATAAAAACCAATTACTACTATTTATGATTGTAATATGTCATGTATTTAAATACAATTTTATAATGCTTCGTATTTCATTTGGTAGATACCCACAATATCTGTCGCAGAATAGCAATTCGCATGTTTGGCATACCTAGATGAATCGCATGCTTTGAGAAAGTTACGTCGGTCTACGGGCAACGTCAGCAAGGTACGACACTAAACGCACTTCTGGAGTATGTTATTGATTTTCACCGCCCGGTGGGCGGGACCAAATCTGTGCGAAAGGGATCACGCGATTGCCTCCTCATTAAATCAGAAGAGGAACCTCAATTTCTCTTTGCGCTGTTTCTAATTAAGGACGTACCCATTAACCAACTATTTAAAATAGGTAAGGTCTCGCGGAAAAACATTTTTCCAAGTATTATTAAGGTTGTCGAAGTTGCATCGTCACAAACACTTTAATCACATTAACGATGATAAATCTACATGACATCTTTTACTTTATTTACTATCATAAAAAATAATGGCTATCTGAAGCCAAATACTTTGTAAAATATAATAAACTAAGCTAACGGTACGTACCATTAAAGTGTACATAAAAAAATTATTACCTTTGCTAACAATAGAAATATTTTTGTCAACCGGTACGAAAGCACACTATTTGTATTACGAAGAAACTTTTCGGTAACGTTTTGACGGTTTCCATTCACGGAAGTGAGAAAAACAAGCCTTTTGTTAATTTCCAGGAACGGTTCACGACCGCGCGTAGTCCGGTATGTGTCAACAAACAAAACACTATTCACGAGTTAGCATAGAATAAAAAGTGGGAATTCCAAGATTTGGTGTAAAATTAAATTTGACACGAAGACGCTCATTCGAATCCGTTTGCGTTATAAATAAAGGATAAAACTAACGACTAACACTCGTGAAGTGAAATCGTCTTGATGTGAGTCGACCGGCGAAAATTGTCTCGTCCTGGTGACATTTACCGACGGAGTTCATGGGGTCAGGGTTGCCGGGACAAAACGTAATCGTGACGTGCTCTAGCGATCGTGTCTCGAATAACAATACTCCCTATTTAGAATCCCAGCTTCAAATCTACATAACAGTGTGTACGTACATACATGGCGGCACAATTTTATAAACTCCCAGACTTACGGAGAATAACAAAGATAGCAATAAAGTAGTACCTAAATCTTTTTCGCGATCTTTTTTGATTCATTGTGCATGTCACAGAGGGTAGGCATTTTTTAATATTCCTGGGGGTCCATATCGCCACATTTGCAGCTCCATAGTATGTTCCGGATAGCATTTAGCAGTGATTAAAATTAAGAGTGAGAAGAAGGATACTATAACACTGATTTAGTTAAACAGCGTTCATGAATAACAGTTTGCAATTAGTAAACGACTTAGATTAAACTCATAGGTACAATTTACTATAAAAGACTGAACTCGACACAGGAAATCCTGGTGTAGATAGGTATTAGAGGAATCTGTAATTTGATATTGTCTTTAGTTAACTAGTAAAATTGAAAATGTTAACATTGCGATTTGAAAATCAAATAATAATTATTTATATTTAACGAGCTAATAAAAGGAACATTGAGCTACAAAACGTCAACGTTCAAATTATTCTCAATTTGCTACAATGTAGTTCAACAGCGCATTTGTCATATTAATAGAATTGCAACATGTACAATTAAATGGCATTTTGTTACACCACACGACATATGACAAAATAGGATTATGCTCATAAATAGGTAAGTACTGACATTTTAATTCCAGTAACGAAACAAGCTTTTTTAATGTTCCTAAGCATGTTTATCGATTCAAGTCTTTTCAGTGCTTTTTAAGTGCAAATGCACGTACATACTTTCGTTAATTTATCAAAGTCAATTAAGTATAATGGATGATAATAAAAGTGTGTTGAATAAATCTCATTTTTTAATAGTTAAATCGGACTTGAAATTAGGTTTACCCTTTAATGATCAGCGAACCTTTCACCGTACTTTTAGAATCTTTAATTTGGTCTCACTGTCGAACAATGGCAATTTGAAACTTGAAAAAAAAATTAAAAGGCAGCCTAACTCGGCACAATCAAGACTCTCAAGTGCAGAAACATAAATGGAACCATTAATTATCCGCGAGCCCAGTTATTCTTCCCTCCCACCCTCCACTGCCCTCTCCATTCCGCTTTTATATTTTTCTCATTCCCGTTAATTTGTCGAAAGTTAATTGAAGGGATATTTCAGCGAAAGACGACGTAAATAGCTCAAGCCGAAACAATCCTGCAGTGAATTTTGAGAGCTGCATAACAAGATGATCTCAAATTATACTTCGCGCCACTTCTGTTCGCGACGTCGTTGTGTAAAAAATAATAATAATTAAATTTCTTTTCCTGTTACTTTTTAACTATCTTGAAAAGGTTAGTCATTAATAATTGTTAGTCATAAGTTTAAAGCGTTACTAAATAAATGGTCAGTAAGGCTTAATCAAAATAACTTCAAATTGATATCGACAATTGATATCGGTAATTGTCCATAAAGGTTATTGGTAATAAATAAACAAAAAAGTACACTACGCAAAAGACAGGCATCATCCATTGAGGCCATTGTTCATATAAATAATTATTTGGTGGAGTAATGAACTAGATATGACCCTAAAGCACAGCTGCCTATAATTACAGAATAATAAGAAGTTGTGGAAATTAATTGATAGCAGCAACTTTAAAAATATTCAAAACACTGTCAAAACCCTAATTAACCACACCAAGCAAAATATTATAGTGCTGTTTTAAAAACATTATTTATTTAAATAAGCTCAAATAATGTTCACTAAAAATAGGTATGTCACTTTAACAGCCAGTTTTTTGCTTGTTTCTAATATCGCATTTGACTGGAAGTCATTGATTTAAATATTTACCTTCGTCATTTGTCAATGGAACTAAACATATAAAAAGCTAGTGTGGTATCCAAGCAAATGACATAAATGAAACGTAGGTACCTACGTAATGATGGCGGGCATTGCCACGTTCATTACACATTTTGTTAAATAAGTCCTCCTTCCCTATCGTGCCTTAAGAAGCTTAGTTTCAATAATAAATCTAACAGAAAATATCACAGAAATAATTATGTACTGAATATATACGTGATGTCAGACACGTTAATACGTAGGTAATCACGTCATGTAACGACGCAGAGTTTAATTAAACCTTTGAAAGGCGTGTTTAGCTGGTACATTTTTCACATGAGAGCTAAAAGGGTCGTGCCGCGTCACCTACTGAAGCGAATAACTCGGAGGATTGACGGCGCGCCCGCCGTTGGTGCATTGTTTACCAAAACAATGGCCGACCTCTGCGGAGTCATTAACCCACCTCCGATGTCAGCGCAGAGTTTGCTGCGGAATCTTAACTCCGTTTTTAACCTAAAACCGAACAGTTAAATTAGCGGTTTGTGGTTATTCTTGGTTTGTGCATCTTAAAATACCTCATAATAACTAGATCCCGCATGAATATGTTCATGGAATTTCTCACTTCACTAAAGTATTTTGTACGAGTAGCAAATAGTCCTGTTATTTGTATCGTTTTATACAATGTATATGACACCCTACCATTGTGAACGCCGTTAGTTCATAATATAGTAAGTATATCGCGGATTTGTAAGGTGTGGAAGAATTCTGAACAGTAGGTATACCATTCTGCTTCCAGTATAACGTATTAATTTACTATAGTCTAAAATTCATCCATGTCAATCTTGTTATCGCCAGTTTGCAATTTTGCGAGATATTTTGTGAACTGACGGCGCTCACAATGATACAGTGACATATACAAAAGATAACTATGCAAAGCTTTTAATATCATTACCAATGTGTACATATGTTTGATAATCAATGAAATTTTGTTCCATTGGTTTAAGTCCTGGCTTTACTGTTTAAATCTATTGTCCTGAAAATTGTCTTGTTCCCGGATTAACTAATAAATAAAAATGCTTAGCTAAATGTATTGTATGATATTAAACCGGTTCTGTTTCTTACTATTTGGCTCCGGGCCTTAAATACCTATAGACGAAGTAACAAAATATCATCTGAGTAAGTTGGTAACTCTGGTCGATAGCTGAAAGTTGATATATTTTCAGTTATTGAACAAAAAGGCTCACGTTACTCAAATTAAATGGATAAAACTTATTTTACAGAAGAAACGGTTTCATTAAATATTTCACCATGCGTATGAACTGGCATCTAACGACTATAACAAGTTGTAATTATTAAAACAACAAGTTTAATTAAGTTCCCACTGAGATGGTTTCCCGGTCCGGGAGCACGTTGCGTTTCCGACCGTCCGTGTCCGGCCACGTGAGCCGATGCCACATGCCGTCACGTGAACCGCGGGTATATTCGTCCAACCACTCCGATGGAATTCCCGTGAATACCACAACACTATAGTACATACCGATTCGAAAATTAAATGAGATTTAATGACGCGAAATGGTCGATTCTACATCATTGTGTCGTTCTATGTTGATTGTTGAATTGCTGTTTATAAAATGAAGATTTATTGATTACTCGGAATGTGTAGATTTATCACTGCCTGCTTCAGTTTAAGTATGAGTCTTGATATATTAGCGATCGCCACGTTTATGAAGTAGGATATTGTTTAAAAGTATCTGGTAGTTACTGGTGAACTGACAAATGAAATAAAAATTACATCATCAAAAAACTTAAATTTCTCTTTTTTTTAATTTAATGGGAATAATATTAAACCTTCTTTGTTTGATAAACTGTCAGAAACATTTCCAGTTATAATTTATTTTCTTTCCACATTTTTGTCTGCGTTTTATACATTTCGCAAATTTAACAATAACAGCAGTAATGGATTCACTAAAAGTTTGAAACTCAATCAATTGTTTTTCAACATGTAAAACTTTTCATTTATATTCGCTTCCGTCTGCCTGACAGGGAATTCAATAGTTTATTCCATCAATTTACTTGGAAATATGCTCCGCTTTTTAGGGTTAAAAACACTATCAATAAACCATTATAGCTAGCATTATTTTAATCAACCAGTTGATGATAATAGGACTATGAAATGAAAATGGGAAAGATTAAGTGGGCAAGATAAAAAAAAAGGATTATTAAAATAGTGACGTAATACAAGTATACTTTGTTTCAGAGGCAGGTGACATGATGTCTAGCAAACAACGGGTACGGTACAATGAGGAGATTGGTGTCACGTGACCGGTGACCGGGCGCCCGATGCCCGCCGGATGCCGCGTCACGTGGATCGGCACATCCGACGTTATCCCGATACCTGGTTACATTGCATATTGCTATGGTCTCATTGAGTTTTAAATAGATTTTCAAGAATCTGTCAAAAATCAAGATAGATACCTAGAGCTATCATAGGCTGTACGTCAATTTGCTTCTATATTGCTTGATTTTGTTGTTGGGAAAGTCCCTGAAATTTTAATATTTCCAATACCGTTATTACATTTATTATCCAAAGTTACAGAGAATAAAGTTGAAATTTCTATCGTTAACACAACAACATTGTTTTAAATATCTTATAGGTTTTTATCTAAAGACATAATTTTCAGAATTTCTTCTATTGTTTAAAGCCATTATTTCTCAGTTCTCAAACAAAAGTGAATTTCTTCCACAAAAAGAACCACAGAGAAATAAAAGAATTTTTATGAGTACTTTTGTCTGCGTGGTGGCGATATCGTTAATCCCCTTCTACGCTACAGAGGCTTCCGGCAAATGGGACCGCAAAAATTCGGACCGCGGTCCCACTCGCCGGATCCACTTAATTTGAATATTTTTCTTCCGGCGACTGGAACTAACTCATAAATGAATGAAAAAAATCTATTGTTCAAGCCAACGACCGTACAGTCAAACGAAAAAATGTTTAGTAAGTAATAAAAGAAAAAGGTCTTTGATTAAAAAATATCATTTATTTATATAACAAAAAAAACACCCTTCGATTACTATTTAAAATTGACGTTATATATAAAAACATACAAATAATCACATAAATTATGCTTAAAATAATCAACAATTAACAATAAGTAAATAATTATCTATCACAAAATCAGCCTTAGCGATGTTAAAATATAATAAAAATATATATAAGACTATACATATAAATTATTTAAAAAACTAGCGACTCTACTCGGCTTAGCACAGGTGTAATAAGGTGTAGATACTATACATAGATAATCTGTTTATTATAGTCCCGTCATCCATCGGTGTGAGAAATACGCTTGAATTTATTTTCGCACTCGTAAATTTTTTGCGATAACTCCTAAGTTATTCCTTTAAAAATTACCTATGTGGTGTAAAAGATTATAATAATGTGCATGATATTGTAATATTACAAGCAATTTACACAAAAACTTGACAATGTATATACCTAAACCTTCCTTATTAATCACTATCTATTGATGAAAACCGCATGAAAATCTGTTTAGTAGTTTTTGAGTTTATGGCAAACAGACAGACAGACGCGGCGGAGGAATATATAGTGAATCAGCATTAAATACAACAATCACAGTCAGTAATTACAATAAGTCAAAAATAACTGTCATAGCTTCACATAATCAGTCTTAAAGTATTTTTGGTTACCATCTCTGTTATTTAAAATATAATTATCATATTCAACAATCAAAATTAGTTAGAAATGGCTATCATTGCTTCACAGAATCTTAGCTTATTAATTTTCAGTTATCACATATTTTTTTTAAATATCATAGAAATATACACATAAATTATAATGACAAATAATCAACGTACTATATAAAACAATTTTAATTCCACCCACATTCAGATTTAAGTGTTTGTTTGTTCATCGCAATCTCTCCAAACAATGGCCAATACTTATTTTTCGATTAATTAAGTCACTAACGGCACTATTAATTTTTTTCATCTTTTCAATGGTTGAAAGCTTCCTTTTTGATATTTGGATGCCGTTAGGATTTTTTAATGCTTCAGAATAATATTTCGTATCTTTTTGGAGACCTTCCAGCAATTGGGCAATGTTTGGTTTTGGTTTTATATACTTTCTAATGTGACTGTTCCATTGTTCGACAGCATTATTTGTTTTGTGTGGTTCCCCATAAGTGGTAAAAGTACCTGCGAGCATCGAGTTTTCAAGCCATGTTTGAACAAAGTAGTCATTAAACTTTGTGACTTCTGCACTAATAGGTGACTCTTCCATGACATACAACCAGCCATCATCGACCATATCTAGTGGAAGATGAGAAAGAGCCGAACAAAGCTGAACGTGTTCTCTTCCTGTTTGAGTTTTGTTGACGCCCAGTTCCTTCGCTTTACGCCACAAACTTTGTTTGAAGTGAAAATAGCAACCCACTATTTTCACACCTGGAAAACATTTTTTAACCGCTTTTATTGCTGAAACTTCGAAGTCCATGGTCATTACAGCTGGTTCCCATTCGGGTATCTGGCTTTTTATTAGTTCAAAAAGCAGCTTGTACGTAGATGTCTTCTTATCAGGTAAAAGTGTATAAGCTACTGGAACAACATTTACGTAGTCTTCAGTACTTCCAACATCAGCATGTATGGTATGTAGTTGATAAAATGACTTTATACAAATTTTAAATGTGCCGTCAATATAAAAACGTTTGCAGTTTTTAAAATATTTTTTCATTTCTTCACTTGCAAATACTATTATGCGCTCTTTTTCCCCCCTATAGTCAGCAAGCAACAATCTTTGGTACTTTTTTGGTACTTCAACGTCGGCAGCTTTGTGAAAAGTAACTTTTTTTGCTCCAATGGAATTATTTCTTTTTTTGTAGAGTCGCTTTTCTATATTATGAAAATGTGGTAATTTAGACACAAGATGTAGTCCCTTGTCTTTTAGAACTGCAATATTTTTTTCAAACACATGCGTAACAGGGATATTCATGTCTTTTTGAACATCTTTTAAACAAATTTGCATTTGGCGTTTCACTTCACTATTCGCCAAATCAATAGGTTCATGACAAGGCAGTTTCCTTCAATATCATCACATCGTTTCTGGTTTTTATCGTCGCATTGCAAATACTTTTCCTCGCACATCGCCACAGTTTCGAGCCATCTTTGTTTGTTCTTTTATGTATATATTCATAACCAGTTCTACACAAAAGTTTACCTCCCCTTCGTGTAACACCAATATAAAACGATTGCTGACCGCGAGAAGTTGAAGGGATTTCTTCACCCATTTCGATAGTTCTAAAATCATAAAATATTTTTATTTATCAACGAATAAAACAATTTTTATTGGGCCGCTCTATTTGCCCGGACTCTAATTTAGTTGCGTTTGAGTTAATAATAGGGTTAATAAATAAGTCAAAAATTGTCTTACGTACCTGAAGACTACGTATATCAAGACACTTCACTAATTAGCTCTCACATCACATTTCGCAACAAACAGTCAGCACAGTGTTTAACAACCATCTAAATTACACTGTCTAAAACAAATCTTGACCTTCATAAAGTGATATGCTTCTTGACAGTGATTGGTCGAGCGAGTCATCAGCGATGCAAAATCCCGTTTCTCAACAAAAGGGCTGCATAACATTGGAGATCGACAGGCAAAATAGGCTAGAGTTAGAAAGAGATATCAATATACAATGCTATCCCTCTGTACTTACCTGCACGATTGAATTACATGAAAGCGCATGGAATAAATTCATGTCTAGGATAAGTACCTCAATGATATTTATTTATTTATATAAATAAATAATATCTTTAATTCAAAGACTTTTTACTTACTTTAAACATTTTTTCGTTTGACTGTACTGTTTTGGCTTGAACAATACATTTTACTATTAATATATGGGTGGTCCCAGTCGCCGGAAGAAAAATATTCAAATTAAATGGATCCGGCGAGTGGGACCGCGGTCCCAATTTTTGCGGTCCCATTCGCCGGAAGCCTCCGCTACACAGTACTTTTACGCTCTTTTAAATTACGATGTTATTTTTATATCACTAACTTTTTTAATGCAATAAAGCAGGCTTAGGCATAGTGACCATCAGATGGTTTAAAACGTCTTTAAGATAATGCTTACAGAATTGGCCATTTCATAAATAATAGAAATCATTATTCTGTTACCTAATCTAGAAATAGAAAAACAGGGTATCGGACAGAAATTATCAATAGAAATAGATCAAAATGTAATGAAATTGTTTATAAATATTTTTTGTTGTTGTGTCATGTTAACTTCGTTAGGTGATTAAAGACAGAATTTCTTCTTTTCATAAGACAATCAGGCAAGTGGCTACCGTCTTCTAGCACAATTAGCAATACTATATGTAATGCCAATGAATTGCTTACCAGTTAGAATGCCAAGAAGGGTGGCAATTTACTCTCAAGTGCAATTGGCGGAACCACCAGTAGGTGCTTCGTGAAAGATTTTCAAATCCCAAGCTCACTGTAGGATTCGAACCCACAACCTTCGTCATCACATTACGGCGTCACTACCACTGAGCTATCATCACCTCTATGATAGTTTTGTCATTTAAGACATCTTTACAAAATCTTCATAAAACATAAAATATTCTATTAATTTACGTTACAATTATTATACTAACTTAAAAATGTAGTTCAGTAAGCAAATTATAAAAAAAAAGTCGTTTCAGAAAACCTTCAAAGAATAAGGTCGTTCATTATACGAACAATGTATCGCGGGACAATATTGCATATGAGTTGCGTCATTCATGTTAACTGTAAAGGCAGTATGCATTTAGGTCCTAGTTCCACTTTAAAGCGATTGAGCTACAATAATTATTGTCAAAATTTCAACATTGTCTGAAAAACATATTTGTAAATATTTATAATAAAGAAATATCATTTTATTTCCTTACTAAGGTATATTTTTTATTCAACTTTACAAATTTTCAAAAATAATAGTAGATTGAAGTTAGTTTTGTATGAAAAGTTTGAATGTTTTTTTTATTTCAGAGTAAGTCCCATATTAAAAGTTGTTCATATTAATAAGTATTTTGTAAATTGAAAAAAGGCCTACACCTGTAATCAGTCATCATCTCAATATTCAGTCTTTTCTTTCTTTACTTTTACGACCTTCTTAGATAACACATTCTTGGTTTCATGTCTTCCTTATTTTCCAGTAACCATATTCATTATTTTGCATGTCATGTTAATTTTCTTTTTCAACGACACCCGATGTAATTAGCAGTCCTAAAGTATTAATGATATTCTCTACTGCTAAAGTTCGAATTATGTGAAATCATATTCAATCGTGACTATTTATGATATTGATGTCACTACCATTAAGCCCTTCATATAAACACTTTCCCTACGTAGACAGACATGAAATAAATCATAACTGCCTTACGTACTACAAACTCCTTCGTTTTCTAATAACAATCGATTATTTAACACGGCCTATTAGTTTTCGGTGATCACAATCATCTCTTGGTTAATTTTTGTTGATTAGTCATAGTTTTTTATTAAAAAGGCGATCACGGTCGAATAATCATGCAGCCAAATTAATAGTTTATTTAGTCGTACGCATCGCAAAGCATCTGTTTTACGGCATCTGCCTTTTTGGCATCATCGGATTTGAAGTGCAGCCAGACGGCAAAAAATTTAGAGAGAGGGAACAGAAACTGTTCCGTTCCATTGTACTTCTATAAAATCTGTAGTTTTTCCTCATATACAAATTACAATTACAATATTTTATAAAAGCGCATGATTTTCCATTTTTTATACAAATAATCTGGCAACACTGAGTGTAGGATGCTAGAACACGCGCTGGACATGTGTGTGCTGCCAGGCGGGCAGGCAGCTTTGTGCGAGGACTTGGCACCGTCATCGATACGGACAATTTGGGCCCAGGCCGAGCCACCTAACCCGTTATTGGATTGTCATAATTTAACATAGCGTGTACCTATCGGCTTTACTGGCAAGGATTATTGGTTTAAACCTACATAGATTGCACGCCAAATGTATTATTATCAGCAAAATATATAATGTTGAATTAAATTTTCGGTAATTTTTAACGAAATTGTTTTTTTTTACTAGAGTACTGATGAGCCAAAATATGATTTCTCAGGAAATGTTTATTACACCATTTTGAGAAGATAAACAAGGAAGGAGTGAAAATCAATAAACGAAAAAAAAATCTAACTCGTAAAGAAGTAGGTACCTACTACTTACAACTTCTTATTCATTTATGTATTCTTAAGAGGAGATAAGATTTATTCTTGATAAGGTTGAAAGTTATTCAGGGATCATCATGTTGAGGGATGAGAGTTATTCATTCATCAAATACTAATAATAATCTAAATTATTCTTTTTTTTACTATGCTATGTATAGGCCTGTGTTTGACCATAATCTCACCGTGGTCAGTGATGATGTGGCCGATGATGGTAAGCACACAAAGCCTAGAAAGGAACTAGCAAAAATGTTTTCTGACAAAAATGATTTTAAAAAATAGAGTAGGTAACTAACAAACTCACCCTTTCATAATTTGACTTTCCAGTGTATGTGTGTTACATGTTCCAGTGTGTTGTGTTATGGTACAACTTTCTGCGGCCCGATACAATTAATAGATATAATAATATACATATTGATTTCTGCACTTCTCTGGGATATATTTATGCTTCGAGAGAAAGTTCATTGAACTCAATTTAAAGTAAATTTACTACTATATGTGCACCATCAAATCGGTCAATAACATTTACATTGTGGCATTGTGGACATTATTGCACCAGAAAAAGGAATCATGGGAAATACGGATACTTGCATTATACTACAGGACAATACGGAACAACTGCGTATAAAAAGATGCGTCTGACAATACACGTTGCAATGGAAAATTACCAGCCATGGTTCTGTTCACATGACCGATGATTCATTTAGAGATGGGGTTTAAATACATGAACTTAAAATTATAGCTTTCAAACGTGAATACTTAAAAGGATTCATTACTTTTAATAAAACTGCAATTAAAATATTGGAAATCGGTGGAATACTTTTGCATTTTTACTAAAAATACATTGAGAACTTTTTTACATATAAAGTGTGTCTACACTAGTGTAGCTAGACCAATTCATAAAGGATAAAGCACGCTTTCTTAGAAAGCAAAATCATTCTAGCTTTGATAGTAGGTACCTACAACCTAGAAATAATAAGCACCAAAGGAAGTTCCATACCTCTGCTATGTGAGACTTTACCGACACATGCCTGACGCCTGTACGTACATGTGGCCAAGTAACAGATAGTATCTCGAACTTTCTATAAAAGTACGTAAACAGATAATAAAACACTATGATGACAATGCTGTTGCAACTTTGCATCACCGTGACACGTAGACTTTTTCTGTCGTCAATAAATCAATCAAATAAATATAAATAAACCTGATGCAATAGTTGGCCAATAAGACCAATGACGACTTACAAGACGCTTTATAGACCAAAATCTTCTACTACAAACAGCGATAATTTTACTATAGTTATGTACCCAGCACATGCAGAAAAATGCAATCCTGAGTTTTCCTTTAGAAAAGCTTTAGCTTTTCTTTAAAATCTCGTAGTGAATACTGGGCTGTATATAAGTATATGATATGATAAAAATAGAGATTTGGTCAAATCCCTAAGTGTTTTCTTCAAATCACGAAGGACGTTAAAATAACAACACGATTTTATCTTATTTTAAGATAAAATCGTGTAAATAAAATAAAAAAAACCTTGTAGGTTCACAACTCATCCTACGAGAAATAGACAATAACACACAGTATATGTAACGGTGCTCTGAAACATGAACAACGTTTTAACACGTCGTCCATTGCTTATGATGCTTAAGTAATCTCTCACGGCCGTTGGGAAGGAGCGTATCTTACGTGCGAATGAGCGCAATTACCATAGAGATGACATCTTTGCAATCTGTCTACCGCAGTGGTAAAACACAGTTTAAGCCAGTGCAGCCGCGACCATTAGGCGAGCCAGACTCGATCCCGCATGCCCATTAATTTAATAGCGCGTTTTCTTTGCCACGACTGCTATTAAACGACTCCTACAGTCGGCCGGCGACTAATTCAACCCCGACCGGGGTTAGTCCGCCATCCGCCACTGAGCCGCCGCTTACGCAGCTTACTAATTGCAGATTTATGTATCGCCTACAGCTTACAAATAGTTTTGCACTATATTGCCATTGAAAATATTTAAAAAAAAAATATTGTAGGTACTCTGTTCCTTTGCCTACACGTACGTAATCACTTACAACGATACTGTGTTACAACAACTATACCTTTAGTACAGAAACATATTTTTGTTTGGAACCATTTTTACTGAATTCATATAATATATGTCTACAACATACCTACTGGTATTTATCTTTATAGATAATCTGTCAAGCAATCATATTAAACCCATGATGGTTAAGAGCTCTCCGACATTTATATTATTTTAGTTCTCACTATGCTAAGGGGTTTTAAGATCTTATATTGAGTAGGTAGGTACCTACTGATTTGTAAACGCAAAAATAAATCTTTATCAAAGTATCTGAAAATGTAAGAATTATATATATTTAATTTATGACATAATCATCATGGAGGAGAAGATTTCGCCGCAGGGCGTGGTGTTGCGTCAAGAAAAGAATTCGATCAAGGGAAGCAATAATGGCCAAAGTGTCCATCCAGCGTAACCGTAACATATTATAGTACTATTTAAAATAGAAGATTACTTTCCACTTTACTAGCGACGCATCATTTTCAATTGCATCATTCAATTTGTCACATGGACACTAATTCCAACGCATATACGTTCTCGCGGCACATTATAACTGTCAACTGGTACGTAGATCACTCTATTAACGTCTCGATGCAAGGCAAAGACATTCTCGATGATCTTATATCATTACAACAAGGAGCTAATGCCATTAATACCAGAGACCAAATACCCCATATTAATAGAAAGTAATTTCCGTTACTCTTCTCTAAAACAGTTTGTAATTAAACACTGAACCCTCCAAAAGTACCTCCGCTAAAGGTGAGTCCCAAATAATGATACTAAAGAGTATTTAACACGAAATAATAAGAAGTTCAGCCTACCAATGGTGGGTTATGACACGGTAATTACAACTTCTCGGGTAAAGTTGCCCACTAAAGGTTAAGCTCTTAACTTCAAAATGTTAAATATTGGAAATTAAACGACGACGTTACAAGGGAAGGTGCGACGTTCGTTAGTTATATAAAATATTCCTCGGTTATGCTAACCTGTTTATGTAAATGAAATAAGTTGTCGCCTTAGCTCTTGATTACAAAGGGAACTTCAAGTAGTTTTGTTTATGGTTTTATCGTAGTTGCGTCATCTTTTTCTCTGAGGACTTTTATTTATCGCTGTTGTAGAAAGGTATATGTGAAAGCTTTGCACCATGAAATACTAGTTTAGTTAAACGAAACGTATGACAATCTTTTGATGAAATAATGAGTCTCACAAAATATTCATTTGCGGTAATTTCTATCAAAAATGCAAGAATTCTAGAATCCACTAAGAAAATTGAATCAAACAAGATTATCGTTAAAAAATAAATAGCTAGCTCCAGATAAATGCAAATACTTGTTGATTTGTTTTCAATTTTAAACGAATCTACATTCTAATCCATTTACATCAAGTTTATTCATTCAATAGAAAACACATAAAAAGTACGCGGTCCTTAATTCTGACTTGTAATGAAATTAAAACTTAGGAGCCAATGGAAAAGTTGCGAGCGTGCTCAGAGTCAGTTGCGGCGGTAGAGATTAGGGCCGAGCGGATCGGATTTCTACATTATCAATTTACAATTTCCCATCTAGACACCTAGATACTAGAGCGGACCATCTGACGGAAACATGTTCAAACTTATTTTTAGATGCGACTCGGTATATGTCATAGATATATTGCCTATCACATTTCAGTCGGATAAATAATGCATTTAACATATGTTTGAGAGACAATGGATGAATGGAGAGGTGTTATTTGTTTAATTTTTTTAATTAACATTATAGACTTCCTTTTAGATGTTCCTTCCTGTACATCATTTTCTTATATCATCATAAACAAATTGCAATTTTTTAATCGTAAGAATTATCTCACGACACTGAGGTTTCTATTGCTTCCAAAATTGAGCACCAAATTGATGTAATCTGTCTACTGGGATATGCCAATTAATTTTTAGAAATAATAACGGATATTCAAATAAACGGTTTTATATTATGTAGAGCGCTGTATAATTTAAATATAAATTAATTAATATGATTAATTTTAAGCAAATTTTGGCAAAAAAATGCCTACATTTGGGCATGTGTAAAAGATTAATAGTTCTAGGTTAAGTAGGTATCTCTATATTTTGAAATTGTCTAGATATACCAAAATAAACACTTCAAAGTTTATAAGGCAATCACAAATACAGCCCTTACATAGGCTACCCATCTATAAAGGAACAATTTTGTTTAATGGAGTGACTCAAGACATGGCTTGTTGGAAACGTGACAACAGTTTCAAGGGGTCGACGGTGGAGGTACCTTTTGAAATATAGCCCTGATCTGCCCTCGCCACTTATCTCTGCATAATGATTTAGTTAAAGGATCGAGTTATATCATTCAGGCATTATACTATGAGGAGTTTTTTAATGGAATTTAAATATGTGATTACAAATGAAAAAATATAAATTATTAGTAAAACTAATTGAATTATTGCCGTTAATGTTATAAAAAGTGAATTTGATTCTAAAAACGTAACTAATAACTATTTATCATAAGATATAGTCGATATAACGCAGTCTCCACAGATTTCTTAATCACAAGCACTAAGCAACAGTTAATTTTACTTAAAGAATTCATCGTGCATTCTCTGAGAATTCCAATGTAACCATTTTATTTAAATTATTATAGTTTTACTCACTGAATGAAATACGAAAATAAATGGCCAACAAAATTTTTGAAATGAAATATATATTTTCTTTTATTAAATACTAGTTTTCGTCCCGATTCACATAAATAGGTAGGTTCATCGACAAACATTTGTGTGGATGAACATGTTTGTTTGCCTAAAGTCTGTATGTCATTATGTCGGTAATGTACTTTTATATATTTACAAAAAAACAAAAGTTATATTATTTACTATAGTTATATTATTTGTCTGGTTTCCATACTTAGTAGGTACCTATAAGATACTGTGTAAACTATAGGCACGGAAGATAGGGTCAGTTATTTTTGACTTTACGCTTTTAAGCAGTACCATTATGTTTTTACTAGACTTCCTTTTATTTATATTATAAGAATTTGTAGAAGCAGCTATTCTTGGCTACAGTAATAGGACGAATTAAGATGACCGGTTTCCGTCAAACAACATCCGACGTCTTTATTAATTCTGAATAAATAGTTCATTAAATTATTATAGTTTTAAGAAATTATTACCAAAGCAGCGAAATATTCAAATAACATTTAACTAAATAAAATTTTAAATATCAATTTGCGTCTTCGTCGATACCTATTTAAAACAATTTAAAGAAAACGCAGAATTCTTGGTCTTAGGATTGCTGAATTTTAACTCAAACTCAAAGCTCTTTTATTAATTTGAGACCCTGAGAATCCTCCAATCATTCAGTAAGCACTGCAGTTATATTTGGGTGTTGTAGTGTAATATTTCAGGACATTTCTTATAAAATCGCGTGGAGATCCTTGGGGCCTTTGTCCAACAGTGGATGTCTTTCGACTGATATGTTGATGATGTTTTAATTATTCTGTAGCATTCTAAATCACTAAAACAATATATAATATGATATACAATTGATTGAAGTGACGTTTTGACTGCAACTTGTAAATCCAGGAAAGTTTTTTTTTCTCCAACCCGTACAACTTACGAACCGTGAAATTATGCTTCGCACCTCTACTGTTTGCCGTCCTTGTCCTATAGTACAGTTGTCTTCACGCATGCTGGTTTTTCGACTTGAGTGCGCCTGAACGAATGCATACAGAATTACCCGGCACAATCAAGGAGTTCGGTCCTCGTGAACAGCCGTTCGAAGCAGTCTCGTATTAGAAACGTTCGGATTATACGTAACAAGTGTTCTGGCGTTTACCTTGTTATGCTAACAGCGTTGATTTGTTTCTAGTTTTATTTTCTTTAAGAATAAGTCAAAGCTAAGCAAATATTTTGTTATCTCTACGGAAAAGTTGAATAGACAATGAGAATGAAGAATAGCTCATTATTTCGAGGAGTATACAAACTGTATCTCGCTGCCAACATATGAATCTTTTAATCAGCACTTAGCGGCACCCCGTTGAGCATGTGAGTGTGGAAAAATCGGCCCCTCAAATTGTTACGTAATCGCATACGAAATTATCTTATACATTTTGTTTCAAGTTGTTATTCCAAATTGTTTATAATTAACTACATGAGGCTTATTAAAATCTAAAACCTTAAGAATTGTATTGATACAAAAATATGGGAAGTAAAGATTCAAATCAAATCAAAAACTAATTTATTCAGTTTAGGCACTGGTAAGGCATTTATGAACGTCGATAGTTACAATCATTACAATAGACTCTACCACCGGTTCGGAATACACTTCGTACACTTCGATTAGAAACTGTGCACTTGAAGTTGAAGACTATATTTACCGACGGACCAGACCATCCAGCTAGGTAGGTTCAACTTTGAGAAAGGGGTCAATCGTCGAATCCAGCTCGGCTGGGCAGCATTCAGGAAGCTACGTAACATCTTCTCGTCCCAAATACCGCAGTGTCTCAATTTGTAAGTCTTCGCATCGACCAGTGTGTGTTGCCAGTGACAACTTACTGAGCAGAGTCGTGGTCGCTTACTATGTGCCTCATAAGAAGACTCAAGTTGACCCAAAGAGTAATAGAGAGGGTATGCTCAAAGTTTTCGAATCAGACCCCGAAAAATTGCCTAACTAAAGTAGCAGTGGGCGGGGCATCTCGCTTGTATAACCGAAAAAACATAAATATGTACCTAGTATAATAAAATTTAATTATGACTTTCTTACTGACATCCATTACAAACTAAAGCAGAGAAAAATCAGTAAACGAAAAAGAAACCTACGCTCTATCAATGAATTAGTTAATCGGTAACCCAACGATTGCTTCGGTACAAAAATGTCCCCCAAACTGATTAGCGGGCACAGTGAAGCGGCCAACTGGCACGCGAGCCGCCCGCGCCGTCCAAACTGCCCGCTCCACCACGCCTCAATGAGCTGATTGTCCAATTAACTCCATTCATATGTCCGCCAGCACTAAAACCACACTCTAAGAGCCTTTTTCAAGCTAATATGCACATTTGTACTGTAAAAGTTTAAAACATTAAAGCTTAATGGCGGTGTCGGTGGTTGCTTGAAACTAGCATTTCAACTTGCCATTATTGGTTGGCTGCAAGTCCTGCAACTAACATTTATTTCTTTAAATGACAGTGATAAGACGTAAGTGTTTTATGTTGTGTCTATGTCGTGCCAGTACAAGAAATACACGAGAGCCAAGTTAAAAAACCTGCTAAACACTGAACGCTAAACTTTAATTTAAAAAAAGCGATTGACATGATGCTATTTTTCCAAAAATTCAGTGTTAAAATGTAGACATGAGTTCAAATTCAAATTCAAAAGTGTCTTTATTAAATGAACTCATTGCAAGTATTTTTAATCGTCAAATATGTAAATATAAAAAATATGTATATAAAAAAACTATAAAAAATAAAATATAAAAAATAACAATATGATAATAATAATAACAAAATTCATAATAATAGTAAACAGCATGTGAAGCGAGCAACTCATAGAAATGCGTTCTTGTCCTCTATAAAATCAGAAACTTTATAGTACCCTTTTTTGTACAACTTACCTTTAATTAACTTTTTAAATTTTAAGACGGACAATTCTTGAATTTCTTTGGGTACTTTGTTAAAGAAGCGTATACATTGCCCCTTAAAAGAATCCCTAACTTTGCTCAAACGAGTTAAAGGTACAGCAAGTTTATCCCTATTTCTAGTGTTTAAACTATGAGTGTCGCTATTTTTGGGAAAGTTATGAATGTTTTTCCGAACATAAATTAAGTTTTCATATATGTACTGTGACGACACTGTCATTATATTTATAGTTTTAAATTTATTTCTTAGGGAGTCTCTGGGACTTAAATTATATATATTTAATTATATATATTATAGAGTATGTACTTAATTAAGAATTAAATATAAATTATGGTTAAAGTGAAAGACATTTACGTAACATTTCGTCGTTGACATATTTTGTCACCAATTTAATATAATAATTCAAATTTTATGGATCATTAATTATGTCATTACTTACCTACCACACCTAAGAATATTTTTGTTTCAGTGTGAAAGTAGGTATGTTTTTCTGATAAATTTCATCATTCGCTTTGTTTTTTTCAATAATGCTTTCCTACTTAAAAATTATGATCTTTATGATTTATTTATACAGCTGTCATATAAACTAGCGCAGAGAGCGATCAAATGTTCTGTGGAGCCGTGACAGGTCCATTAGCGATACCGGCGCATGCATTTCCATTAATAATAATCATAATGTCGCATTAAAATATCTTCAAATTGGAACAATTGTTATATTATTGAAGCGTGATATGAAATGCATCCGGAAAGTTGGAGTTTAGATCAAAGCTTGCAATATCTCGCTATGTTTTATTTGTATTCATTGCTAAATTAAGTGAGTATAACTATAAAGAAAAAATCTCTTTGAGAGGTAATAGTTTTAGTTCTCACTTTAAGCTTCATGATGGCAAAATCTGGAGGTATTCCTATCCGTTATTTTATCAACGTGTTTCAGTTTTTTATAGGAAACGCTTTGACACACGGACCTAGCGAGATTGTAAAAAGTGTTTATTTTGAGAACCTTTCCCGTTCGTAAAAATTGTATATCAAAAAGGTTTTTTACTGGTGTGAACCATTTAATACTAGAGAGTTATATGTTGTTACTATATCCAGAAACACGGCACTGACATTTTAAGCTTTAGGATACTGTGCATTTCAATTTGTAATAATGATTGACAATGCTTACAAACTAAACAAATTTAATCTCACTATATCTCTTCCTAACAAAATAGGTACATTAGAAAGGTATAAAACAAATTTTAGTCCTGTCTTTATTATTCAGCGTGAATTTGGTCACGACTATTTCCCTGTAAATAACAATGGTATAGATTATAATTTGACAAATTTAAAAGTGTCCTATCTTATTTCAGTATTTTTTGTTAGAAAGAGAGGTGATATGACTAATATTATTTATGTTTGTAGACAACAGAATCGGCACCAATATATATAAAAATACTAATTGTTATAATGCGAAAGTTTGCTTGTTGGTTTTTCATTCGTTCACTCAGCAATGGTGCAACGGACTGAGTTGTTAATCGTAAGGCGGAACCTAGTTCCTACTAAATAAAGGAAATGTCGTTAATTTGAAAAATGCGTAAGTGTGGATGTTTGTGACGCATAAATGTTTAAATTGATGAGTCTTGGCACATCGATAAATAATTATATCCCCGGGAATGCAGACGAAACCGTGGGGCTATAGTAATAAAAATAAAATAATCTTAAAAAATATATTTTCCTATTAAAACTGTTGGCATGAAATGTAAAATGAACGTGACTTAGACGCACGCTTTATTTTAAAAGAACAATGTTATTGTAGAAGTTTGTATGCCTATTCTCGTTGGCTAAGTACGTATATAAATTCTTTAAAACGATTTATTAGACTGGGCTTTGTTCAGTGAAAAAGAAACTTTTGTTGTCGGAGGGCGCGATAAATAAGTTGTAACTTTAACACAAGTAAAGAAAGCTAAAAGAGAACTTTGTGACCTTTAAGGGTCATGTATACTGAACTTTGTTGCTTAAAAGTGGATACGTAAAAACAAGGACATTTCGTAAAAAGTTACAAAGTAATTACAACCAATTAAGTTCATTACGAAGTTAAAGCAATCTGTCCTATCCGGCGTTTCGATGAAACGTAGCGGAATTCCCGTACAATGGAAGGCACTCGGCACAACCTAATACTTACACGTCCTCAAGGCACTAAAAGGACCGTTTACATTTTTCACCGTGCTAATTTTATTTGACTCGCCCTGAATATATTATGTCCTATTATTACGCCCTCCCTCCGCCAGCGTTTAAAGTAACATTGAGATTTTTTTACCCTCTTTAAACTGTTAACATTAAATTTGGGTGAAATTATTAAAATTTCTGATGAAGAGTTACACGTACTGTATACTTAGTTGAATATTTTGAATTAAAATTAATAGATCAACCAACATTTGTAAGATCAATAGGTACCTAATTCGAATATGATTCGCATTGATCAGCGTACTAAATGACAAATATTCAATGATACGAAATAAGACAGCGTTTGAATATCAATCAATTTTCATCAGTAGAATACGCAGTCGCGTGTTGGTCAATAGAATTCTATTGGTCAATATACAGCCATGATTACAGCAGATATTATGCTCGTTACATTATATATTAATACAAATTAAGATGCCTTTTTAAATAATTTCTAGTGACTTTAGCTGTTTGTCTCATCGCTCTCGTCATTTTTAATTTTTGATCCTAAAATCCTAAAAAAGCTGGTAATATGATACAGGTTTCTAAGTTGACTTAGGTATATTTACCTACAATCCATCATCTTAAAGTAGACACTAACAAAATAAACACCCACGATCTCGGTTTACTTAACATAAAATAAATTTCCATAAATATTTTAGTTCTTTAAAAATTCAATTTTCACTTGTAGGTACTACAGAGTAAACTCTAAGAATAGTCTAACGGCTTACACTTGAAACCATTGACCAAGCTTCTATCTAAGTTCTAGGAATGAAACCAGAGTGCTTTCACCACACACTACAAGGCTTTGGAAAGAGTCATTTTTCAAACGTGTAACTTCTGTTAAATTCTAGGTACTTAGACCATTCACGAACGCAGAAAATATGAGTTTCTTAATGCTAAGGGGTTTAATTCCTCTGACTTACATTTCTTCCATCTACGGGTTGAACAGAGTCAAATAACTTCTCGTGCAATTTATTGCATAATTCTACCTGAAACAAGAAGAAAATGTATTAGTGCATTCTTAAAGTAGCTTTCTATAGTTTCTTCGAGTTAAAATAGTGCGGAAAACATAAAATAGTGATGCAAAAATTAAGCTTGATATCTCAAACCTAAAAATCCTCACCTGAAACCCTATAGAGCATGAAGAGATATTTTTTTTTATTAATTATCTACTAGTTTTTATACCAGCTTTTAAAATTCAGACCTCTACCACATCTATAATTTTGCATATAATCAAAAAGGCGTGATTATAGATTATATACGTACTATTATAACTCAACTGTGGTAGATAGATAGATAGATAATTCTTTATTGTCACACCACATTAATATTTGTAAGGCAATACAAGAATTTAAATATATTAAAGTGTTACAATCGGCGGCCTTATCACTAAAAGTGATCTCTACCAGGCAACCTTTGGATGGAGAGGAATTAAAATTATCTGAATATGACGGGGGTGTACAATTAAAAAGTAAAGGAATAAAAAAAAAAAGAAACACAAATTTAGACAAAACATAGATAAACACCTGCATGCTAGTAAATAAATAAAACTAATTATACTTATATAATTATCTAAATAACATTATACTATATAAGGATACAAGGTATATGTAATAAATAAAGCAATATAGACTAAGGTACACACATACAATATAGATAAATATATAAACATATATACCTATGATGTAATTAAACACTAATAAGCTACTTGGATAGATAAAACTCTTTAATCTGCTCTTTAAAAATAATGATAGATTGTGCACGTCTGATTGAAATAGGTAATGAGTTCCATAAGCGAACTGCTTCAACAGTATAGGATTTGTCATAGAACGTGCTGGTATGCGGAGGCATTCTAAGAACTAAGTTTTCTGATGACCTTAGAGAATGGGAACAGTGGAGGAAATCAAAGCGTTCCTTGAGGTAGCGCGGGGACGAAGGATTGAACAATATATTGTAAAGTAAAGAGAGTATGTGAGTATTCCGGCGAAGTCTTATAGGAAGCCACTTGAGCTGAGAACGAAAGTGAGATACATGATCATATTTGCGTAAGCCAAATATGAATCTTGTGGTAGTAATTACATTAAATTTGACGTTCATAAATGCCCTTCTGATGCCTAAATTGAATAAATTACTTTAATATTGACTTTAAATAGAATGTAAAAAAGAAGTATTTTTCTAACAAAAGCTCTTTTTTCACAACTAGAAAACTTCATCTTTAAAGTATCATACTGTTAACATGTATGTGGAATTGGATATAGTTTCTTTGGATGCAATCTGACAAACCGCCTTATAGATATGATAAGTATATTTTTCTTATCTCAAATAAATAAATAATCTACTGCTGACAATAAATTATAAAATAGCTTTTAGTTACTAATCATTGACAATATTTACGGACATCAAAACGCAAACTATTAAAATAAAATAAGCATTACTGCATTATCACACCGTTTTGATAATTGACAATGTTCTAGGCATGCGTGCATACATACATAATAAACTACAATAATGAAACCCTCGACATACAATTATGCAATTGCTGTTGACACGTCAAAACAAAATATTTCTAGCTTATTTTAAGAAACCGTCCAAATCAGGGATTATTGTACTAATGATTAAGAAACAAAGGATTTTTTTAAATCGACCAGGTTCTGATGATATTTTTAACCGACTCGATAAATTTTTGAACAAACATTGGTACAAACTAATATATGCGTTGGCATTATATCCAACACGTTCTTGAATCTTTGAAGTCATAATTACACCGACTAATAACCGGGTACTTCAATACAAATTGCACAAATTTAATAATTCATTGAGTATTTATAGCGATCGATAAAATTTATCGAATGTATCGAAAATAGTTTAGTTGATACTTGGGTACCTACGTACTCCTGAAGTATAGGTAGGTATGCTATATTTTTTTTATAACCGGCATATATTTTTAAATTCCGATTTGAAACACATTTACGGTATAAAACGTCCAATATAGCTGTTTGTTAAGATAAATCAATTTATAAATAAACCTATCGGTTCATTAACCCACCAGTAATCTATAGACGACTCGGATTAACAGTGAACTAGGGAAGGAAAACTAATCACAGCGACTGTACGATTACTAGTCCATAAATAAAGTACCCGGGCTCGAATTAATCCCGCCATGTCTCCATAGTGGGGATTAATTTAAGACTCGCAAAGTTTCTGCAAAATAAATGAGACAATAAGCGCGTGGGAATCGACAATAGGCATTAATTAGTCCAGCTTTCAATCAGCAGAGCGCGCGGACAACATTATGATTCGGCCAGGAAAAGGCATCTGAATTTCAGAAGCACTCATCTGTAACAATCCAATCCAATAATAGCAAGCTTCGATCGGTCCAAGTATAACTCTGCCGACCTGGTTACCTTCCCGAGCATTGCAACATTAATGGAGGCACCGTGTCAATTATTCTTAAATATAAAACCATCCACCTCTGACCCAGACTACCTGTGACATTTCCAGATTTATCCTATCCCAGGTTTAGACTTAAATGGGGCACTGAATTTATTTCCACTAATTGAATAATGCATTCATTTTTAACTTTAGTTTATTTGACGGTTTATATTTCGTTTGGAAATTTTACTATTTGCCTACTCGTTTTTCATTTTCATCATACCTAACTCTACAAGGCTATTTGTAATTCATCTAAAGTGTTTTATGCAGTGGAATTACTCGAAATATTTTCAAAAGCACAACTCTGTAATTGCAAAAAATATTTTAAACTTTTCATACATTTGATGTTTTGTATGAATAGTTTGAACTTTTTTGTACTATTTCAGAGTAGATCCCATGATAAAATTTATTCATATTAATGAGTACCTACTGCCTCTCTCCACCTCGTACCTACACCATTGCAAATACCGGACCATTAAATCATGAAAAAAAAAAACTTTTCATACAAAACATCAAAATTTGTCTTGAGAAGTAATGGCATGGTAGCACCTGTTCTTAGGATTTACTTTACTTGCAAACATGAAGGAACAAAAAGATGAAGAAATAGCTAAAAATAATGAATGTAAAGTAACGCAAACACAAGCGTTTATCTAATGCCTATTTGACATGAGAGGTTAAGAGCTCGCACCAAGAGTATGAAGCTAGCATAAGAAGCTAGTGTGAAGTGATAGTACGAATGCGAAGGCTTTGCGAGTTATCAACGAGTGCACGCAATCACAGACTAGACTGGCATAAGGCTGCCGATGAATTTTATTACAATTTTAAATATATTCCAATCCAAATGCATCATAAACCTTTAGTAAAAATCTCTCGTTTTGTAGGATTGTAGGAACAATCCTGAACCTTGATGTAACATCAAAACATCATTAATGTTTTGATATAAACAAAATTAACAAGTATTTAATCTATACTTCTATACTATAATAATATTATAAAGAGGAAAAATTTGATAGTTTGTTTGTTTGTTTGCATTGAATAGGCTCCGAAATTACTGAACCGATTTGAAAAATTCTTTCACTAATAGGAAGCTACATTATTCCCGAAGGTTATAGGCTACTTTTTATTCCGGGAACGCGAGTGAAACCGCGCGGAACAGCTAGTATAATATAAAGTAGATATTGAGGTGCAGCATAAGCAGTCCTTCACTTAAATCCATAGTAATAAAGCGTATAAAAATCATAGCTTTAGGAGTTAATGTCACTAACTTAATCAGAAAACATGTTCTTCTAGTCAATTATTATTCAGGTAAATAGCATTCCTTATTAATTTTACGGCCAGTCCCAGATGACCACTTTCAGATATAGCAAACATCGCCTATATTTACGGACGCGGGACATTTAAAACTAGCCAGTTAAATTGTAAATACTTTAAGGTAATCATTTACAGCAACCTAGGCTCTTACTGAGATGGAAAATACGAAATATTAACATGAAGCGACAGCATTTCTCCCCATAGTACACTTAAACTATCTTAGAAACAAACTGCGTATAATTTTCTCCGTGAGCCTGGGATTCAAAAAGAGCGCTAAGGAAAATAAACAGCACTTGTATCTCAACGCAACCATCTCATCTAGAGCGCAGCGACGGCTCACGTTTCTTAAGAAGTTGCTCTACAGTATAAACAAAGTCTGTGCTGTTTACGTTGAGTCTCCATCGGCCACAAACCAACTGTGAAATTTTAACGACTTCACAACATTTCCTATGCATGCATCCGATACAATAACACCGTATGACTCAATAATTCCTTGGTGTTCCTTAAGGCGCAGAAATTCATCCTTATAAATAACTTGATATGAAACTAATTAAAGAAAGACTTAATTACAAAGCTGCAAACTATATCAACACTGATAGTAATTTAATGAGCAACTAAAAAATAAAATGTCTAGTGCACAATTCAAATATGTCGCGTCTATTTCACGCGTCATGATAGGAAAAAGACTTTATTTTCAAAGTTAATTCATATTATACGGTAAAAATCATTGAATGTATTTATTATATAATGCGAGATGCTGCAAGTGCTGTTATTCCCTTAACTCTGGTACCAAAACAAACATCTCTACTGAAGCTGGATATTACAGCTCCTAATTCCCGAGGCTCAGGAAATGCTTTAGGGTGTCTACGCGTCTGTTGCACTGTCAATTATTAACTCATTACCATGTTTACTGAAGCTAAACTCATTGAAATACCGAGAACTACTGGCAAACGTTACGTATTTATTTTTAATTTAGTTAGAAGTGACGCTTCGCCTTAAATAAAATAAAGTTTATTAGTGCCTGGATTACGCTCGAGTTTTAGATGCGCAAATCAAAACTAAATTTCATCGAGTATTTGGTAGTCAATGCCTGTACTACATAGCAAATTATTGACAATAAATGATTCTGATTGTGAATAATAAATGATTCTCACTTCGTTGTTAAAATATGGTACTTCTACTTTTGAATCAAAATTGCTCTGTTTTAATTATAATTGAATAAATTATGACGCAATTTTTTATAACATTATATAAAAAAATGTTACAATCTTAAAAATAATTTTGTCACCCTAAAAATAACATGACTGAGACATCTTAAATTCGACAACGCAAACAAGATAAAACTGAGTTGCGTATGTGTGCTGTTATCAGATAGTTTAGTAGACATAATGACATTTTTGTGTGCGTAAGCTACGAAACACACTAAACAGGTCAATGTACCGTGATGTTAATACTCGTAGATATATTCCAATGACAGTGATCGATTGTTGAGAAGACTTTAACCAAAGCAAACATCTACATACTGGGGCTGAAAACAGCAAAGTCTGAAGGAAGCGTTATTACGAAACGTCACTGCATGACTGATCGAAATGAAAATTTATCAGCATCATCAAACTGAGGCAGTTTAAGTGTATAGAGAGTATTTAGGATCATCAATACACGTTATGACTTCCATATTGTGGTTACACCCGTTCAGAATATAATGTAGACAAATTCTCAACGCCTATATTGACAAAAGGCTATATTTTTTTGGGTTCCGTAGTCAACATGGAACCCTTATAGATTCGCTAAGTCCTTCCGTCTGTCTGCGGTTTTTGTTAATAAAATTGACAGAATTATCAAGAACCAAGAAAGAAGCTGCCAGTCTGCTTATATCCACTCGTTTCACAAATAAATGTGAAAAGTTGGTTGTTTGTGTAATAAAGATCAGCTGCTTTAAATTGACATTATACGCTACCATTAACTTTTATTTCCTGTTTTTAGGTTTCACAATATTATTATGGCGTCATCACTTGGCAACATCATATTGTTGCTAGCGAAATGTCATTTAGTATCACTAAGCTACTCGTATCATTGTTTGAACATTCTTATTTTACATTTCAATACCAACTACATCAGTCCCAGAAAATTTTAATAATACGTACAAGTCTGAAATTCATTAAAAAAATCATTGAAATATATTTTATTTTAATTAGTTGTCTTGGAGCGTTAATAATAAATGTAGCTGACAACGCATGTGTGAGGTAAAAAACATTAATGACATCACTCCAAGGAGTAATGATTGACTTGGGGAGGTCTCAAAAATATCATCAATTTAATTTTTTCTAACAACTTTGTCAAGAATGTATAAGACATGTGGATTTTCATATTGCTCATACAAATAGTCTCTTGACAAAATAATGTTATCCTATTTACCTACCTATGACGCTGGGCCCGTGGGGGCCAGGAGCCCATCGCATTTATCGCGAAATTTCAAAGCGCCTGATCGACACATCACGTGACCAGAGGGCTGGCGAATACCTTGGACAAAGGATAAGCATTGCCATACAGCGTGGCAATGCCGCCAGCGTTCTGGGCACACTACCGGCTGGCAGTGATTTAGATCAGCTGTATCTACTGTGAATAGCTTTTCTTTCTTATTTTAGTCTAGTTTTTATTTTATTTCATAATAGTATTTAGTTTTGATGTAAATAATTAGACCTTATAACAAATTAAAGTATAACTGATTTACCTACATTATTTTTTGCTTCTCGGTGCATTTAAAAGGATTATTTTTTAGGATTTATGCTTGAACTATCAGTCAGTTATTAAATTGCAGTTAGTAGTCAGTTTTGTATATCAATAAAGTACTTTCAAAATCATAACTGTAATACGATACGAATAAGCGCTAATGGTGACTAACATCATTGCCCTGGTTGATATTTTTTTATGTTAACAACATTTAGGTAACCTCGCCTGGGCACCCTTGAATGGGGGACGAACCTCGGCTCAGGACTTTACCGAGGGAGGGGGAGGGCTTAGTACGAGTTACGAGTTACGACTAATTGGAGGCGGTCGGATTACTAATGGCAGCTCGGGCCGCTTGAACGGGACGAGACTGAGTGGGACGTCGCGGCGGTCCTCGCCGTCGAGGACGGTAGCGTAATCGGTTTTATGTAGTGTGTTGTGTACTTTTACGAGCTTCGTCAGCATCGATAGCCCTGATAATGATACACATTAAATAAATCGTGAAAATACGAATACGGGACTCAAAACTATGATAAAATTGATGTGCTAATATTTAACAATAGCGGTATCTAACAGTGTAATGCGCCAGTTCACAGGCCACATTGTAGCTTCACACCAAGCACGGCAACCGGTGAATTATGCAATAAATCGATGGACTACGGTATGGGCGGGAAATAAAACCGATCTCTAAGATGATTTCACTAGGTATTTAGGGTATTTATCTCCTTTCTGAAATAATTCCCTGTACACGAATGGCCAGACTTTTTTTTTGTTTCAGTTCGCATCAGGGTTATATTGAAACTGGATTTCAAATAAGATACATAATCGCCCTACTGATAACTAGCTTACTCCATTAGGGGATGAATTTTCAAAAATCATAATAACCAGGTGTATTTATGCCAAATTTCAGCCCGATCCGTCTAGTGATTTTAACTGTGCGTTGATAGTTCATTCAGTCACGTTTTCCTTTTATATATAAAGATATAAGATATGTATGAAATACAATAATGGAACTGAAAATTATTTATTAGCTAAACATAATATTACAAAGATATATTTTAGCTATATAAAAGTAATAAAACACGAAGGAAATAGCTATACAACGGAATATAAATTACTCTATAATGACGACATATTTCACGCAAGTAATTCGCTTAGCTGCATGGGGCATAGGCCATATGGCATCCAATGCAATAGAATTGATCGATCTTTGTACCTAATGTTCTCAGTCCCACACGTTCTTATCTTTAAGTAGCAGTCGAGAGAACCCTATCATAAGCTCCGTAATCTTTAAATATGTTTAAGCATTATCCAATATTTGCACTGAAATGTTAAGCACGAATTTTGTTATATTATTAAGTATTTACTTCCCACACCTGCGAAATAGAATAAATAATAGTGCTTGTGGCTAAACGTTGTGGTATTTTACATAAATCTCATGTTTCTGTAAGTACCTACACTTGTAGTTTATTGACCTCTATTTTTATTTAAATGCTAAATGATAAATCATGTAGATAAACTAGATATTGGTAGGTACCTACTTTTGTGCGCGCTATCTATATGAGAACGCGTGATGATACGTTTAACACTTTGTGATTATTTAAAATATTTGTAAAAATATGACAAGGGCTTCATCTAAACTATTGATTTTTGGGCTTGTAGTTCGTTTGTCGGTTACAATGTCAACTTTCAATCGTGTGCCACCAATCAAAAAGAGCCAAACATCTAATACTTTCCCGAAGAAGCTGTAGACCAGAAGTGCTAACGGAAACAAATGAACTGTTGCCAGCTGAAGGCTATCTAGGCTGTCTTACTGCACAATCTAAACCCGTCTCTACTAACACGTGTTTACAGTTCACTTTCATACAGAAAAAGTAAAGATAAGCAAACAGGTCTGGTCGCTTTCAACGCACTGCACTGCATTCTATTGCAGCCGCAACGAGTCGGTCGGAGAGACATTTGACACGTCCTCGCTGACAATAATATGTGTGTGTAAACCAGAGCAAAATAAATATAAGTAGCTCACATACATTTACATGACACTGCATCACATCAACTTATAAGTAGTCAGTTAGTTACCATGACAAAGAAAAACAATCTTTATACAGTTACCTACAATTAGGAAATAGTAATAAATTCGACAGACGACAGAATTTGGATTACAATTAACCGAACTTTATAATCGAGTTATTCCCTAATAAAATAAGTCGTCGGTTCCATCAACGATTGACGATAACATCATAACGCGACAAGGCGTTGAACAGTTTCACAAATCATCAAATCCATTCCAATTCCCTTTCGCTTCGTTTATTAATTACACGGGTGAGCTATCCCCGCTTCGCACCCCGCATATAACAAACCTCACCTCCCCGCGGCCCTCACTAACGCCAATAACTTGTTTATCTCGCGCGACTACGGAAACTAGATCCCTAACTCTGATCGGAAAATATCCTCCGAATTTCCTTAGCGTCTGACGTAATTTACAAGTAGTGCCTAATAATAATAATGCACAATAAAATAGAACTAACTTGATCCTGACCCTGACTATGAGATATGCATCTGATACAGTGGATCTCCGAGCGGAGATCTATATATACTTACTTAAGGAATTATCTATATCTAGAAATATATTTAATACGAAACTAGAAACTTTGGAATAATACACGAGATATCTTTAATTCCTGAACCAATACGATTAATTAATCTATTAAAAAAGGCATTTTAAAATCTACGTAGAATATAGGTAGATATAAAATATATATGAATTAATTTCCATGAAAAATAAAAACATTAAATATAACTCGAAGCAATTTTCCTCATAGATAATAACTTTGTGGGATATCTTTCATAGCCATAATAATAATTATCTGAGATTTATTAATTAGATGTAAGGGGGAAGTGACTCTGTCCCCGAGGTCGTAGTGTCAGTGCAACGGGCGCAGTCGGGGTGCGAGGCGGTTTAGGGTGGTTTCCGCCACGCCACCGGAGATTGCGTCCCAGCCTCCTGCGCAAGCCGTCTAACTCAATCATCTGCGTGAAAATATCGAATAAAACTTGCTCCTGGCGGCACTTTTAACCGTACATTTGGGAGGGAATGCGCCGATTCGCTATCGTAGTTTCGTTTACAGAAACGAAATAAAAATCTTATTCCTATTTCTGCCTCGAGCGGGGTCGTTCGACGAACTCTGTCTCGTTCGGGTGTCATCATGCTGTGACTGAGTTTCCTGTTCGAACGAAACGTCTAAAATTCATTAGCGCATGTGACCGCGGCCGAGTCTCGTGGTGTTACGTTCCAACTAATAGAAAAAACGCGAGAGGGCGAGGGCACATCGGTTGGCACTCCTTTTTCTTGACAGCGAGACGTCAAAAACAAGCGTGCGTGAGACTCGACATCAATCAATGTGGATAGCTTTTATTTTGGGACCGTCACCGTTGACGACTGCGACATATTTTTATGGTTCCCTGGTTATATCCAGGGGTTTACTAATGACCCCATCGACTCCCGTCTCTTCTATATTTTTTTAAACATGCAAATGTCCCTTCCAACCAGTAATCATTTACATTTTAGTCGTCAAAAACATTGTTTGTTTTTTCTTTTATGGTAAACTCAAGCATACTTAAGTCTTCCTGGAGACAATCTTAATATTATTTTTTTGTAATAAGTAAGTATTTTCATCTCTTTGATTATGTAGAGAATACCATATCTATTCAAAAATATTATTTATTTATTGTATTACACGCGCCAACAGAGTACCTACATATTATGCAATAATAAGTTACTTTATATCTTTCACAATAATTTGTAAAAGAGAGAAGAATACATAAACAATTTAGGGACTTACTCAACTGGTATCTCTTATTCTACACAGACACTATTGGACTTCAAAGGTATTCAAATAGTAACGCATTCAAGACACCTAAATACATCATTATCTCAAAGCACGCTAAACACCATTACAATACAAATAGTGGCATAAACATTCATCATCTCAATGGACAAATTATTCGTGGAAATAATGAGGTGCCTACAAATGAAGAGAACTAATAATACTTGAGCCAATCCCAAATATATCTGCTTATATATCAAGTGAAATATATTATTAGAAAGAATACTAATTATTTATGAACATAACACTACGTGTTATATTTTCAGCTCTATATCTTCCTCACTTGTGACCAATATGCATCACTATTAACGGACATGCTGACATGTTTATCTATATTGTACCTTTGTTTATAATCGTCGGACGGAATTCGATTTAAAGAATTCTATGAATAGCTACGCTCGTTACACGAGATCTATCTAATCGTGTAACCTTTTGTATATAAAAAATAATAATAAGATAGGCGTTGGAAATCTTGAGACTAGCGCTTATCCTTTTTACGTAGTCGGCAAACAATATTTCTGAGGCTTGGCACAAAGCCAAAATTTGATTTTAATGACAGTTTATACACGCATATGTCGGCTCTTATAGTATTTTCTCTATTTAGTGGTTCTTTTATTTAATGTAAAAAATAGAACATTGTAATCAATAATAAGTGAGAAAAAAATAACATGTGAAGAATACTGAAATTCTTTTATAGCAATTATTTTATTGTGTTGGTATCCGACGAATACAAATTTCCAATCAGTGTAATTACTCTGATGTACCGTCATATATCTGTCGTTGACGCTTTTAAATCTTTCAAGCGATACAAAGCTCGTGAATCAAAATTGTTATTGTTGTTTTTTTTACTAATCTCTAAATATCCTGACCTATAACTCAGCGGATAGCTCAAAACGTCGGCCGAATATTTATAAATACGGTAGCGGAGTCGGTAATGCGCCTCGACAGACAGTTGCTAAATTTCAATGTGGTCTATTTCGAATTCCAGCTTCAGCTTTCATGAGGACAGAATAAACTCAACGGTGACTCTCCGTGCAATTCTAATACTTAATATAGTACTTATACAATGAAATATTACGTAAGCCCATATAAGCCTAATGTAAATAACTTTGAACTTTTTCTGTCGTAAGAATAAGACATTTCAAATAATTCTGCATATGTAACTTGCAAGGAAATAAATAATGGCAACAAGAAAATTGTAACACCAAATAAGGTCTGGATCACAAGCAAGTAACCCATATGTGATGGATTTCTATGACAATTCGAAGGTGAGGTAATGTATAAAAAAAAATACGTGTAGTAGCAATGAGGAACCATTAATGTTGTTATGACAACTGTCATCACAACATTTTAATTTTTCAAACAAAGAATTGACTTATATCACAGTGAATTGGATTCAGGGACTTTTTGGCGCCAATTCTAAGAAAGAAGACATATTTTAGTTAGACAACCATTATTTATAAAGTTTTGAGAAATGCTATGTGTACCTAATAGTAAAAATATTAAGAACTAGGTATTGTATAACTTTTACAAATAAGTTCTAAGAATTTAACCACCTATTATAATGATACCTAGTTGATATTTATGGACGGCATCTAAATAAAACTTGATCACTACTTGTCTTGACTGACTGCAGGATTAAATTACATGTTCTTGAAATAGTCTTGGAACATAAAACGATTAAATATAGCAGTCATTTAAAACCACTAATTCTGATTTATTTCAACTAACAATCAAATACATATTTAAGTGGAAGAAATAAAATAAGAGTCTTCTTAAAAGTAAACTAATAATAAAAAGCTCATATAAATCTACAAATGAAAAAAGATGGAGAACATTTTTAAGTGAAATAGAAAAGCGATCGCAGTAATTTTACAAAAATATTCAAAGACGCTAAAGGAAAATCCCTTAACTTTTCAGATTCAATTGACTATAATATCATTATGTAAGGTTTTCCGTGCATTATATCTAGGTGAACTAAAGACGGCATTGGCAAAGCATCCAGAAAATCTGGCGAGTGCAAACTGCTGCCATATATATCCGTAGAACTTCGAAAATATCCTAAAACTGACTCACAATGTAGACCATATTACTCAGCGCACTTACATTTTGTGTTTGGTATGGACTCTACTATAGCCAATTTTTTGAATTATTCCCATATGAAGTGAAGAATGTTTATGATTCGTATCCTATTTTCTGAAAATGCTCAATACGAGACTTGCACTTGGGTTCTCCTAACGGCAGTGACTCATCGGGCTATATTTTTCTAGCTTATAGAGACACGGTTAGTAAATCAGTTTTTGGAATGGTTATCTATGGTTTTTAATCATTAGTGATAACATAATCAACGTATAACCCGTTTCTGTCACAGAATCGTGTTGTAATGTATTACATTACAGGATTGATCGAATACCTTTTCTCACCGTTTTTAAAAATACATAGTCTGAAAGCTTTTCTACTGATTAAATTGTTCCCAAAAATCTACACACATGTTAGCAATAAATGCAATTGAGTAGATTTTTATAGCTACATACGTTCGTGAGAGTATGCTCACGGACGTAATTGCGTTTCTAGGCGTTGTGACATCGTTTCGCGTCTTTATAGGGCAATTACTGTCGTTATCTGGCATTGATATTGCATCTAATTTATTCATACTCCCATCTACATTTAAATAAATACATGCCGGCTGTACCTACTGACCTCCTGATTATACTTTGTTTGTAAAACTTCTTGTAAGAGTCGTACCATTACCATAACACAACTATTATTCTATGAGCCAGCCAAGAAACTCTTTAAAATAGTACCTAAACCCATATCTATAGTATTCAATGCATTGGTTTAATTAAATGGCTTGATTTTGATCATACGGTCCACGGCTCCCTCAATTTAAATTGTGAGGGAGCTAGATTATGTTGAATATTTCATGCAGGAATGCGGTAGTAGATAGTGCGGTATGCAAATTTTGGGGCATGTCCTGCTGAAACCCGATTTTGACATTACGCAGTCGAGCACCAACTCTTCACGCTACGAGCTGATGCGCCTCGTACGTGTTTACGGTTGGAACTTCCGTTCATTTTAATTTAAGCTCGTAAATGTAACTGCTGCGTAGTAAAATAAATAAAAAATATAATAGTAATTTTATTACTATGTACCTACCAATAGAATACAACGTGAAAAACTGGAGGAAACGAGATATACTAGACGAAAGACGACCCATTCATAATTTTTGGCAACATACTCTACTCATATTTAACGATCCGACTGTTTATCTGTTACAAAAGTTTGGAAGTATGCGTATAATAATTTTATCACACACAATTCTACTTTTTAAACTCATAGTTAAAGCCCTGCGTTGTTACGTTTGATAGCGTCACTTATCGCTGACATCCTGATTTTTTCCCCGTTCAGATTGCGTCGACTTAAGTAAACATAAGATTGTTATCTTAGAAACTCGGAAAGAAAACATTTTTCTTTATCAGAACGATAGAACACCTAGTTGTTCCCGTACTTGTTGGCTCTGTAAAAAGTTATCGCATGCTGTCACACGTGAGGACAACAACGTAATCTAATTGTGGGAATTTTAGGGTTAAATGTTTGACATTTTAAATATTCGAAAAAAATATTTGGAGCAAAGTGATCATTTTTGACACAAAGTCTCTTTCTTTTATTAATCAGTGAACAGAAGAAGAGAATTAGATGGAAATAGGCCTGGAAATGATTAATATAGTTAATATAGTCCGAAAGATCAAAATGGCATGAAGATTATTCCGGGCAAGAATTACTTTACCAAAAATGGTGTTATCTTAAGTTATCGAAATACTTAGAAACTCATTTATATATAAAAATATCAAGAAAGTTCTCATCATTCAAAATTGTAAATTCGGAACAAAGATAAGGACGAGATCATTATTGTAATAGCTATGACAAATTACACTTAGTAGTACAGTCGTTCACATAATCATGTTGTTCATTGTCATCATGATAAACGTAATATACATTACTACAGAAATGATTCCAATTTTAAAGCAATCAAAATACGTGAAAGTTTTTGCTACATTTAACGAAGTAGGTACAAGAAGAACTGATGGAATCAACTGTTGATTTTGAAAAACGAATCAAGTATTATATAGATTCGTTTTCTAGTAGGTATTAGATTAAAGGGGGAATATTCGTTTGAACACATTATAGCAAAGTAAATATAGAATGCGTGCAGTTGCTAAAATGTCTGAATCGATTTCATGTTTTACTGAAGCAACTTTTGCAATTGAGTAAGTGGAATTATTCACGTAACATCTAACGAAATTTAATATTTTACTGCGAGCAAATAACATAAGAATAGACAGGAAGAGAATAATTTCCGAGATTATTTCTTAACTAAACACACTTTGATCTTCACATTCCGATTCACATTTACAGCACATACTCGTATTTCTATAGACATCATATAGCTTAAAGATATGCAAGTATGACCGGTATTACAGCTCATTTACAATTTAGCCCAACCTTGCAGGTTTGGTTGAAATTGCATTAAAATTATGCTCATTTCTCTGCCCTTCTTATAAATGCAGAAATTATCTAATATATACACCGTCGACTGTACCTACTACACACACTATAAGTGTCGTTTTCCTGTCACGGAAGTGAACGCTCGCATTTGTTAATTTAGTCGTTGCCGGTTTTTGTACGACTTGGCAGACTTTAGCAAGCCGCCACAAACTAATTTTTACTGCTTACATTGACCAAACTTTAATTCAGTTGGAAAAGACAAATAGGTGTACCGCCTACAGGCCATGTGCATCCGCTTAGTCACAGCTAACGACTCTATTAGGTTATTACTCATATCTCTTACTGAATAGAGATTAATCTCTATTTAATGATACGCATTGTTAACGTAACAAAACACTATATTTTATGCTTTATCTGAACAATCAACTTGACGTTTTCCAAGAATCTTAGAAGAGCCTATGGTGGCACTGAACAAACTCTGAAGTTGTTTTTATTATACCTATTATTTGAACTACTACGTGAAATGTAAAAATTTAAGAATAACTAATCTGTTATATTATTTTGGTAAAGTTGAACGTTGAACAATAGGCTATTAGGCTCTTACCCAACTACTGTCCGGCAGCCAATCAAAAATGAATGAGCCAGGTAAACGACATGCTTCACGACGACTGACCTCGTCACAACTATCGTTTAACAACATAAAGACAACTTAATAGCGGTCCTTTTGACTACTCAGTATTATAAACTGATGTTTATTTTATTAAACGTTTTTTGATAGCTCTACATAAGTTGATCGGAGTGGGTATGGTAATGAACTTCATTGAATTTGACCATTATCGAGTATTCTACAATATTACCTATAGAATCGTGTGTCTATGAGTTGTTTAGTTGGCGTGCTATATAAATAGCTTACAAGTTATTATAACTGGTCACTTTTTAATCACTGTCCAAATTTTTATCCTAAAATTAAAGTTTTATTTTTATATAATATTCCTGAATGAATCAATTCAGCATGGTTACGAGGGAAAAACTTATGACTCTTATGATAGGTATTATCAATGAAATGCAGGAGAGGGCGGGCAGTAACGTATACTGTTCACAGTGTCCATAAAAGTAATCTTTTCATACAACTTTGTGATACTTAGTCTCAATATTTTAGTACTATATTAAAAGAAAATAGGCATTTTGTTGTCATTTGCACGGTGATTAAAAAGCCATAATGTATATATACTCTAGGATCGATCTTTGAATAGCCTTAGACCGGCTTAAAAGTGTACGTAGAGCCGGGCAGCACTATGTAGGTAGATGGATCAATAATTTAAAGCAGATCGCCCGAATGGTGAACGACTGAACTTACATAAATCGGGGAAAGTAGGAATCTAAGTAGAACCTAGCTTGTAGGTGTAAAAATTCGCAAAAGCATAGTAAGTTAAGAATATCGTTTTGTATATCTACCACTTAACATGTCCGGACATTCAATGTCTAGTAAAAATTGGGTAATTTCACAAATTATTATAAGATTTATTTTTACTTTAAAAGAGAGTTTACCTGCTTGCTCAAGATGAGGAAGTATGGACTGAAGGTGGAGGTAGAGGATATAGACTGATTAATTTTTTGGTACCTAAGAGCGGTTTAACATAAAATTAATAGTAACATATAAAGTTGCTAACAAAGATGGTTAAATTACAAAAGAGAAGAGAGTATTTCAAAATATATGCAATACCATAAAATGAAAAACTAGAGTAATTGAATATAAGTTTTCAAAAGTAATTTAAATATTACAATTAAATAGCAATACAAAGGATTAGAGAGGTCGTCAATCTGAGCAACAGTGACGGTAACATTTTGTCACGTAATCGGATTACAGGAGAGCTCGTAACTTCCTGTCTCCCCGCATTCAGACGTACGGTTTTATTTTATTTTTTAACGTACGTAAAAATGGTGCCGTTCACAAATCGGCGTCTACTTTTATTTGTGAATTCATGTAATTATATTATTTAAAAAACGTGACATATAAAATACTTTTATTATCGTTTAAAAAAAAATATTTATGAGCGACTAAGACAAAGCCGCAGACAGTGACGCGTGGCTTTTTCAATTTTAATGACGTAATTACAAGTGTGCAAGTGTGTTGTTCGTATAAATCCTCATAACAAACTACAAGGTAGAGAGCAAATGGTGACTGCCAGTATAGTAGATGTAACATACACTGCACAAACTTGTCGGCGAGAGACGTCGCGGCGAGTGGCTGCGCGTAGCATTTTGTTACACATAATCGGATTAGGGGCGAGTGTCGTCTGCCAGCGTATGCGCCTCGTACGGCGTCCGCATATAAATACAACCTGACTCGACCCCTTACTTACGATTTAAATATGTACTTGCTACGGCAAACTGGGAACATAATAAAAACATAAGTAAAGATAAACTATCTGAATGAAATGGTAACAAGAAACAAAGCATTAGCTAGGATTGATTTGTGTAAACTCACGTGTCTCTACAGTTCTGACTTGTCTAGCAAATGCATAAAATTGAAGACGAGGTATTGCAGCGGCGTCAATTCACATACTTCCATTACACGGATCAGTCGGTCTGTGCTCAGCTTCACTAGCTAAAACCCGTCTGAAGCATTTTACTCACATATATCGCTCTTCTCACAATATTCACCTAAACTTATGGAACACTTTATATTAACTATCCTACAAATATGTACGATAATAATAAAGAAGATTATTAAAAATGTGCAATAAACACTAAAATACACCACAACGTACATAAACTGAACAACAATAGGGTGAAAATAATAGTGCTCTTATCATAATCATGCATAGCGTGACATCGACCGTTAGACGCTCTACTCGTTATCTATTAAGCTCTGTATGGTCACAAGCGGCTATTCTACGAGAACAGTGTGAGGTGGTTCCCGGGAAAGATCTATTTATGCGTTATGTTCCGCACTGTTTCAGTCCGTGTCAAGAAGCTGTGTTAACAGGGCATGAGCGGTACAATCGACTAAATATTTCTCTCCGGAATCACGTCGGGCAGACTGTGTATAAATGGAGTGCCTCACTTACCAAACTTCGGAAGATGGCAACTAAGGTGCTCCACCACAATTACCGCTTGCGTAACCCTGGGAAAAATATTTTTCTCCGTGAATCTAACGTGTAAGTAATTCTTATAACAGTGGATGTTCTTATAATATAGAGGTAAATGGGATCATTTTAATAATTACTCCGTGAATAGGTATAACTTGGGATGTGATATCTTACATCTAACATGCTGATTTATGTATTCTAGTTGTACACGGTGAAGAATATTTGAGGGGTTGTTTCGACTTTACATTATCAAATAGTGGTTTATATGGTGTTGGTTCGTACTGAAAATTAAAATCAATTGGACAACACTACTTTAATGTAAAACTTGAAATAAAAACGCTAGTACCGCTATTCGGTGCTATGAATACATATCAAATCTATAAAACTAATATACAATAATGGCTATAATGTATAGATACAGATGTTTCTAACACACAATTGCAGCAATTGGTAACTAATACTCGAAGTTGCTCGTAATATACCTACGATCATATACTGAGACAATAGTGAAGGTAAATAAGAAGTACATAAGTACAGACTACATAATAGCAACAAGAAGTGAGTTATAGTATTTTTTCATTTTAAATATTACCGTTTTATGAGTTAATACTAAGGAGAAGTAGTTGTAAAAACACCTGAAAAAGATTATTTTATTAATAATATCTGAAGTTTATTAATATCACACAAATAACTTTTATTTTAGCTATCACACTTTTTTTTAAACCTTGAAATTCTTGAAATCAATCTCTTTTTAAATAGATACATCACATTTAACTGTGCACTATCAGGACTGTGTCGAGGTCTCTGGCAATCTGTGATAAATTAAATAAAACGCATAAGATACATATTCTGTTCTAGATTCCCGTAATGTAAGTAAGCAATCAGATAACAATTGTTTATATTCATAAATTATATCGATAATATTCAAATTGTATGTTCAAACTAAAGATAAAACTAGTATAGATGTTGGTAAATCATGGAGACAAACTGAAAAGCACATTGTAAAGCAAACAAACAAGTATTGTAAAGTAACTCGAGAGCGGGTGCGGTGTCCGGCAGTGGAGGTCGTTCGCTCAATGAGTGCTCGCCAATTGAGATAATGGCCTCAAATGCAGATGATTACTGACCCATTCATTGGAACCTAGCTGTTAGTAGCTCGCTGCATTCGCGATTTATATCATTACGATACGATAGAGCACTTGCATTAAATTAAGTTAACGCTAACCACGCAAACCGCCGCACCGCTGATGAAATGTGTGTTTACCTCCGCGACTAATATATCGTAAATGTATACGATTACGTTGTAACATTTTAGATGTTAAGCCGATATAGAAATGGAATATTGCAAAGTTAATAATGATTTGATTTTACGTTGTGCGATGCATTCGCGCTCTCGCGGTTTACCGACGGTTTATTACTAATTGCGAATTGTTATCTGCGTGAGGCTGTGCTTGTGTTGTAGTAGCTTGTTACGATCCAGGGCCGTGTGATATCCTATTCAAAATGGTGTTCATGTAATGTGTATTTTAATAATAATTGAAGTTGTTGTTAATTACATTCAATGACATAATTTTATTAGTATGAGTGTGCAATAAAATTCAATGTACCATTAAGTCTGCGCATAGCCTAATGATTTACACAGTAACTTTCGTCGTAACTGAGATTTACGGTGTCACACAAACGGCTATTTTTGAAACAGTTCGACTCTCTTCACACTTTAAATATAGACGTACAATATAACAAAATAATATTTCAGTATTTCAGTTTGCCTTGAAAACAAATATTGCTCTAGTTAACGACAGTAGCAAATGCTTGGAATTATTTACTGTTTTAAAAAATCGTTTCGTTTGATGAATAGGCAAGTAGCTCACAAGTACTACCTTATTACCTTTGAGCGTTTGAGAATATAGTAGGTTTCTTTGAAAACTGTGATATTCTATTCTTATTGATATTTTTACAACGCTGTCAAAGCAATTAGTACCTACGTCCTGAGAATAAGATTCTTATTGTTAGATAACTACGACAGAGAATGCTATTGGGGTTCCCGTCATAATATTAAAAACACGTTACCTATACTATATACTCCTTAGCCAGGTATGTAAGTATGTAAATACCCCTTTTATCATTACTACATATCTAACAATTCATATTGTTGATGCAAAGCTGAGTACGGAGCTATTGTTATTGTAGCACAAAATATATTTTTAGCATTAACGCAATATTTCTGTTGCAGCCGAATTGTAGAATTCGCCGCAATAAAAAATGGCTAACCGCTTTAAATAACAAATTCTGTAAAATGGCTAGTAAAATTTTAGGTGTGGTGATAAATTCTACATTACATTTTTATCTAAAGCTACACTAAATTGAATTGTACCAAGCACCTACCGGCGCGATCCGGCAATTGCACTTGAGAGCCAGTTAGTTGCCTTCTAGGCATTGTAACAGTTTGGCAATACATTGTTGAGGTATTGCTAATGGTGATAGGCGACGGTAACCACTTGCCATCAGGTGAACCGCCTATCTACTTGAAAACCTTCTGACATAAAAAATAAGCATTTATCATTTATTATATTTATTCATAAGTTTAATGCAACCTAGTATTTTACTTAAATTTCATAGTTCTTCGGATTGATAAACATTCACGAACTGAAGATAAATATATGCATAGCTCGGATTAGTGTTTCGTATTCTGTGTACATACTTAACTTTAAAAAATAGTTAAAACAATATGATATCAACAGGGTAGTGATACGTCAATGATGTTGAATGATACGCGGAAGCGGAACTGGCCATTCTTCACATCGACATTCATCGCATAATATACCACAAATCTTCCATTGCCTTTGTTCTGTATTAGCTATCTCGTTATTTAAGTTCATTTTGTTTTATTTGATGTTTTGTCTCTAAGTATATCTGGAGCAATGGCAATAAATCGCTCGAGCTCGACTGGCAATAAGGCGTGATTTTCACTGCTGCAATTGTTAATGTATTGAAACAACACTGTATCGTGTAACTAGCTTTACGGTACCTAATAAGTAGCCAGCTATTATTAGGTAGGTAAGTAGTTTAGTTACCTACTTTGTCATAAAAGTCGAAATTGTATTGTTTGTTATTTATTTTCTATTGGTTTTGAATAATATACTGCGTATTTATTTTTATTTGTATAGTACTTGCCGTAGAACATCGATGGCAGACAAGGGCCACATAGTGGTTAAATGAGGGAGAGGCAGGCCACACTTGTTCATAATTTTGATAATAGGTCTATAAAATAAAAATCTAGAAATAGGTACTTACGTTCTGGAAATCGATACAATTATAGATCATTCATAGAGTGAATTATCTGTAGGTACTTGTATCGATTTCTAAGAAAATATTTTTTAATATCTTATTGTTATATTATATAGTAACGATTTTCATGAATACACGATATCATTTGAGGTTACAATTCGAGACAAAACGAGACGATTAAACCTATTGCAGAGTAAAAGTAAATACTTTATTATTTTATTTATTAAAGTAATTAAAAATATTATTGCAAGTTTCAAGGCGAAGTTTATTTTAGAACATCAATTGAAAATGGTTTTTCGCGCAACTAATTTGAGAACGAGAAATAAACTTTTTATTGATAAATAATTTATACGATTTGCTTTTTTATTTATTACTCTACTATACGCTGACTTCCAATAAAATATTCTGGAAACGTCCATCATGAAGTATCAATAAAATTGAATCCTATAAAATAGGCAGATTGGCACGAAACGACGCAGTAGAAATGTCAGCGCAGAGTGAATGGACTCAAGTTTTTGTTTATTTATTTCTACATACGTCCGCATGCATGTGCCAACAAAGCAAAGAGATCAGAAAATACTCCAAACAATGAAGTCATTAGTCGATACTATTTCCAGCAAATAATATTGGTAATAACTGCTACGAATTGTTATAGTGTCATTCATGGATTTTTTATTTGCCCTTGATTAGATTGATTCGACGATACGAGAACTCTTCTTCAGGTCGTAAATAATACTAACAAATAAAGAACGTTAGGAGATCAAAGGAAATAAATTATGCCCAAATGCCAGACCGTAACGTTTGGTCTTGGTCTTGCATTCTCAGACTCGGTTCTGATTTTGTTCAAAGCGAGCTATGTAAATTACTAGAACAATTATAAATAACATGTTATATTTAGTTGATCTATAGGTACTTTGCCTTCAGTAAGATAGGTATTGACAGAAAAAATAGGTATTTAAATGTGTGTATGAAATAGACAGAGACTAATTTTGATCATCCATTATGGAAATCTGTAGATAAATAGAATGTCTATTTCAATATACATAAATTATAATACATTTTCTAAATGCATAATAAATAAATTGACGACAAATTTTCAAATAAATACCTATGTAGCCCACAATTTTAGTGGTCGCGTTCTAATTTTAATACATAAACGAGCGTAGATATGTTATGACGTTCTTGGTAAACCATTAACGACGCATAATAAACATTCGGTTGTATAACGAAGTTCAATGACGTGACACTAGCACTAGGCGAGTATCGGTTTCTAAGTGGATTAGTGCAGCAGGCTATCACTATATCGGGCTAGCAGCGACGTACTGTGTGCGCAAGCGCAAAGGTCGCTTGTGCAATCTTATAAACCAAGGGCGTTTTTAAATACTTATCTACGAGAGAAGCGTTAAACTGAATTATCGGTTGCAGAAAAGGGTGCGCAGATAATTGTGCGCTAAGCCTAAATTCAACAACACGCACACAATTGCAATCAAATATATCTACCGTCTCTAAGTGCTCCAATCCAACGCAACAACACGCGGTCCCAACTAGCTGTCACTCAACACTCACGAGTCAGACGACACAAATAATTTCTTCGCATTGATGGTACCGACATCATATTTGCTGGTAGTCTCGAAACAGCTCTTGGTGTGTTCACGATGTACTTAAGTCATATTACAGGACCTATCTACCTACATAAAACCTATTCTAAATGCAGAATAGAACCCTTAGCCTAAACTAATATTAGCTCTTCCTTGTAAATAGCAAGCGACATGCTTGAGCGCCGACACGCTAGATAGGTACACTTGTGGGAACATCTTGAGGTCACCAGAAGTCTCTAATATGTAATCATAATGTCAATATAATGTGTGTTAATTTCAAATAAATAGGTACAAGTAGGTATAATCTCTTTCATCATCAAAACCCGATAGTTTCCTTAAAGATTTGATAGGTAGGATACCTACCTACCTATTTTATTGTTATTTTTACATTAACTGCGCTTTTAATACCTACAATTTCTTTAAATTACTGTCATCATTGTTGAGAACTTTGATTCATAGTTGCTGACTGATGAACCTACTTATATATTTTTATAAAAAAGTGAAACAAAAACATGACCATGAGTAGTATAAATAGTCAGAATGTTTTTAATACCTAGTTATTTAAAGATTTTCTAAATTTCCCTGTTATGTAAATTATAACTCTCAAGTACGTTTAATATATATGTTAATAGTTTTACGAGTTCCATATTAAATCACATCAAAAGTGGAATGGAGTGAGTGAACTTTGTTTGTATTACTGCATTTGTGAGTTTATCGTGACATCGAGATGGGTCTTGGCCTTCATCCAAACACTTTCACTCAGATCATGAAGTCGTTGCATAAAACTTATGATAAAACTGTAACATTTTTTTCAATGTTTCATATCAAAATCTTTAAACACTAAAGAAATTTCATTTCATACTAATCTTGTCGCTTGCCATTTATATCTTTGACAGATTTATAAATATAGGATCTATCACCATAATCAAGATATGAAGTGAAGTGTTGTTATGATTTTGTTACATATATCTATTTTCCAAGTATTTATTAATTCTTTGTAGATTTTGTTAGAGATTCCCAAAAATAAGTTTAGAATTTGAACTGCTCTCAAATCTCAAGTAAGGATTCAGGGGTAGAAATAAAATTATATACTAGCTGCGTATACCTATGCCTACTACCAAAATACTACAAGTATAGATAGTAGATACCTACAATAAATATAGGGAGTGTTAATCAATGTCAAAAATCCATTTAAAAAAAAAATATCCACCTTAAAAATATTTTCAAATTAACTTTGTAGCCTTGAATGTGTTTAATTTTGACTATACACCAATTCCTACTGCTTAGGTACCCTATTAACCAGTCCTTAGCCGTCTGAAATTGTTTTTATGTGAATAACGAGAGTCGTTAAGTAAGAAGAGCTTGTTGGAATGCCGAGGTAATTACTTTCGCCCGCATCGAACTCAATAAAGGTTTAATTAAATATTGCATGACAGACACGTTGATTAACTCATGACGTTCAATTATGTCCTATAGTCCAAACAAATGTTACCTACCTACACTATATCGAGGTTGAGGAAATGCACTGCGTTATTGCTCAGTGAATATTTCTAGATGAAAACGCAAGTATGATATCCGCTATCCTATACCGTCGTCAAGGTCGCGGGACGAAGCAAGCGTTGGTGTTTTCATAAATAAAATACCGACCAACCAGATGTGTTCATCTCATAGAATATATCACGTTATATTTAGATGCAAAAAGTAAATGTAACACAGAAGGAAATAATCTTCAATAGAAGCACCAATAAATGCGTATGTATCTTTTATTTTTGGCTACTTTTACTACATAGTACTAGAAGATATTGCGAAAATAGAGCTGACTGGTTGCGTATCTTTCGGCGCCAACTCATAATCTAAATCTTATACAGCACAACAGTAGTTAGAGAAGCTAATAAAATACCGCTTAGCATTCCTTATTACAAAACTACGGCTAAACAAAACGTGTCATGTATAGCAATATACTATAATTCCCCTCTTATCCGACGAGAGAAAAAAGGGGAAAACAATAAATTCTTCAGAGATATTCGCAAGTAGGTATATAGAGAGGCTAGGCACAAGAGGAGCGTACAAAATCAATGTCTAGAACATGCGACGCTATGACGTTTTTTTCTGCTATACTTTATATCCCCCTCCAAGTAATATCAGTCTGGGACTACACTCGGTAGATATATTGTATATTTGCATTTATAAACCCTAGCCGATTGATTTTTCATGAAAACTGGCTGTAGGAGGTACGAGAGATGTTATAGAATGATGTAAGCAAGTTTAAACTAGGCAATTTTATACGATAGGTATTTAATCTGTAGGAATATAATAGTATCTATTGGCGGACGTGAATTTTGTTTGACGAAATCAGTTTGATATCGTTGTTTACCTATAGTAGATACTACAACGTTATAGATTGAAATGGAATTTAAGGCAAAAATAGGCATATTGTAACGATTTAGAATTTCAACGCTAAGCCTATATGAATCCAATTTTTTTACACACATCCATAGTTTACATACAGAACAATTCAGAATATATTATATTAAATATATTTTAGTACCAATAAATAGAAATATAATAGAATCAAATTGAACTTCTCAAATACACTTTACTCCTTTTACTAAGGTTTTTATTTGTATATATTTTAGGTGTATTTTATAGATGCATTGATAATTAGACCCAAGAAATATCTTATTTACGTTACGCCACGCACATTATCTTATTAGATATGCGAACTTTGTACTAATTCTAGAGATAAGGTCATTTTAATAGATTTGACGCGACAATCAACCAAGGTTGTTGTAGATATAGGTAACATCATAAGAATTTATTCATATTATATGAAAAAAATCTAAGACACTTGTTTCAAAATAAATGTAACTCATAATGATCAGTATTAAATTTCTTTGTCATTATTATTGTAACGTTTTTCCTATAATTTCACTTCATATAATAGTTAACTACTAATGCAACTCAAACTTCGTAATATTTGAAAGCAGCTATGATATTCACAATACCTGATATTTTTATTAATCTGATTGATGTAGTCTATATAGTGGATGGTGGTATTTTTCAGTTTGCTTATAAAACTACGAGCGCAGGCGGGGCTCCCACTGAGAGAGGATCAAAGGTCGAAGCTCCCTTTATCTTTATAGAAAATCTAATTCAAAACGTAGTTATACTTGGTTGGGCAAAGTTAAGTCACAAAACCCTTCGATCGCCGAGTGCCACCACTATAACAGTTGCATGGAGGAGGCCCAGCACGCACTGGAGATTCGCCAGCCTGAGCGAGCGAGCGTAGTGTGCTCTGCGCCGGAATAAGGACTGACCTGTCAATACTGAACGTGGTTTGCGCTATGGTTGATGAAAAATAGTAGAGCTCTCTTTCGGCGAGATAACCATGCTCGCAGAAGGCTGCTGACACCCATTGGGTCATGGAAAATTAAGAATACGTTCCAATAATCCAATTATAGGAACGCGTCTATAAGACCACATCTAAGCCGAAAGGAGACCTACCTATCAACCAGCCTGGCAATTGAAGGATTTCACGACGAATTAAAAAGGTACGATGTACGTATCCTTGGAAAGCGAGCAATAGGTATGGCAAGAGGCAACAATCAAAAGCTTATGATAGAACAATGTTTTAAGAAAAGTATTAATTTGCGGTTATTGATATATTTTTATATACTTAAGTATACATTCAGTAGTATATCTATCAAAAAGGGCGGTACCTAGGTATATATCAATAAAGATGTGTCGTAGATCTGAAATTGTTATAATAGGCACAGTTGTTGTTGGCCCTTGGGTCCATGTTTCAGACATAGTAAAATAAATAAATAAAGAACCATAAACTTGATCATACATGAAAAAATATATGCGGCGATTAGAAAACCTCCTACCACTTTTTCATTAGCAAAAAAATATAAAAAGACAGTAGGTAACGCATACCAGATTAGTAGCTTATTGTTTTAAATGTAACTCGCCACTTTAGCTCTCATTCCCTTATGTTATCATACTTTATATCTGAAGGAAATATGCATTTATTACACGCGAAGGTGTGTTAAAGGGTAATTACGGTTGAATCCACATTATTACCATTAAATTGCTCACTTAAAAAAAGTTATTTTAGAAAACTCCGAAATATTCAGTGTCATCGCAAAAAATCTCTTTACAGTTAGTTCATCTCAACGAAATCTAATAAATTCATCATAAAATATTCTTGATACACAAAAGGGATCACCGGGTCTTCAAACATTTTTTCCAACCACTGTAACTAATATTTCCTTCATTTTACTATATAAAAGAGACAATTACATTAAAAGGATATTACCGGGAGCTAGATCCATACAAAACGAAGAATAATCCTATTTTGCTTATTAATTCATACAACTCAATAAAAATTTCTGAGCAAAGTCAGGTATATTCCCGCTAAGCTATTAAGTCACTTAATTACTTGCATTCTTTTAGCAAAAAGGACTAATCTCGATACTGTTTTTACAAGGATAAATAGGTAGGTACCTAAATTTTGCATGAATTTTATCTTGCCAGGGGCTTACAAATAGTAACGAATTTCCTCTGTAAAAAGTTCATCTTCATATCATGATATTCAATCAATCGTATGATAGGTATTAAGATACATAACAATAAATGCCTAAAACGATTGTCGTCACACTTGATTATATTATCATATCATCAAAATAACAAATACCAAACGCAGACGGAAGGCTCGGCGGTAATGGCTTCATAAAACATCTTAAAAAAAAGTACAGTATTTGAGTGACGCAGCACATCTTAGTTATCCACGAGAACGGTAAAAAAAACTATAGTAGGTACCTACTCGTGTGTCTGCTTGTATGTAGGTACACCTACTCATAACATCTTTTGACGCAATGCGCGTATATCCTTATCAAAACGATTGTTATCAAATCTTTACTACACAAATTTTAATTTCATCATCCTAAGAGCTAAGAAATACTTCAGATGTAGGTATAACATATTTAAATCACATTTTATTCTTTAACTTACATAAATGGATAAGTAGACTATTACATACATACAGTTACTTTGTTTGGTTTTATTAATGTGTAACTTTCCTAAATGCTCATCAATTTCAGAGTTAGGTATAACTTAAAAGTAACTTAAACTGAAACGTGTTGGTAGGTACTGGTAGCACTGACCTGTTTATTTATCAAGTTACTTACTTGTTGCGTAAATACCGAAAAGATAAGAGTAAATGGTATGATTAGTAAGTACTATACCTAATGATGATGATGGGATTACAATCAGTAATAACCTTCTTAAAAAATATCAATATACGCGAATGTAACAATTTAAATTTAATTTTGTCAGCCTGACGAAGTTTCTATTAGTTACTAGAGGAACAAATATCACACCGTGACTAAAATTTAAAAAATAGTCCCGGCTTTTAGCCCTCGCTTCACGCCGCCGTCAATTAGCATGTCGTTTGAAGACGCGTTTCTCTGATGCTTCACACGATTCATTACGACGTAACGCACAAAAAATGGTATTCGAATTATGTCGTTCTGCTCGTATTTTAGAGTCTGTTATTGTAAGCCGAACAGCAAAATGTGACATTTCGTAAATGGTGACAGCGGGTCGGTAGCATGAAGTCGTGTGCGCGACACATGAGTAATGACAACAACGCAGTGGATGTCGTCTCCGAAAGTTCCCAGATGTGTCTGGATGCACGGATTGCAAGAGTTATGCAAGCCACACAAATATTCGTATTTGGTAGGTATTATGTATAAGAATTCGGCTGCAGATTATCCGCATACTCGGATACAACCAAATGTGTTTATATGAACACGATTTTTAATAATATATATATTGTATGCAATAATGCATTTTATTTGGAATTAGGGACACGAATTGCTATTAGATATGTTTATCTATTAATGTCATAATATTTCTTTACAGCAAATATAAAGACTACGATCTAAACAGGTAGTTCATGTGCCTAATGGGGTGGATTTCATACAAGACTATATAATGTTTATTAGGTAGACCTTACTCGAGCAAAATGTAACCTATAAAAAAAAATACTTTTTTTCGTAATTTTAGAGTTATTTCCTGTAAAATTAAGCAATTTAAGTCAAGCAGTTTAAAGTAAATAGAGGTGAATGCTATTTTACATACGCGTACGAAATAAATCGACGTATGCGCAATTTGATTTAATTTTGGGTTGAGACGCCGCGCCACCGCCGTCGTCATTATCATATTTATTTTGAAATCCTTGTTTTAGCCATATTACATTGGACAGTGGGATATGGTAGCAAGGTATGAATATGAAAAACTATTTGGAAGTGAAAAATATAAGCGGCAAACACAAAATAAACCTCAATCTTGTCGTTTATTGGCCTCTAAAAGCTACTCACTGATTTATATTTTTTCACTCCTGGTTTATGTGAGCTAAAGAAGTGTTCGCACGCACTCCTGTCTATTTGCGGCCAGGCCGAAATAACTGGCAAAACGAAACGTGCATCCGGTCCCTACCCGGCTCTCGAACTACTGTTTGCTCGCATACGGCCACCGTGTGCTTTGTAAAGGGGATTATGCCACGATTTGTGGTAATGCGGTTGGCTCTGCTCTCACTGCACTCTTCTCTGACCACTTGCTAAATCTTTTCCTTGTCAGTTCGCTCGGCGGTACCTAGATATATTTCGTTTTTACTAATGAATCAAATACCTAAGCTCATAGCCTTGATGGGCACCTGCAGCTCTCAATAAAACACATTTCCAATCGAGACGGTTGTTATTTTCAGTTGCATACGATGTCCACCGACTTGATTATAATCGTGTGTTTGAATTTTCGTAGGAAAAAGTCATCGTAAACGCCCGATTATTATTAATCGGACCGTTTTTTTTCGGTGAACATCGACCTTAGTAAGAATATGAGATATTGTTACTGTTTTATAGCATCCTATTACTAACTCCTGAAGTAGGTACCTACTTACTTGGTCAGACTGAATTAGGTATGAACTAGATCACGGCAGAATTACTAGGTTAGGTAGATAGACTATGACCGACAAAAATATGATCTACCTATCCTGTTTGATTATGACAGAGCTAATTATACCTAGAGTTATTCCATCACATCGTATCTCATCAGTGTAAATTTTTTGAGAACTCAAAGAAGCGACAACGCGACATAACAATGCTGCTTTGAAATGACATCTGCTGAAAAAAACGATAATTATGAAATGTGCTACTAAAAAAACTTGGCGCCCGACGAAATTTTTTTTTTAAATAGGTATACCTACCTACCAGATGTGTTTGGATAACATTTATCGTTAATTAAGGTAATGTGCTCATTGTTAAATTATGCTACACTAAGACAAGACTTTCGTGAGTGATTTGACGTATACACCTCTACAGATTTCATAACATTTTGAGTTAAGTACCTACAATAAACAGCTCGGGACAGTTAAATTATATTTCAATATTAAACCTTTATTTTAAAACTACCCCATAGTAATGATACTTATTGTATTAATTATTATTGTTTACTGAAATAAGAAGTTTTTCGATAAAGGCAGCTAGCTCGCTATAGGTATATTTACATGACAAGGTAAGTTACGTATTCAGCGCAATGCTACGTTTGTACACAACACCAAGTTTTCAACTGATTGGCGGTAAGTTAGCGACTCGGCTGCGTCATTGCGCAAGTGCGTGTACCTTACTCAAAGTGGAAATTAAATAAGACAATCCGTTCATTCTGCATCAGAGACTCGACTGCTGCATTATTCAACGTATGCAAAATATCTAGATTAATAATAGATGAAGGCGAAGGTGAATTCCTCGCAATCGACGAACGAATTGAGTTGTGACCCTTTCAAAGTTTGAAAGGGGTGCGCAAGCTTTGTCTTTAGGAAATTCAATGATAATTTCCATCATCTCAACGGAATTTTCCGATTTTGTCTGATTCGAACTTTATATAACCTACCTATAGTTTAAAAAAAACGGTAATATTGTTCATTGTTAAAATTTATGTTTTTTTCTACAAGAACCAACACATATTCAGGTATCAGTATCATCACTAGTTCAGACAACGTTACCCAATCAGTAGTGCTAACAAGTCCATATAACGTAGGTAGATCCGTTTATTCCAAGAAAAAGAAACAATTTTCATGAAAATGCTATTCCAAGAACCGTTCTTTAGCGGTGGAAATTAGTTACGGGATCCATAATTTTCTGCCTTTCAATAGAGACGATTGAATCTAGCAGGTAAGTAAATAAGGCTTCAACGAAATTGTTTAACTATATTGTTGAGTAAGTTAAGACGCAATGCGCGCAAGCACGATTCAAGTAAACAAAACAATCGGCTTGATAATAACCGTAACGAGTCCGGCGTCAATCCCGTTTGCATCTGTATTGTGTTTAGGCCAACGAGCATGCTACGACCTCACTTAACATCACTAGCTAAGGGTTTGGGAAATACCTGCTACGAGTTTTGTAACTATGGTAAATACCTATATCGTTTTTCGATATAGAGATTTAGGAAGCAAATTTAACGTCGGATGTAGACAGATCAAATCGTCTACAAAAGTATTTTGTAAATTCTTAACAACAATTTAACTTCTATTTAGGCTCCTTTAGTTTTACTTGAAGAATATATTTTGCTTTTGTTAACCTTATTGATGTTTTGGAAGTTTCGAGTTATTAAATTCATATCTGATTTACTCAGTGCTATATATTTTGTAGCATTGCGTCAATGATATGCGTCAAGCGCACAAAGTGAGCCAGATAATAGAGCAACCTTTTGTCTTGAAGCTAGGCTCTTGCCATGAAACGACTTGCGCTCGCAGCGTTGAAATAATGAGTTACTTTGGTAATATAAACTACAATAACGTAGCCTTGTTCCATTTCACAAACAATTCCAGGTTATTTAACAACACTCAGGTAGATAAGAGTTGTCTCTGAATATTAAGCGATGCGAGATTAAATTACCTCCTAATTCAACAAGCGCAAGCGCAAGTGACTAATTTGATGTTGTGGAAGTTTTGGGCCGTATCTTTAATAAATCTTTCTGGAAATATGATAGGTCTTTTCAATTTATCATGTGATTAACATTGGTACCTAACTACCTACCAACCCATTATAGCGAACGCATTATTAGGAAAGACGACGTTATTTATAGCGTTTGTGTTAATATTATGCTACTGAATCTTTGTTGTAAGACAATTTATATGTGACGTTAATTAATATCATTTATTAAACGAACCGGTACGTCACTAGGTACATTAACGATATTTCCGTGTCATTTCATCATTCATTACGATAACAGAAGCGGATTACTGTTTAGTAATAAGGATTACAAGATGCACATTATCTATGATTTATTACTGAACAAAATGTTTTTCAATCTCATTGAATGCTGTTTGAATGTGCGTATTATTATCGTGAGTAGTATTATTATTTATTTTCAAAATGTAACTTACGCGAATGTATAGTGCTGTCAATATTATCAAGAGTTGTGATTGATTTTCAAGTAGGTATATAGTTTTCGGACAGTTGGATAATTGACGACTTAGATATTTGTAACGCTGAGATTAAGGCGAGTAGATTCTCACTCACTATCAAAATAAATATGATAACGGTTGGTGAGTCGTCGTGATACATATTTCAAAAATTATCTTATCGTCATAGCTCCGGTAAGGTGCAAACACCTTAAGCAAACTTGTTGCTACAGAACAAATTTTATATGAATAAATTCTTTCGTAGGTATGGGACCTGATTTACAAATATAAAAAAGGGTGAAGGGAAACTATATATTTTAGTCCGTTACACTGTTACCTAGCAACTTAATACTAGACCATGAGATTTCTGAATAGCGCCTAAAAAGACCTACTTCTAAAAAAATACCGTCGATTAAGAGAGAGTACCAACAGAAATAAAACCATTAGGTAAATGAAATTGTAAACAAAAATATTTGGCAGAAATAAACCTATCACGTGAAGTTTATGTAAGGATTATTTTTTTTTTCAATTGTTTTTTAATCCACTGTTGGACTATAACATTTTCCGATAGAGATGCTTTCCCAAAGCCTAAACTAAGCTTCGTAAATAAAATTATTATGATATCTATGCCATCACTCGCGTAAAGATTCCGTACTTGTATAATCGAATGAACGAGGAATACGCATTCATTTATGACATTTCCCGCAGTAGGAGTGGTCTGTCGATAGAACCGATAACATCTCATGCATATTGTCCGTAATCTCCGATGCAGCGCCCTAGATATCTCCAGAGAAGAACAAAGTTGGCATAGATATAGAGAGGATCAAAGTGCAGCGTGGGCGCACGACCCAATACCGCGGGCGGCACATCACTCGCGCACGCGTATATATCGGACCTTTAGCGTGTTGCATTCGCGCAATTAATTTGTTTGACTTTATAAAATCGATAGACTTTATAACGTTTAACTGATAGTTCTATAACACAGTATTTAAATTGTTACCATTTCTAGAAATTAATTTTGGTTTCCCCAACTTAAAAATCAAGAAACTATTTTTAGTAAAAAGAAAATCTTCATAAAAAAATATAAACTCTCGGAATAGAGGATTGGAATAAAACAATAATTACGAATTTGAATTGTATTTAAAATAATTTACAAGAATATTTAATACATTTTTTCTTATAGCCAATTGTTATTCTGTCCTACCTAAGTACCTATACGCTAGAGTTGACTAGACTGAAACGCACCGGTGTGCCGTGATCTACGTACTTAAGATTGAGGTTATGTTGTGATAACTGTTTTGGGGGAAAAGCCGGTAACGGAACCTCAACTGAAGTTTGATACTGAATTTCAATAGCGATAAGGACTAAAATAGCTCGTATGACTGTAGGGCGGAGAGGTCGGGGCGGCGGTGGAGGGTGCGCGCGCACCCGGCATGGCCGCCACCGCACACCTGACTGCCGATACATCTCGATAACATTACTGAATTACAGCATATTACACACGTTTATGACGCCTTAAACATCTGTGACACGCATCTCACACCGTCATCAACACGTACACCACTGTCGCCCACCAAGTACTAAGATTCAACCACGTTAAGTAATCAGCTGATTACCAAACTTTTACCGGTATTTATATACGATTTTCGATACTTTATCACAGAAAACGATCCGCGTTTCTTATTTCACGGTTATAGGAGGCCGTCGTGCGCGAGTTAAGTGGGCGGTAGACCGTCGCCGGCGGGTGCATCGGATGCACTTCCGTCGACGGCGCAGGCGGAGCCCGGCCGTGGACCGACGAGCGTACCTGGACTAGTCTGCCAGCTGAGGCCTCCGACGAACATCTTCCTGCAAGATAAACATAGCGATCAGAGATGGTAAAGAGCGCGACGAGTTGGCTCTTCCAGACGAGGAACGTACCCCGGGTCGTTGGGCACCTCAGCGGGGCTCCTGGCCACGTCCTGGTTCTGGGTTTCCATGGGCACTGGCGCCGGCGGCGCGGGACAGGCCGGGCGGCGGGCGCACTACGACTACGAGCGAGCGACGACGCGGCGGGGGACGGCTCCCGAAGTCGCTCGGCTGCACTACCGACTACCGGCACGAGACTGGCGCGCCGCGGCGCACCCCTCCACGCAGCGGGCACCCGCCGCCCGCCGCCCGCGACCCGCGCCGCGCCGCCGCATCGATTCATTCACTCCGTACACAATTATTCATACGGTCGGCACGAACGCGACGGACGCGAAGCAGCGCGCTCGCGCTCGCGCTGGCACCACCACGTGAGCGCGCACCACGTGCTCGCCGCGCGCCGCCCCGCACCGCCGCACCACCGCCCGCCGCAACACCGCGCCGCGAGCACGCCCACCGCGCGCCCACACACCTTGCTGACCCACCCCCGACTAAACGAAGTTTATCGCAACAACTTTTATTACCCGATGAAAAACATAATACATACAGAAAACTTTAAACTTAATTAATGAACCACGAAACTTTCGAGGACCACTTATGTCAGTGTAAATGAAATCCTTGAGACTCCTGCAGCGGTTCTAAAACATACTTTCCAACTCAGTATCTTATAAAAGTAAGATTAGACTGCATATATAAATTTTTAACGTTTACCAACCTACATTCTGTATTGAATTATGAGTTCAAAGATGAAAAGACGTAGAACGTCCAAATGTTGCAAAACTACAAAACACGCTACAGACATCACAGTGTGTGACGTCACTCACTCACCTACAATAAACGCTACGATATCACAACACGCGTAGCGACTGCTACGAATATGGCTACGCGGTGCTACGCACACGTACAAGCTGCTTCCTCACATAATATTCTCGTAGCAATAAGTTGCTATCATAGATTTACGATTTTTTACCACCTTTATGAATATATAAGAAATGATGATTCTAAATGAAGGTTTTCTCTGAATTCTTTGTTGCAAGAGGTTTATAAAAAAAATATTATAATGAATAGTTTTCATACTTTTTAAATAAAATATCAACTTCTTTTTTATTAAGAGTTCCCCTCGTTTATCCGTTAAACGTATAAATAAACGTATTTTTAGTAGGAGTTCAGGGAACTACTTATTTTTATTTAAAACTACTAATTATTATTTCGAAATAATAATACCTTTGATCTTAATGTATGTTAAAATTTTCAAGTTACATATGTGGATGAACACAATAGGAAAAAAATCGTTTTCAAACGTAATCTAAAAGAACCATTCACGATTTTTTTCTGACGATACTAATGGCAATTCGTTTTTTTAACGAAACAGTCAGCATATATTCTCTAGTTTAACATATAATTTTGATAAATCTCTTGCAATAAAGAATGCAGAGGAAACCTTAATTTAGAATCATCAGTACAAGCTTTTATTTAACTTCACGTGTTATGTTTAGAGCGAATCTAGCAAGTAAATTTGAAAACCAATTCACGATGTTCAATTGATCTGAAATTTGGTTCACATTATGTAAACCCGATGACAATACAATAATATGGTGTTATTGAGCTTATCTGATGATAGAACTGTATAGAAAACAAGCATATCACAGCTCAAAATATAGTAATCGTATTGTTCCTAAATTGTATATACATTGAAACATATATATAGAGAAAATAATCGAGATGAACCTAAATATCTTTTGCAACGATAAATTTACACGTGTAATAGAAATTCTGAAATATATCTGCACTATTAACCCAAATTGTTCAGCATCATGATAGTCAGATCTATTTTAGTGAACGCTGTCTATTTTTACAAAAATCAATACAACAACGACTTGATAAAATATTCTCTGCAGTCCAGACGACGATTTAGCGAAACATGGCAAAAATCATACAAATCAATTATAAGTAAAGAACAATTTTATTACATTTTCAGACAAGCAATCAATAAGATTCGGAAACTTAAAATTGTACAATTCTATTCATAATTTAAAACATATCAAAGGAATGTACCTAATACTTTTTCTTAAGTGTCTAAACAAGAGAAACTCCTTCCACTTTTAGCGGAGTAATTAATACAGAATTAACTACTTTTTATTTTAGAATCCCATTATTCAGACCTACCCGTTTGCTATTGATAGGAACGATTTCATTTAATTAAAATGGTGTATTATTCTGAATTAGTCGAAAATTTTATTTACCACTTTCGTGTACCAATCGATTACTTCATTCCGAATAGGAATCTGAAATTGGAAATCAGGAGTCTTTCGATACGATAAACTACCTACGATAATCGGTTCGTCTCCCGAATCGGATTCGCATCCGAGCAGCTCTGAATAACACTGTACATCAATGAATCAATTATTTAATTGCAGGTAAGCTTTTATATTCCCTTGCTACATATCAATTCCTCAGCAAAATTAATAAATATCATATTTATACAGTGTAACTGCAATGCTTTATATTTATAGACTACCAGAATCTAGATATTTTGGTTTACGATTAATTTTCAAGGTACATTCAAAATAATTGTCCTATTATATGATTTAAGACTAGCTTACCATAAAAAACACCACAAAAATATAAGAAATAACAATATTAGTCAAAAATATATTTGAAACATTTAAATTCTTCAACAAAGTACAGAAAGTCAGTCAATTTAAATTCAAATGCATGATTTTCGTATGGCACGTGCCATATTATGGAATGAATTTTAAATTACATTATTGTAAAACCGTGAACCAGCAATATTTTTTCCCAGTTTAAATAATTTCCATGGATTTTAGTCTACTTTTGTCTAATCTGATTTGTATCTGATCCAAACAATATTAATTGATTTAAGTATGTTTTTAAGGTTCCATACCTCATCATAGAAAAAAGAATACCTTATAGAATCAGTACATGTCCTGATGGCTGTCAGAGTGACGGAGCCTCTTTATTTTAGAAACGGTTTGATTGAGGTAGTAAATTGAAATTAATGTGTTGAGCCAAATATTCAAACAACAAAGTATTTGCCACTAAATTCAAACATATCCTTATTCGCTAGAACCCTGATAATAGTTTAGTAAATTAATGTTTCACTCTTTGTCTCCGTCAATTTAAGAGATCTTGAGATATTTCCCTCGAGGCTCAATCAGGAAATTCTTGTGCAAATGTGAATATTTTTAGTCATTTTCTTATTAATTTTTTATCACACATTTTACCCTTTCAATCAAAATGTATTTACTGTTATACGTACTAGAATTTTTATGACATAACATGAAAAACCACAGCCAATAAGTGAAAACAATATCACATTCGATATATACAACACGCAAATAAAATAAAAAAGTATCACAATACATAAAAGCTGCCAAGCAATTAATAAATAACAATTCAGTCGCATTTTTTCATGTTTATATTTCATGATAAATAAAAATAAGCAAAACTTTAAAATCATCAAAGAAAAATAATTGCACACTGAAGCTTGCAAAATAAGAAAATTGTAATTGCATTTCCAAAGATAATTAACAAATTAATTAAAGCTAATTATTAAAAGCATGCTAGCGTAATAGCAAAACAAATTTATTGCAACTCAATAGCCGAGTCCAGACAAGGAAAGCGACCTCACAAAGGCGCGCTACCTACCTACCTTTTGTTTACTTTAACATGACAAATTTAATCAAAGTTCAACATTTCGAAAAAAAAAATCGAAATTACTTTATTACGCCGACATTATTATTAAACGTATGCTCGCAGAACGAAGATTTTATTCTTTTTTTCACATCAATTTCAGTACAGTCGAAGATATTCATTTAAACGAGTCTTCTGTCTTATAAGATCCCGTACGTATTGTTGGCAATGGTAAGCGATACGATATTTATAACCGCGTTACGCACTGCAGTTGACTGGATACCGAATTAAACTAGCCTTATTGGCTAGATTTTTTTTAAATATCAATTAATAGTAATTATATAGTATATTATTATAGTTTTAAAATTACGAAGGTATTGTATGTTTAATAACTTTCGATTATTGAATGACCATCTTCAAGCGTTAGGTTAAAGTTATTACAACTCCCTCTAGATGGACCTACCATCTTCACCGAATAGCTGGGTAGAGCAAGCGGCTTAAAACAGTGTTTTGTGATAATCTATGTTCAGGAGTAGACATCCTAGTACAGCCAGGAGATTTAAGCAATATAGATACGTTTAAAGATTCTACAATAAATGTTACAACCAACAAAACAAATACCACAAAAAGCTTTATCCCTGTTCTGGACTCAACTTATGTTAAAGCTAAGTAATTGCAACAATATAATATTATACTTAAATATTTTTATTATGAATATTTTTTTTGTAATAAGCATGTAATAAATTATTTTTAATATAAAACTGGTTAAGGTAAAAACAATAAAAACAAAACAAGCAAATACCACGTTATTTAAAAATACATAGTGTAATTTAATGAATCGATGTAAATACAAAGAAACCAGTCGCAAGTAACGAAAAAAATCACAGAAGTGACACTATCACATTGGCACACACAACAATTAAGAGATCTTATGCACTATCAAGGTACTACTACTACATCATGGTTTCACTAGATTATTTCAACGCAAGGTAGCTTGTACTATGGAAACCAGATAACTGATATAGTTTAAAAAAAAAAAACATAATTATATAGATATACACCCAGACTCGGGACAAACGACTCCACGGCCTGCGGCACGATAAGTGGTGTCTTCACCAACTGAGCCAAATAGCCTGTCAAATTTTAATGAAGATTCTTTTTATTGATCTTTAAAAGGTATATATGTTACGGTAAATCTGATTAATTGAAATTTATTAATATTTTTACAAAATTATTAATAATAACCACATGTTTTGGTAAATGTGAATAAACGATCGAAATTTATTACTTTTAGTAGTAATTATTAATAATTCACGACACATATTGGTAAAAGTTATAAAATAAATAAAAACCCAATGTTTTTTGACCAGCAGGTATTTATCTATAATATTAAACACAGTCTTACAATTATATTAATTAGAGATCCGTTCCGTCAGTAGATAATTCCGTTCAAAAACGACACGGACACTTTAGGTTAGAAGTGTATGGATATACATTTATATACCTACACCTATACACTTCGTGGTTATTTTTTTTTATCACTTTAACCTCGACTTTCGGTAATTATTAATAATAATAGATAATTATTAATAATCTTCAATTATTCACTCTTACCGTAACATATACACCAATGCCTTTTCGGCCTAATAATCACCTTTTCAAAATCACCCATTGGTGGTATATCCATGCAAATAATACTGTTACGTGCATACACTATTTGTACTCTTTGACGAATAATACATAAATATTAATACAATCTACACAACACAGAATCATAAGCTTATTATTTTGTAGAAAAATCACTTTAAAATTCAGGTAACGTAAGAGGTAGTTAAAATTATCACTTTAGTATGCTGTTGCAGATATACTAATTGTAAGTATTTCCATAGTTATATCAATGTAGATACATTTCTAGCTTTCCTATATACCTATTGAAGAAACGATCATAAAACGCTTAGGTAAATATCTAATTTAACATCAAAACTAGGTTAAATACTATAGGAATAAATACGAGGAATGTATCATAAAGATGCGTGACAATGCACATTTAAGAGACGATAACGAACATTTAAAGGAGAGACCAACAACGTTTATATTAATGTATCACTATGGAATGGACAAATTTGGAAATTTTGATTTCAATTCTTACTTGACTGAGCGTTTTCGGCATTGGAAGCCAACAACGCAGATAGTGTGGCATGCGTAGCACTCAGAGTACCAGATGTTGGACTTACGATATTGGAAGTTGGATGGCCAACATTGTTATTGTTTAACAAACCTCCGCTGGTGCCCGAGCTAACTATAGTCACGTTGGGCGGTGGAGTAACGCCATTCGCAAATCCTGTAGATAGAACTTTTTGCGTATTATGCATCATAAAAGACTTGGCTGCTCCAGAACTGCCTAGAGTTAGAACCTTTTTCAACATAACAGATGAATTACAGGCATTGTCGATCATATCTTTGGTCGTAGAGATGCAGTCAAAGTCACTCGAGCTTGCTGTGACCACGGTACTTATTTTAGGGGTAGTTGTATGCAACACGGGCCTTACTGTTGTAAAGTTGAATGACACACCCGAAGTAGCTGCAGTAAAGTTGGCACGATTGATGATATTTCTAGAAACGATAGCATTATGCAATATGTTTCCAGTGGGGAATGACTTTGAGGATACGTTCACGTACTGTGGTGTGCCGATGATGCCGTTGGACGAACGTGTTCCAAAGCCGATAATTGTGCTGGCCGTACCTTGTGACATCACTGTGCTGAATGTTCCCGATTTCGTGTTTATTGGGATTCTGTATGAAAGAAACAGGAATAGAATACAATGGAATGGAAACGTGTTTATTTTTTTATGACAGATTTACAACTTATGAGTGTTAGCCAGCTTTGCCCAGTATGCAAGTTTCCATACTGATTATGTTTATAAACTGAACCAATTTACTCTCACTACAAACTAGTAGTAGTAGGCACGGCTTGTACACTAATAATAAAATCCTTTCATTCATGAATTAGACTAAACTAAACAGTTCAAAGGGTACAGATATAACATAGAATAACACAGGAATTTGCAAAATCATGTGATATTATTGTTACAATAATATTGTGTATATCTTTTGAATATTTATGGACTAGAGTTATCGAGATATTCAGCGTTTCCTCTTAGACTTATATTTATTGTATTCATTGTGAACATCTTTTAAACCATGTTTCTGGCAAATAAATACCTATTTATCCACAAAAACCATAATTAGGGCGATGGTGTTGAAGAACAAAATTGTACTCACCCTCGAATCATCTGCGAGGTAGATCCCGGTATGCTCTGTATAGTGACAGTGGCTTGCGGTAGATGGTGTATGGTTCTCTGCGCCGTAGGTTGTACGTTGGAGCTGGTGTAGTAGTGTACGGTACTGCCAGTGATGCGGGGCGGGGCCGCTATGTGAGCGACAGGGACACTATGCACCATCCCGCTCGTTGTCGACGCCACTGTGATGCACTTTGTTGCTTGATGATTTGAGAACTGGAAACATTATGACCCATCAGTTTCTCGTAAAAATTTTATAAAAGGCCTCCGCTCCCTACTTAACAATTTATTGCTTTAGTAAAGTTAGAGGACCGTTTAAGAATTCATGCTTTAGTTGAACAGCAGCTATTTTAAAACACTCGGATTCGACATCGGAATCGGAAACGAAAACTTTCCAATGTCGATTCCGTTCCCGACGAGCTGTAAAAGGCTATTTTAAATGACGATGTCAAATCCGAGTGTTTTATATTAGCCCTGTGCAATCTTCGGACTATCTCTGAGATAGTCTCTTGTACAAAGTTCATCAACCCTAGTATAATGTATGTATACAATATTGCAAATTTAATTATCAGCAAAATTAAATGATGTAAAAATATACTTACATTGCTAGTGTTTAAAGTTGTACCCAAATCAAATTCGTCACCAACCAACGTGATAGTATCTGGATTAGCTCCCGTCAACTTTTCAATGGTCTTCCTCGCATCAGCATCACTTTCGATATTTCCCAAATTTCTGCTCAAAAACTCAATATCTGCTTCTAGCAGACCATCAACCAAATGGTTTTGATCATCATCAGATTGCTTACAGAGTGAAAATGCGTCATCATTTTCTAATTTGATGTCCTCCACTTTGATACCATCAACATTTATATCGTCAATGTTCTCAACTTTAATACCATTCACATCCAAATCTTCCACTTTAATATCCTCAACTTTGATCTCATCTAAATCTTCCACTTTTATATTTTCAACCTTAATGTCATCCATATCCTCCACTTTAATGTCAGCGAAATCTGTGTCTTCCTTCATCATAACAACATCAGAAAAATCCCTACTGTCAGAATTAGACATATTATACTGACTGGCATCAAAACTGCTGCTATCGAAATTATCGTGAAGAGGTTCAATTTTGATAGTATCTTTGTATTTATCCTCTTCTTGAATATTGCTAGTGGAAGGTTGGGGACTGTCTGCATTACCAATATCGCCGCATAAAGCTCTCTTTAGCACGAAAGCTTTTATTTTTCTCAACATAAAGAAAGGAACTTTAAATCCTGATAACTCTCCGAGCATCGGCAAGGAACTGTGACGGTAAGCCTCGCTGTTGGCAAGTTCTTCAATGTCTTCTAAGACCTAGAAATCCAACATAATCACATTTTTACAAGCATGTATGTAGCCTATAGCCTATGTAGGTCGAATCTTGTAAGTCAATTTTGATCCAGTGATTTTCAATTAATCTTAAATTTGGTTCACATAGTGTAAGTCCGATGACATTAATATGGTGTCATTGAGCTGGTCTGTTGATGGGAGATGAATAAAAGTTGCCCTTCTTTTAAAAAAAATAAGGTAATAATCATTATAATAGAATGTATACCCACAACATACCATAATGTAAGTCTTTCCACCAACTGCATTGACTAAATTATGACTAGCAATCCATTCTTTATCAACAGTATCAGCTGGATATCTCAGCAAACCGGCGTGTCTTGTATACAAACGCCCACGGGAATTACCTAAGCCCAGGACCTGGCATTGAGAAAACATGTTTTGCATTATTATAAAATCAAGAAACTCTGATGATCATGGCTTCTATCTAATATTTTTAATTTACTAATCTCACCTTATGTGCATGGGAGCCCATAATGAACAAAGTATCTTGGGTTAATCTTGCGGGATTCCACTTTTCAGGGTCTCTGATTGCTGGTGACGGTATAGGAGATAGAGATCCACTATCAGAATTATCTTCTTGTTTTATTTTCTTGCGTTTTATTATCACATCGGGATCATTATCTGACTCTTTGCGTTTGTTTTGTGATGGGCTCTGCAGCTGTTGGGAGAGTAGATAAATATACATTTTATCATGAAAAGGTGTTAAGTACATAAATTTTAAACTATTGATTGCTGTGGATCAGCCCAGCACCTTTTGTAGTATTGAAACGATGTTTATATTGATAGAAATATTGCAATTTCGAAAAGGGTTTCATTTTCATTTTCATTTGCAGCGTTTTTACAGATGCAAGCAGTATGAAAATTTCTGCATGGTAATTAAATCAATATAATCTACAAATTGTATTAATTTAAAAATAAGTTTATTGGTTAGGCTCATTCTTAGGTTGGATGTAGAGACAAATTAGAGTTACTTAATTCGCGAAACGTATACCTCTAAACGTGGATAGTGTTGTTCAATAGTTGGGAGTAGTATTTACTATAAGAATTTATTGAATTGAAAAATATTTCTCTTACGTTGATTTTAGCAAATTTGGAATCTGTGCTATTGCTCGACTCTGAATCACTGTTTTCGTATGGCGACGGCACAGGTCGCGGTGGAGTAGTGTAAAGTAATCTTGTAGCATCCAGCATCGCACGGCAAACCGCACGAACCTAAACATAAACAAGAACAAATCTATATTGTCGTCGTGTCGTTCATTTCAAGTATTCAAATGCATATATTTGAATACTTGAAATGAACGACACCTATAGACAGATACTTGACAGAAACCTAACGTTGTCTGTAAGAATTCTAAATATGTCACCTAATGTTCAACTTTCATCTATTCGATCAATGCTTAAAATTAAATAATTTAATCTATTTATAGTGGTCTTTTGAGTAATAATTGAAAACGCACAGTTTTAAGTAATTCTAGCTGTGGCCCGCAGTTTCACCCGCGTTTAGCATGTCACGTATTTTTCAAATCGGTCTGGTAAAATCGTCACAATCTAATATCGTTTTGACAGCACATTATACACCCAACATACACCCAAGTGCCAAGGAGAGTCAAACATAGTGCGACAAGAAGAGTCGGAATGAACCTAATTGATTGTGACACTGTAATGCATTCAAACATACAAGCTCTACTTTATAATTGGTCCTGTTCTCGGGATGATAATGTTACGTTACTCTCCTCTCTATGTGAAAAATCACGTCGATCCATTGCTGCGAGAAAGAAGGACAAACCTACAAACACTATCACAATTATAATATTAGCATGAATGGATAGTATTCACCTGATCCTCACTGACTGATTCATCACCCAAATTCAGCCTTATATTATTAACAGCAGGTACGAAGAATTTCTGAAACATTAGTTAATAAGTAAATATAAAGATTTAGGTACTTGAATAAACTACAAAATATTTTCATGCAATACATCATATAATATATAATCCTATAATAGTAGGGAAGCCCACCAATCTGGATTTACTAGAACGTCAGAGAGCTATTGGAATTTGAAGATTAGATATACTCAAACGCGTCAGATGTTGGTACTGTATAAGCGCCACCTGCCTCTGATGACGTAGTACTTATTCTGCCGGTTTCCATGGAGCATACCCCAAGTTCAAATACAAACGCTCTTACAAATTTTCGCATTAGTAATATTAGTACAATATTAGATACAGTTTAAGTTTTAATGTAAATCAGCCTCGAGACTCCTTTCATCATTTGTCAATGTCAAACCGTTAGAATAAACCTGCACGTCAAAAATCATTCCATACTTACTTCTAAATATTTCTTTATGACCTGATCAATTTCTCTAGTTACAGCGGACTGTATAGTCTGCCTTAGCATATCAAGGGATTTGTTTGCACTGGCTCGAAATTCAGCAATTGGCCTGGAATGTGGCTGGACAGGACCAGGAAGACTGAACCTTCTGTGCATAGCTGCCAGTGTGTTTATTGCAATCTGCCTGGTTATTGGTTGTTTCTGAAATATCACATTTTTTGTATTTATTATTTCCAAAATATAATTCAAAAAAATTGTCCCATATCATTGCAGAGAAGGCTGGCAGTATTGCTAAATAGTATTGCCTATTTGATATAGTATATACCTCTTATCATGAGAAGCCTGAATGATATTTTTAATTGATAAAAGACCTATGTATGAAGGTTTATAAAAGACCAACATATTTTCAGCATTTGGAGTAGACTCTGGATCCTTGTGGACCCGAAAGCAATTTCTTTGTTCAAAGAGATATGAATTTGTCAAGTGGGTGCAGAATACCAAATCTTAAAGTATAAGGAACAGCAATTTTGATAAAAACTAAACCTACTTGAATTTTCAAAAAATTTATTCGCCTTACAGGGAATCAAACTCATTGATTTGAAAATAAAACAAAGCCATATTACTCCATCTCATAGTAATGTAATGTTGTAATGGAAAATGAAAGAAAAAACTTTTTTCTTAAATTTTTTGTTTCGTAAGTAACGAGACAAAAAATTCAATTTTCCCAATCAAATCCTCGAAATGATGCCCATTGTTTTCAATACATAAGTGGATTCAACACCACTTCAAAGATTTTGTGTCTTCTTCATCTTCATGTAAATGTCACCATTATTATTATCATTGTGAGTAGGGCATGCAATTATCCGCCTCATTTTACTATCCGGATATTCCGGATACTTTCAGTTCACTATCCGAATAAATCCGGATAATATGGATAATTCGGATACCTCCTTAAAAATGGGTAAATCAAACAGTCAAGTCAAAAATATGTCTATAAATCAACATTTATATCACAAAAACATTAACGATTGAATAATTATACTTAGATAACTAACGATTATAACATTAAATTTGTTTAATATTGTTATAAAATCCAACTAATATTATAAATGAGAATGTTTGTGAGTATGGATGTTTGTTAATCTTTCACGGAAAAACTACTGCACGGATTTTATATGATACACTATTGGATTTTTAGGTCCCCACAAGGTGGACCGACGATCTTATGAGGGTCGCGGGACACCGCTGAATACGGGTGTGCAAGACCGGCCATCGTGGAGATCCTCGGGGGAGGCCTTTGTCCAGCAGAGGACGTCTTTCGGCTGACATGATGATGATGAGTTTATGTAAACCAATTATGATAAACTATCGTTGTGACAATGTCACAAATCCGAAACCCTATTTTATTAATATACGATATCAAATGTTGTAATATTTGAGTGATTATCTGCCGTCATACTTAAAGGACAGACGCCACAGGCATGGCATAGAGGTGTGGTGGTGCTCTTCTTCAAAAAGGGAGATAAAACCTTATTGAAGAATTACAGACCCATCACACTGCTGAGCCATATTTACAAGTTGTTCTCGAGAGTCATCACGAACCGTCTTGCACGCAGGTTTGACAACTTCCAGCCTCCCGAACAAGCCGGTATCCGAAAAGGCTTTAGCACCATAGAACACATATACGCTGCGGAGAGTTATACAGAAGACCGAGGAGTATAACCAGCCATTATGCTTAGCGTTTGTGTACTATGAGAAAGGCTTTGATTCGATATAAACCTGGGCCATGCTGAGGTCTATTCAAAGGTGCCAAATCGACTACCGGTATATCGGGGTATTAAAGTGCTTGTATGAGAACGCCACCATGTCGGTCCGACTCCAGGGCCAGAACTCGAAACCTATCCAACTGTAGCGAGGCGTGAGACATGGAGACGTGATATCTCCGAAACTGTTCACCGCTGCATTGGAAGATGTCTTCAAGCTTCTGGACTGGAACGGATTTGGCATTAATGTCAATGGCGAGTACATCACCCACCTTCGATTTGCCGATGATATCGTTATTATGGCTGAAACCTTGGAAGACCTCGGTACAATGCTCGATGACCTCAGTAGTCTCTCAACAAGTGGGGTTAAAAATGAACATGGATAAGACGAAAATCATGTTGAGATCCATGTTGCACCCACTCAAGTATAGGTTGGAGGCTCTGCACTCAAAGTTGTAGATGACTACATTTACCTAGGATAGACCATCCAACTAGGTAGGTCTAACTTCGAGAAAGAGGTCAATCGTCGAATCCAACTCGGCTGGACTGCGTTCGGGAAGCTACGTAATATCTTCTCGTCCCAAATACTGCAGTGTCTCAAGTCGAAAGTCTTCGACCAGTGTGTGTTGCCAGTGATGACTTACGGAGCAGAGACGTGGTCGCTTACGATGGGCCTCTTAAGAAGGCTCAGGGTCACCCAAAGAGCGATGGAGAGGGCTATGCTCTGAGTTTCCTTGCGAGATTGAATCAGAAAGGATGAGATCCGCAGGCGAACCAAAATAACCGACACCAGAATTGCCAAACTCAAGTGGCAAGGGGCGGGGCACATCGCTCGTAGAACCGATTGACCGCTGGGGCAGAAAGGTTCTTGAGTGGCGACTACGAACCGGAAGACGCAGCGTGGGCAGGCCCCCCACAAGGTGGACCGACGATCTTGTGAGGGTCGCGGGAAACCGTTGGATGCGGGTAGCGTAAGACCGGCCATCGTGGAGATCCTTGGGGGAGGCCTTTGTCCAGCAGTGGACGTCTTTGGGCTGACATGATGATCATGATGATGATTTGAGTGATTTTTATGTAATCCAATTAAAAAATAGTATGCTATATTAATAAAGTAACTATTCGTTTTATTCGTTTTATCCGGATAGTAAAACGAATAATATCCGAATATTAAAATCACCGGATATCCGGATAATTCGGATATCCGAATATCCGGATAGCATGCCCTAATTGTGAGTGCTATCAGTTCACAAAATATATTGTGAAATTACAAACTGTAAACTGCACCATACCACCCACAATATGACATATTAATTTACGTACATCATGTCAAACCATCAAAATGTGAAAGGACCTGAACTCACCATCAGGGTTCTCAATCTGTTCTCTTTAATATGTGAACAACAGAATTAATTGGCACCAATTTAAGTCATAATGAGCACCTATGTAATTAAAAGTAAGATGAAATAGTATTTTCTTAAAAAAATACCTTTCCTTTATGTAGCCATATAACTTTACTTCCCAGAAATTGATTTGTATAAGGGACACTATGAGATGGACCAATACAGGCTGTTTTTTTTCTAAATCAATGTCTCAATTCCCAGCGAGCCATATTTTGGCACCTCAAAGTCATACATAACCTTGTAAGATGATTATAAAAACAATCACACTGTTAAATATTTGCCAACATCTAAATATAAACATATTTCTTTGTAATAGAGAATATATGTTGCACTATAAAGAGTATAATAATGTATGGGTTTAGAGGTAAACCAACCAAATTAAACTAACAAAGTTTTGTTTATAAATAGTACACTTACTAGTATAGTTTAAAAACCGTAAAAGTATTTTAGAATGAAGAAACTTATTGGATATTTACATTTATTTGTTACCTATGCTTACCTACTTCTAATGAATAAATCAAGGTTCTGACCCTGACAACCTGGGCTGGGTCGAGGCCGTGGCCCTAGCTATCAGGTAATTTATAGAAATATTGTGTTTATTTACCGTCTGCATGTTACTAGTGGAGCTTGTCCGAACATTCAGTGTCTTGACTGGTGCTTGGAAACTCCATGAGCTGGTGGAATTTTCGATAACAGGATTTTGTTGCGATGTTTCGACGTTATTCCAATTCTTTTGAACAACCATTGTTGAGCCCACTCATTCACAATTCATTCAAACTTACATATTATTGCTATACAAGTTTCATTCAAAATTTTACTTTGTTTTCATTCACAAAAATAAAAAGTAATAAACACTGCAACAGAATTTCTTTCTTTTCGATTAGATTTACCAATTTTACCATAGATTTACAAATTTACAATTACTGTTGCCGCTTAAAAAAAACGAAACTCCCTAGACCCAACCCGCATGAAAAAGTCCCTCGATTTTAGAAAAGTTACAATGAAAAATCGGTTAGATATCTCTAAAACACTGTTTGCCTTTCTGGCTACATTAAAATCCTTTTTTTTAATCACTTCGTGTTGTTTCCTTTCTTCGTATCCTTTGTCTAGCGCACGTTTCGCAGTGGCAACAGAAGCTTTATTTGGATAGCGGTCATAGCCACATTGACATTTTGGCGACATGGGATTCCCCGAATAATCTTTCCTTTTTTGTGAGATTGCCTTAGACTTTGTGATACAATATAGGGACAGCAAATATCGAAAATCAGCAAAAACCGTCTCGCACGCAGGTTTGACGACTACCAGCCTCCCGAACAAGCCGGTTTCCGAAAAGGCTATAGCACCATGGACCACATACACACGCTTCGGCAAGTTATACAGAAGACCGAGGAGTATAACCAGCCATTATGCTTAGGTCTCGTCAAAGGTGCCAAATCGACTATCGGTATATCGAGGTATTAAAGTGCTTGTATGAGAACGTCACCATGTCGGTCCGACTCCAGGACCAGAACTCGAAACCTATCCAACTGCAGCGAGACGTGAGACAGGGAGACGTGATATCTCCGAAACTGTTCACCGTTGCATTGGATGATGTCTTCAAGCTTCTGGACTGGAACGGATTTGGCATCAATGTCAATGGCGTGTACATCACCCACCTTCGATTTGCCGATGATATAGTAGGCATGGCTGAAACCTTAGAAGGCCTCGATACAATGCTCGATGACTTCGGTAGCGTCTCTCAACAAGTAGCTTTAAAAATGAACATGGATAAGACGAAAATCATGTCGAACGTCCATGTTGCACCCACTCAAGTAAATGTTGGAGGCTCTGCACTCGAAGTTGTAGATGACTATATTTACCTAGGACAGACCATCCAACTAGGTAGGTCCAACTTCGAGAAAGAGGTCAATCGTCGAATCCAACTCGGCTGGGCAGCTTTCGGGAAGCTACGTAATATCTTCTCGTCCCAAATACCGCAGTATCTCAAGTCGAAAGTCTTCGATCAGTGTGTGTTTCCAGAGATCATCTCAGGGTCACCCAAAGAGCGATGGAGAGGGCTATGCTCGGAGTTTCCCTGCGAGATCGAATCAGAAATGATGAGATCCGCAGGCGAACCAAAATAACCGACATACCCCGAAGAATTTCCAAACTGAAGTGGCAGTGGGCGGGGCACATCGCTCGTAGAACCGACTGCCGCTGGGGCAGAAAAGTTCTCAAGTGGCGATCACAAACCGGAAGACGCAGCGTGGGCAGGCCCCCCACAAGGTGGACCGACGATCTTGTAAGGGTCGCGGGAAACCGCTGGATGCGAGTAGCGCAAGACCGGCCATCGTGGAGACCCTTGGAGGAGGCCTTTGTCCAGCAATGGACGTCTTTCGGCTGACATGATGATGAAATATCGAAAAAGTTATAAATATTTTTTTAGACCCTAAATGGAGAAAACAGTCTCTAAAGACCTTCAAATTCCCCTAAATCTAGCGATAGTCAATAAAACGGCAACACTTACAATTTATAAGTAAATATAGAATAGATAGAGATACAAAAAAAAATATACCAATTTTATTTGATATGGTACATATCTATAGGGATTTTTTGGCGGAAACTTGCGAAGTGATGTTGCGTTTTCGTTTAATTCTCATAAAAACGTGTATTTTGAGTTTTATTGAATATTATCGGTGGGTTTTTGTCCAATAAAGATCAATACAAGTGCACCAGTGAAGTGAAATGAAATTATTACGTGTATAGTGGCTTTTCAAGTTGTCTCAAAATGTCCGTGGCTGACCATGACCACAGCTATGACTTTAAGATAATTTAACATGACTTGAACTTTACTAGAACTTTGAAACTTGAAGATTGACGAGAATATAAATAAAATCTTGAAGAATATAAAAACACCTACATTGCTCAACTTGACACTGGCAAATTACACAATGTGATGTCAAAAAAAAAGTAGGTACATACATACAGTGCGCGCGCACACACAAACTAAGTAGAGATCACGTATTGAAATTCTGTGCGACATTAGTGATGTTTTGGTATGTCCCTACTCACTTATTAGCAGATATTATGCTGAAGTGATGTGACGAGTTGGTTGTTTTTACTCAGTTACTCGAGTTGGTATGGCTATTGACTCGAGATGACTCGTTGACTGAATTTCTCCTGCCGAGTGGCAGTTCGGCTATTCGAGTCGCAACCCAAGTTGACCCAACCACGCGAGCTTCGAACTCGCTCACGATGAGGTGAGGTGAGAGCAAACCAAACAGTCAATAACTATACCAAGTCGAGTAAAAATAAACCACTCGTCCCTCACTAATGCACACACAGTCTGTCTGTATGTCCGACACCCCCGCTCGTAGGTAGTATTTTTTAAAGAGAGCTTTAGTTAGCACCCCATATATAAAAAGTACTCTGTGTCGAGCACCAAAGATATTTCGTAGCACAGAGTAAAGGCCGTTCGTAGGCAGGCAGGACAATACCTACCACAGATAACTGAATAGTAGCAAATACCTATCCAGTCCCGTCAGCACCCGTCAGTCAGTTTGCACGTCTGTCACTGTCACTGTCACTGGCTGGTTCTTCGTTCACGTTCAGTCAGTTCAGTTCTGTCAAGTGAACTGAATTGTTGTATCATTGGTATCATCGCATGTACCTACCTATTTGTGAGACTATTCGGAGTATTTTTAATTTAGTAATTTCTCAACAGTAATCTTTACGGCGATCTCATAATAGGTAAGCAAACATGAACCTACGGCATATTATAATTTTATTCACTCTGCTGAATTCTTCGCTAGATCGATATTCATCGTTAAATCTGAATAAAATAACATGTCAATGCTAACATTATTTTAAAATTAATACCTATAAATGCTTTTACGGTTTATGCCTCTTGAACTTTGTACTACCAATGCCATACCAACAAACCTGACTTCAAGGTTCGTATTTCTAGCATGATAAAATTCTTACATGTTTTCGAAATAACACCTCATTCATGTTGCTAGGTGGATATTTTTAGTTTGTGTGTACCGATCACTGATCTATATTAAATTGTACTACCACTACTACCGTACTGATACACATACCGTACTACATGTGTCTATCTGGCTTTCACTTTACATCAGTGCTGTCAGTGAGTAGCCTTATTCTGAAATCATATTCAGCATCTTAATTTTATTGCACCTACATTGGTTGTCTCATCCATTCATATTTTAGCTTAATAGGTACTTAATGTAAGAAAAGGTTCATGTTATTTTTTAATTATTATGACGACAATTAGCAGAATTTTGATAATTATTAGTTAAGTTACCTACTCAGTGAACAAAGAGTATTGTTCACAGATGATTGTTAAATGCATGTTTATGTACTATTTACAGAGCTGATTATAGTTTGGAAAATGATGGTTAATTACCTGTTTTATTTATTTGGGAAACCAGTAGCTTTGAAATAACTTGGTCGGAATAGTCACTATGCATTTTAGGCATTGAAATATTTAGGTGATGATTTTGAAAATAGTGTTTTAATTTAAAAATACAATTTTAATTGTAAATCAGTTGAAAGTATTTAATATTATATGTAGGTACTAGTCATGTAGCTATCCTAATATTATTCTAGATTGCCTGAAAGAAATTGCAGCTTGTTAATGTTATGTGGTGTAAACAATAAAGCATTTTGTATTGTATCAGTTAATATCAACAATATTGATGATCTATAGTGACATAATATTGCTACTATATGGGGATATATATTTCTATCTAACTCTCCATTGTGGGTGGTATTTTATCTCATGCAAAATGTTGTTTACAACTACTATGTTTCAGTCATGAAATTGCTGATAATGGTTTTTAACAGATGGTATCAAAATCTTTGTTTTGCTTGTTAATATATGCATATATCAGTTATTTTTAAAATTGTACACAGCTTATCAAAGTTTATATTATTTATGAGTAAATTATGTTGTGTAAGATACTTTGATTCATGTTTACAATATGATAATTTTAAGCAAGTTACAATGATAATATTGGCAAACTGTAAAATACTTATTTTTAATTGTTACTTATACTGATGCAGATAAGTAGTATTCCAATATAAACTATGTGTTTGACAACAGAAACCTCATAGTCTTGTCTTGGCCATCCAACCATTTACATTCACAGGCTTTTCACTAGTACATATATGTTCTATGTTATGAAAAAAAAATATTTTGCTATTACGGTTGGCCAAGTGATTAGTGTATCAGTTTTGAATTAGTCTCCCATTTATTCAAGAGGTCAGTAAGGTTTGTACTTAGAATCATTGAAACAGATTCATATTAGTATATAATTTATTAACATAGTAAACTATTCATAGGTTAAAGGTGAAAGCCATATTGATTATGTGCTTCAAATATAATTTTTACTAGTGTTAATTAATAATTATAGTTAATTCATTATTCGATCTTACTGGTGTTCTTGATCAATTAATTTGAACAAAAAACTGTTATTGTGACTTAACTATAATAGTTAGACATATAACCTCATTTTTTAAGAGAAATGAGTACTGTAAACATGTAGTAGGTACCTATTATGTATTATCAATAATTTTCTCAGCGCACGCCAAATAATGTCGTCACTTTTCGTAGAGATCTCAAATTTGTTTGTGTTTTAGTCGACTCAAATATCATAAATTATGGACTTAAGATAAAATGTTTTAGACATTATGTAGGCACCGGCAAAGTTAGATACTATAGAACCCTGTGGTAGGTATGCGGTTTGTATTGAGCGAGTCACACGCTACGCAGATACGATAATATTTTATCTTCAGATCAATGAGAAACTAGAAGTAACTACCTGCCAGTCCTGCCACGACCTGCCATCACATTCCTTCCCTTTCTCTGGTACAACGCTGTCTCATTGATCTGCAGATAAAATATTATCGTATCTGCTTAGTGTGTGACTCGCTCAATACAAACCGCATACCTACCACAGGGTTCTATAGTATCTAACTTTGCCGGTGACTCCTTTTAGTTTCAATCCATAAAATTCAGCATCTCAGATTATTTTTTTACCGTATTAATTAAGTGTTTCTTTATTTCAGATTGATCAAAATGTCGAAAATAAAGGCTGGACCTGTTGTTGATGTTTTGGGTGATGAAATGACCAGAATAATCTGGGATGTTATAAAGGAAAAACTTATTTTGCCATTTTTGGATATTGAATTACATGTCTATGATCTTGGAATCGAAAATCGTGATAAAACTAATGATCAGGTTACCATTGATGCTGCTGAAGCTATTAAAAAGTACAATGTCGGTATCAAATGCGCCACCATCACCCCTGATGAAAAACGTGTGGAAGAATTCAATCTGAAGCAAATGTGGAAGAGCCCAAATGGCACTATCCGTAATATCCTCGGAGGTACAGTCTTTAGAGAACCTATTATTTGCCAGAACATACCTCGCCTGGTAACTGCTTGGGACAAACCCATGATTATCGGTCGTCACGCCCATGCTGACCAATACAAGGCGACTGACTTTGTCGTGCCAGGAGCAGGAAAGCTTGAACTTGTCTTTACTCCAGCTAGTGGAAAACCAGTCAGATATGTAGTTAATGACTATGCAGGTGCAGGAGTCGCCCTTGCTATGTACAACACTGATGCCTCCATCATTGACTTTGCTCATTCATCCTTCAAGTATGCTCTTGATAGGAAATACCCTCTTTACTTGAGCACCAAGAACACCATTCTCAAGAAATATGATGGCCGTTTTAAGGATATCTTTCAGGAGATTTACGACGGGGAATACAAGTCACAATTTGAAGCTGCTGGTATCTGGTATGAGCACAGGCTGATTGATGATATGGTTGCTTATGCCATGAAATCTGAGGGAGGCTTTGTATGGGCGTGTAAAAATTATGATGGAGATGTCCAATCAGACTCTGTAGCTCAAGGCTTTGGATCCTTGGGTCTCATGACATCTGTCCTTGTGTGTCCTGATGGTAAAACTGTGGAGGCTGAAGCTGCTCATGGTACAGTTACTAGGCATTTCCGTTTCTATCAACAAGGAAAGGAGACATCTACTAACCCAATCGCTTCAATCTTTGCATGGACCAGAGGTCTTTTGCATCGTGCTAAAATGGACAACAACAATGAACTCAAACACTTTGCTGAAACTTTGGAAAAGGTTTGCGTTGATACCATTCAGTCTGGTGTGATGACCAAGGACCTTGCCATTTGCATCAAGGGTATGAATAATGTTCAACGATCAGATTATTATGAAACATTTGCATTCTTAGATAAGCTAGCTGAAAACTTGAAAAAATGTTTGGGAAAATGACTACCTATTGAAAGAAAAAAAAGTTGCCTTTAATTTAAGTAATAAAGTACGAGCATGTAATTATTTACTCATTATTAATCTCTCAGTTATTATAACGGTCACATAATGGGAATTAAGGGTATTTTTTGTAAGCATTTATTTATTAAGTAAAATTGTTTTACTTTGTTTATTAATCCAATATAAATTTATTTTTAAACGTGTTTGGATTTTTTGTTACTAATTGAGAATTTTAAACATGGCCTTTGCACTTTACGTTAATTTTAGTTAGTGTACCTACCTTATTTTTACAATACATTATTCATAGCATTCATTCATAGCTAGGAATTATTCACTCGGCAGACTGTAGAACCCGGGCCAGTTAGATTTATATGACCATAAAGTATTTCATTTAAGAAAAAAAATATTACCTGCAATAGGTACCTATGTGGCGTGAAATATTAAATGAAAAGAATATCCTAAAAATCATAATAAAAATGAACCATTTATTCAATATTTATATTCACATTTTTTTCTGTGTACTAATTGGTTGACAAAATCGTCAATGACGCTACGCTATCATAATTTATGACGTTTATCAACTCGGCTTCGTTACGCCGTACTAAAATAGATGTATATATTGACGGTACCTATTGTAACAGTAAGGAGCCCAAGAGGGGATTTTTGGATTTACTCTAGCGCGGCAGAATAACATATACCTTGCTCCTTATTGATTACCTCCACCATTTTTAAGCTCTCTTTATAGGGCTGCTAATTAAACTAGGAGGAGGGAGTAGGTTCTACCAACTTGTAAAGCAAGTCGGATAGTCAGAAAAAGAATTGATTTGTGTCACCACTGCTGCACTGTGTGAATTTATGACTGAAAATTCTATTCCCATTATTTTTAGTGCAAGTAAAATAGTTTTAGGTTCCAACACCTAATACTAATTCATTGATTACATTAATAATATATAGCTACTTACATAACTACTACTGCTAAATAAAATAGGGCAAGTTTTAGGTTCACTAGAAGATAACCCTATCGTGTTGCGTTCGTACGGATAACAGATTCGAGTTATGCGATAGAAAGAGAAGCGCTTGTAGGTATGATTCGTACTGAATAACTGACTGCTAAGCCATTTATATTTGTTATGCCTATGCAGTATTTATTGGACTTTCTGTACCTAACTACCACTCGTATTTCTTATTATTTAAGAGCCGGAATGCGGACTACGGCCCTCGGGCCTCGCCGCGGTACAAGACTGATCTAAGTACCTAGCTAGGAAGAAAATCTTATCACAGTTCTATTAGTAAAATAAGTTGCGTAATAAAAAGCTAGCTAGCTGCTAAAAGTGTGAGCTACACACGGAGGTCAAAAGCGAAAACCTAATCATGGGTACCACAGATTTAAAACCTATTGTTTTGTAATCTGAGATGGGTACATTTTCAGATTACTAAACAATAGGGGTAGGCAGTACCGGCGTTAGGGTAGGGCGCGGTAGGGCTATCGCCCAGGGCGCCAGATGTAAAAGGGCGCCGGGCCCACCATTATTTCCGGTCGCTCGTGAGCGAGTCCTGCTATCTCGAGTCTAAATAAATAAATAAATTCTCAAGTCTAAAGATAAAATAGCTATAATGGCTAAAAAATTAAATCCCTTTTGTTGGCGCGAGAAGGGGGGGGAGTGGGGGGGTTATCACATCTCGCCCAGGGTGCTGGTAGAGCTAAAACCGGCACTGGGGGTAGGTAGGTACATTAAACATTTCAGGAAACCACCGACACTAGGAAAAAGGTGATGATCTTCAAACGGAGTACCTAGTTGATTTTCTTGAAACATAGCTAAGAATACTCTCAATTAAGACACCTTTCTAACGAAAAAATATAATCATTATCGGTTCATCCGTTCAGAAGCTATCATGACACACAATACAAACTTATAAAATCCCTATTTTTCGCAAATTCGTGGTCTAGAAACTCAGCTTTGCTATGCAATTGTTAGTAGGCGGTTGAGCACAATAAAAAATGATCATTTTACAACTTTTTAACCATTTCATATTTTATTATTATTAGTAGATAATTATTTCTTTCGTCGGTGTAGATGAGATGACAATAGAGATAATAAAAGCGACGGGGGACATTGGAGTAGATACCTACCTACTATACATAAAATCTGCTGTAGAATTTAGAAGATTGGCCCAAGGACTGGTCTAGCTCGCTAGCTAGGTCTCTCTTTTCATACCATTGCACAAAAAACAACCACGACCAGTGTCCGACTAGGAAGAAGAAGAAGAATTATTTCTTTTTATACAGTAATGGACGTACATGATTTGAATAATATTAGACAAAGCAATTAGATGATCTTACCGGTGTGTTCCAAGAGTAGGAAAGTACCTACTAAGACTTGAGAGCCAGATTCCCTGCCTACTGATTATGTCCGTGACCTAAAGTCTGTCTCAAGTCTCATAACCCAACCTCTATGTTAGAGGAAATAAAGTAGGTTTTAGTAATTAATTCCATGGGACTTCTTTTGTGAAACGGACTTTACTCGGGTTCTCACAGGGTACTGGAAATGCAGGCGGAGAAACAACGGATGGCGGCATGCCATAGGCTTAGTAGATAATTGGTAGCAGTGAGTTCGCGTTTTTATAAAACCTAATGATAACAACATATTGATTGTGTAATTCTACGTAGGTATATCTATCACTATTGCATTTGTCGCATTCATTGAAATAACGCAATTCACATCTCTAGTAGTATCCGGTCATCAGCCATTGCATTGTCTTATGTAGGAAGGCAAAACAACATAGGCCTAATATAATATTCAATTATTTATTTAGAAACTCCAACAAAAATTGTAACAAACACTCACTTTAAATACCTATTAGACTCCGCGGTTTCTAATGACGTATGAAAACAAAAATTCTAAGATTGTGGTTTTGTTTTAGATTAATGATAGAAAGCAATATAATCAATGTTTGTTTACTAAATTGTTAGTTAATAGTTATTTGTGATTATTAGAATAAAAATCCCTTGGTAAGCAACCGATCTTTACGTACTTTGTAGGATAGGTTACTATGGACATGGCTTTGTCAAGAATCGCAGTGCCGATTAGGTAGTTTTAATTTTTCTGTTGTAACGCTAAAAGTACGATGAGTCCCTACTAGGCACGTCGACAAATAACTTTTCTTAGTGAATTACCAGAGGCGGTTGGCGCGGTTTCCCCTACAAGATCGTCCCTCCCGCGACTCCCGCCAGTTCTCCCTCATGTGGAGTGGGCCATTCAGAGACGGTTCGCGAAGCTCTCACGGTGCTTACGGCTTACTGCCTGCTTCAGTTTGGCGGGTTTCGCGTCACTCAACAGCCGCGCGCGTTGTGGTCAGATAATTCAACTCTTGGCGGGAATTCGAAGCTTCGCGGACGCGCAACTATAATCTCGCTAAACAGAATACAGCCTTTTTAACCAGTTTATGTGTAAACCGTGAACAATGTCAATAAAATCGGCGCCCATGATGCCTTTATGGTGGTTTGTCGTAACAAATGTTATGGTAAGATATTTTCTTTTACTATAATATCGAATGGCTTTGCTTTTATCATGGGTAGGTAGGTATTTGACTTTATTAGTCAAGTTTAATTTTCTTAGAAAAATAATATTTATGGTGTTTTACTATAGTATATATATTTTTCAGTCATAACATTCCAAATACCTATTCCGATAGACTCATAAAAGTACGAATGTGCCTACCTGTAGGTACCTAACCTACACATAAATATAAAGTTTCTTAGATAAAGATGATTAGGTTTATCATCATTTAATTTCTCTTCGTATATACCAATTTACTTACATATATATTTGTTTAGGTACCTAGATCCACGTTATTTCAGATTGGTGAACCGACCGTTTGCTAATAAAAACACAATCTTGTTCTTGTTGTGGTAACCCTACTTACATTTTTAATTATTTTAATTTAATTAATTCGTAGTATGTTTAAAATATAAGTAAGGTAAGAACCTAATAGCATATAATAATTAATATACTACGTACGATAGATAACTAAACAACAATGACAATAAAAAAATTACTGCTATGATAACTGAAGTTGTAGTAAAGTCAGAAATGAATTGCAGATACCTACATAAGCGCTTCAAAAACTATATTAAAAAACTCTAATAAACTAATGTAAGTTACCTTAGCTTCGCTTCGCTAGACAAACATTAGCATATTATTTTTGTCTTATTTTATTTACTTACATTGATTAACACAAACGCCCACGATATTTTATTGTGATTAACACCTACTTACTTACATACAAGTTAAAAGCATTTAGTCCCATTATCATACGATAAGAATCGTTTGCGTTCACTAACTGTAACCATTGCAACATCATGCATAGAACGAACTCAAATCGATCTCCGCCCAGAAGCGCACAATTCGATTGCCGTAACGATGAACTTGCGCTGCGGAACTTGCGGATCGAAATACCATACATATCGAAGGGCGGAGTCAGATGCATGCGCCGATCGAGAACCGCTAGCTTGCCATATCAATTACTAGAGCCGCTCGGGTGCACCCAATTACTAGCTCTGGTTCACATGATTCGTATTCATTGGATCTGGAGATAGCATAGATGTCGATTAGGAAACCTGGAGATTATGATAAACTGGCAAAGAAAAGCTTCTCTAAATGTTTGCTAGCTTGTTCAATATGTAAGTGTCCGTCAAAATCAATGTAGGTAAGCAGCGCAGTTCACCTTATAAGCGAACAAAATTTATTTCCTTCAATCAATATTTCAAGCTTATCTTATTAATAGTTTAGGTATTAGTCAAATTAACATAAAAATCGAACGATGCAAGTTGAACTTGTGCTCTAGGTAAAGCCATAATTTGGGCATTGTTGAACGGGAAGTACCTATCTTCCTTGTAGGTACCTATGTTCTTGTGAGTTTTGTTTGTTGAGTACCTACTCATACTAGTACAATTTTATTATACCTACTTTCTTTTATATTTTCAATCATATTGGTTAAAAACATGAGTAGATAGGTACATGAAATTTATAAAATAAAATAGCAGACTACCTATAAAAAATTTTTGAAAGTACCAATACCTAAAACCAACTCACTCTTTTCTTTTTGAAGTGTAAATAGACAAGAACCAATGAAAAATTCGCATAAAGCGGTACACCGACTATACAAGACTACACAGAGATAATAATTAGGAAAGCCGCTACCTCTTGCTGAACTACGTCTACGGGTAGTAGATGCATTGGTACAACCGTACAACTAACTCCCCTGCTGTGATTCACGGAATTTTGATTAAAGTTACATAACGACGGCCGTATGAACCACGCTCGGAGCACCTCGGAGGCTGATCTACTGCGCCGCGCCGCGCGTGGGAATCGTCTCCAACCATGCAATTAGGGAACGCCGGGAGCGGAGGGTACTCAATTACCGCGGCGCACTGTTTTTATTGCGAATCTCCTTGTCGATGCAATGAAATCTTACCCGAAAACACCTACCTATAGCTATCGGGTATACATTTCATCGTGCACTTTCAACTTACGGAGTTGCTGCTGATTCAAAGCTCAATTATAACCTACCTTCTTTCTGGTTCCTGTTCACATGATGCTTTGTTTGTACTGTCTTGTTATAAGTGCGTAGACATTGTTTTTTTTTAATATTCAATAACATCAATGGTATTATTTATCCTCCTCCATCCTCGAAAGAATCGAAGTACTTAACTTCCTAAACGAAAAAAAAAAACAAGGCGTTATACTACTTATTTGGACTTTTTATAAAAACAATTAGACTCACTTCGTACCTTCCTTCTAGCTACTCATGCGTACCAAAGTAGATTATTTAACTGAAAGCAAACTCGATGATCGGACTCGCGTAAAAAGTAAGCGAGAAAGTGTTTTGCAAGGGGAAATAATTTAATGAAAAACCCATATCATGTCACATCACATGTGCTATGTCGCGTCTTCAAGTCAACGACCTAATCCAATTACGTTACATAATAGATGTTTTTTTTTAAATCAATGTTATAAATTGGTTTTTTCAAGCGCTAGCCAATTTACAATAACTATATTACAGATAGTGTCAGAGCGTGTTAGATCGTATCTGATATGCGACCGATATAGGCTAACATTCATAAACATTTATCTACGAAGTGAGCATTACTTTTAACTTTGCGTGATTGAACTCTTTATTTTTTATGACATTCGTAGCGCGAAGTTATTGAGCGTGAACTCAATCTGATTGCTTTAGTATTCAAAATATTTATCAGCATAGATTTTGACGGAGCAAAAAACATGCAAAGAATCCTATAATTATCCGTCCGTCGACTGTTTAGGTGGGATACCTTCTTGAGTCATGAGATTTAATTACATTAGATACAGGGGTACATTTTTCACATATCTCAATTTATCAATAGTCCACAATGCCCGGTGATTTATCAGTACATATAGTATCTTTTTTTGTGATTGGATAGGATACCCGACCGGATGTAGGCTACAATACCTATATGAGGTATCCCAGGTCAGCATTGGCGACATCTGGAAGGGAGAGACAGACTCTGTCTGATCTAGCCGACCAGGATGCACCACTTTAACACGCGAGTTAAGGATATTATTATTATTTCTCTATAACCTTCAACAGGCCATGATGTTAGGGTAATATTTCAGACACGCAAAACTGATATGCGTATAGGAAGGTTACCTATCTATCTAAACGTTTCTATTAAATGCATGTGATTCGTCATTATATCCAACACCACGGTACCACTCAGGTTATGATAGCTATTTACCTTCTATTATATTAGGGGCAACCGACAACCGAAAATTTCGCTCACAAAAAATATTAATTCAATAACATACGGAAGGGAATTTTAACGGGGAAAACCTGTAACTCTGATCAGTGCATCCTGTCCGAGAATCCATCATTACATGTAAATATGAAGCACATCAACGTCTCGCCGACTTTTTCCCGATAACCCTGAGAAAAGAAAGGGTTATTAACGTTAATTATGAGCATCAATCATTGGGATGATTATACATGCGTGTAACCTAACGTTTTTATCGTAAGTACAGGTTCATAACTCAAACATTTTCAGATGCAATTTTGGCACGCTATTCGATAATGATGAAAAATATCAGGGACAGATTTCGTTGAATTCTGTCGTATTGAATTTACTTGTTTACATTCTTATTTGCTTGCATACTATCGAATAATGAAATATAAATAGGGTTTCGTAGTAGGTAATTTCATTCAAAAATGTTAAGTTAATAGTTATGGGTTGGTTCTGAAAAAAAAATCAAGAACTGAAACGACTGAATGATAAAGAAAACTACTCTTAATAAAATATTTACGATTTCACCAGCTTTATTTTACCAATTTGATCAACATATCACTTTCGACCTAAATAAAACACCTAACATAAACTAATTTTTTTAATGAGTACCTACCTAGGGATATTTTCAGGGATTATTGTGCTCGTCATTATAAACAACTTTTACACTGGGACCAACCCTGAAATCTCTTTTTTTCTAACTTTTTATACATTTTGACCGAAGTTTTGTACCTAAATTTTAATAAATATCTGATAATTCAGCTAAGGCCCGGAGCGTCTACAAACATCTGGAAAAGCTCCGTTACCTTGGATTACCTACCTAAAGGTGTCCCATTCCACATTCCCACCCACTTATCAGAGGCGAATGCACAGGCTCTGTAGACAGTCGCCCACGGGCGGCATAAAAATAGGTACGCTCTAGTAAGTAGGTACTAAGTAACAGTCTGTGGAAACAGTCTGAAATTTACTGACATGAATGTAATCCAAGTATTCTATGTTTTGTCAAGGCATATCATTATTGTACTTAGTCCTTCAAAAACATAGTGGCAGACAACAAATAGAAACGTGTTCTTCCTTATCTTTTTAACAGAATAAAATCAAGTAAATACATATATTTAAAAGTACAATGAACTAATTAAAAATTCAATTCATTGATTTAAAAAAACCATACCTCATGCACGCATATAGAAGATTTCATCAAGCCATAATGAATATCTATTGTTAAGAGGATATATGAGTCTTATTTATTATATTGCTATTGTAAGTAAGTGTTGTCGTGTTATCAATTATTCTCGATAGCAAGTATGAGGTAACTAAGTACAACTTCTTGATTTCAAATAAATAATTTATGTTATTCCCTTATGTTGCTCAACTACCCTCTATTAGTCAATGTGGTAAATATCTCCTCCTTGATTAAACACAGTTTTTTATTACATATAATTGTAGGTACTTATTACATTTCTTAACGATCTTTCTGTTTAGAGTTATTTCTATTAAGTTACATAAAGCCTGAATAATAAAAGAATGTGGGTAATACCACCTATTTCCCATACCTACACACAATCATTGGCGTAGCTATCATAGGGCTAAGCGGGGCAGTGCCCCGTGGCCCTCAAGCTCTACGGGCCCCTTAATAATATCCTAGTTGAACAAATAATTTTCGACTTTTAACATTTTGATTTATTTGCCAGAGATGAAACCAAATACATACCTGCATTTTTAGCATGCATGGTGAATGGATGTTGCGTTGGTCAGTGCAGCGAAGGTACCGTTGCGTGAGCTATACCGTCTCCGTCAATGGCCAGGTCGCTGTGCCTACGACCCTATACGCCCTATCGATCCATATAAGTGCAGTAATGCCTCAAGACATTGAAAACCTGCTTTTATAAACGTCCGTGTGAACAATCCCAACCTACATAATATGTAGAAAGTACAAGGAAATAAAGTATTTGATTCATATCATACCTTATTGTGGCAGTAAAAATAAGATTTTGCATTACTTGAACGTCTCGGCCAGTTAAGTGTGTTAAATGTTATATATGTATGTCAGTACGGCGAAAGATATCTTTCCATTAGGTAGGTACCTACACAAAGAAATAAATGCTGTCTACATTCCAGTGCATATGAGCTCTTAAAAATAAAACGCTAATTAACAGTTCACAATCATCCTAAATAATAAATTAAACTCTTTTATATTTCACTCATTTTTTGTGGTAAGTCAGTGTTTAATTCAATTAGTAACCATTACTCCGTTGACAGGTGCTGTCAAGATGTGCGCGCAAAAAGTTGTCGCCGCAATCATGACCGATATCCGACTACCCGCGCGCGATCTAAGTTGCATCTGCCGACATGATACACGACCTACTCACCTCCATTAATCATAACGCTAATCAGGATTGCTGTAATTAAATTAACACAGTTATATCCTACAAAAGAACCGTCTTACATGTAAAAAAAACAAGGTAACCTACCAAGGATTTCTACTAACACCGTTATTGTTACGGATCAACTGAATTTGCACTTTCATGACTCGAGTGAAATACGGACAGGCTCACAATTGTCGGTGTAAATACTTAAACTCGTTTTATCATGAACATGAAAAGTGTTTGTAAGCACGGCAGGGGTTCCTTACGAGATCGTCGCTGGTGCAAAGTTATGCAGCATGCAAAAAGGAGAAAATATTTAATAGATAAATTCATACACTTGTATCTAGTATGATACGGAAAATTGTTTTGCCAGTAGATACATATAGATTAGCGTGCCAATGCATGCAAATTGCAATTCGAAATGTGATGTACCTAACACCGCATAATCATTTATTAATGTACGTGAAAATAATAAAAAACCTGTGTTAATATTTCTTCCAAACAGTGAAACCAATAATAAATTTTGGAGGCTTGAAAATCAAACGAGTATAATTTGCTGAACGATATTGATCGATAAAGACAATTTAAAGCGCACTCCCAGTCAACCCCTAATCTTATTTTTGGATCAAAAGATACGCGAATTTTATCAAACCTTTAAAAATCCCAATTTAGTCGGTCATCCCAACTTGCAATTTCTTACTAATACATTACGCTGTGACACAACTCAATTGTGCCTCATTTCTAGAAATCAATGTTGTTTTCGATCCGCGGTGGGCAGTGCGTGTCCCTACCGAGGGTGGGACACCCCCGCTATATAAATCACTGTCCGAATTACTGCGTTTCTATAATATTTGTAATCCGACGGTCGGACATGCGGTCTCGTAACACAATTGATACACCCTTCCCAGAAATTAATTGTGACTAGTAAATTTGTCATCGTTTATATTCTGTTTGATTGAAGTAGGAATGGTTTGGGTAAATAATTATTTTTCGTAGAATCAAAATAAGTTTCATAATCTGGCAAGTTAAAGCAGCATGCTTTATATAAATTATGTATTGGTTGAAAAGTTATTTCTAGAAAAGCTCTTCGAACCAAAACCGCAGTTTCAAATTTCATTTTGGTCAATTTACTTTGAAGATTAGGTTTCCTAATCCTCAGAGACAAATGCCAGTTTTGCAACTCTCTTCCAAGTTTCAAGTAACTTTTTTTATGTACAATAAATATTACGCGTAAAAAAGATAATTCTGTAGTTTATAATAGCTAGTGGAGGTCAAACATGCAATAAAAAGGCTAAATACCTCCTCTTGGTAGGTACAGTAATACAAGTTGAATTCCAAAATTAATGAAAGCTCAACATTGTTACATATACATATACATTATAAGCAGCATAGCATGCAATGAACAAATTATACGATAAGTAGAGCCATAGAGTATAGGATGTTTGTAATATAAAGGCATTAGCACTAATACCCAATTATAGACTCTCATCAAATTGGGATCGGGAGCGTAGATCGAGGAAAGAAGATTAGGTTCTCTACCGCAATAATAGGGGCATTCAGGGTGGCGCACACAAAATTCAAACGATTTTTTTTATCAAAGAATGGCATTATGTATATGAATGTTAATTACAACCTAGTTTTAAAATTAATTGCATTTACGGAACATGCAATGTGTAAGAAAAGCGGTCAACCACTTGTTAAGTTATTCGCCTCATTGATCTCCGCTAGATTAACGCGATGGATTTTTCAAAAACATAATTTAAATACACAACTGAGCATTTGAAATCAAATTTTTGTCATAATTTATGTCACCAGTGGTTGCAAGTATTCGTCGCATGATTTTTTTTGTCCCGTATTATTTTTAGTAGGAATGTTGTTGTTAACAAACATTTTTGATTATAACTCTGTCTTGTGGAATACATTGTTGTTATCTCCAAGTTAGATCTTAGATAGATACCTATATTTTATTAACTTAAGGTACAGTTTTTTTTAAACTATATTCTATTTAAATGATTATGCTTTCTATAACCTACAGACAGGGTGCCTTTTCATAAGACTTTTACAAGAGCTTTCTATTTTGTGATGTTTAAAATGAAATAAGTTGATCCGACGTACGCGTGGGACTACCGAGTCTAGACGGGGCCCTCGAGGGTGCGTGCTCGGGGGAGATACCAATATTGTAACCAATAAAATCATATTCAATCTACTTCACAAATACGCAACAACATCATAGAATAATAAGACGTATTTAATCTAGAACCGTCATCGTTACCTGATTTAATTACTAAGAAAACACATGAGTAACTACGTATTTCTTTAAACAAAATATATAGATACATGTAATTTATGTACCTACTTAAAAATATTATTCCAAATTTAATAAGCTGTTAACTTTTTAATGGTCCAAGCATAATTTCACCTACATTATTTTTCAAAGTGGCCACAGATATATGAATATCTTCGCTGTAAATAAAATGTTTAATCACGATAATGGAATGTTGTAATAATTTTGCATTGTTAAACATTGTTTCTATTGAATCGTGCCTAGGCGAAACTGATAGTACGGAAGAAACAATCGCAACGTATGGCACGGTCTAATAAGTCAAAGCGAACGACTATAACTGGATACATGTAATTACATTTACATTTACATTTTGTAAAATGTAATTCAATACAGGATATTAAATTCAAAACTAAAAATAGACGTGCAAAATGAAGCCAATGATGCGGTTAGAATTTGAAATTTACAAATATTGTAATAAATATTTAAAATATATAGGTACTTTAATCCGCAGCGTAGACAAAAAGCTGTCCAAAACATTTTGGTTAGAGTACAATAGGCGACACGTGCAGAAATGTCGACGTATACGTTTGTTAGGACAAATTCGTGCTAGTCTGCTTTTTGTACTAAATCCAACATCGATTAACGACACGAGCGGTGTTCATAGATCGAAAGTTTATTAAATTTTATCTTTTGATACATTTTCTATTGTTGCATTTTGCAAAATCGTGAATCCATCTGCGTGCTAACTGCACTATAACGGTTCAACTTTGACACAGAAAAATGTTAAGTTCCCACAATCTACCATTGAATTACTTATTAGTTACTTAAATCTCATATTCTCGACCACTTAACAAATTAAGCTGTAAGATGTAGACCTACTGGCACATGCTTCGTCATTCAACATTGTGCAACTTACCAAATAAGTATAAAGATTCTTTGACTCTACCTTACGTACCATTCATTGATGAGAAGTTAAATTGTCACTCATTTTTTTTTGTAAATTAAATATAAATATCTTGAGACATTCTTCACACACGGTTATCTGATCCCAAACTAAGCAGAGCTTGTGCTATGTATAAACCAGATAACTGATATACTATAATACTATTTTTTTTTGTAAATACATACTTATATAGGTAATTACACCCAGACACAGGACAAACAGACAATTTCATGCACACAAATGTTTGCCCTGGATGGGAATCGAATCCTTTGGGTACAAAATATATGAGGATAAGGGCAGCATAATTTTCTTAGATAAACGCACTGGCATATCGGTAGCGGCACCAATCTCAATAATTATAAGAGCGCTTAATTATGCTTTGGATCCTGTACTAATAGCACTAATAGGTTCGATGCTATTATAAAGTGAGACATCGAGTGATGCAGTGCGCTGTGCTCATTGACGTCGGTCGTGCTCGTAGCGAGAGGGCGCGTGCCCGGTCAACGACCACTACACGTCGCGCAACTCCGCACAAGTTCACTCGCGCATGGGAAGTAGAAGCTGCTGCCCGTAGCTCTAACGTGCGCAAGCGCATCTTTAATCGCAGTCCCTGCCAATACCGCCTACGACGCGCCGTCCACTCGACCTTTATAAATCCGGGATCAAAACCACTAATTCATTTACGGAATGCTCGCTTAAATGCATCGTCTAAGATTCCTACTCCAAGAACTAGGAAGCATAAAGATTAGTCCTGACAATATCTGCTGTAAGATCGGTACTCGGTAGGCAATAGAATTTTCTCGAGACTCAAATCCATTAGGTACTGAATTCTGTATCTCCTTATAGCAGGAAATAAATATACCCACCTGTTTTTATTTATTTATCTAATCATTTTGATCTATGATGCGGGCACGATAATTCTACTTAGAGAGCTGGAATTATCATAATCGTCTCCGATCCAGCGCATGCAAAATAAAAACTCAGTTGTATTTTACCAAAATATTGGACAAAATCTTCGATATTGAACTCAGCAAAAACAACAAACAATTTATAAACAGGTAATACGACATAAAGTGTATTGTCATGGAATATAGATGGATACGTTCGAAATGTTCACATGTTAGCTTCCGGGTATAGGTATACTCTGCCAAGAGAAATGAGTTTATAAAATCAATAGCCATAAACTCTTTATTGTACGGAGCTGAGTGCACGTACACGATGCTATTTACACTCGCATTAAAGCAAAATGTTAAAACTATCATGGGATACCTAAGCGTACTTGCTTTTCAGGTATTGAGCTTGATTGGCAAACAATGCGCCGTTCATAAGTCATCTCTTGCATCTTTCATCGCGCACACATCATACTTAATCTATTCTTTGCGTGCTTTCCGTACTAAAACCACACATCAACATTGCTAATGTATTAATTTAATAAAACTAATTTAATTGATTTAATTTTTTGCTTTATTACGGTTACAAACTGGTTTAATAACTGACATTCTTTGATCTTATTTAAATTACTTCACTTAAACTATACCGTTTCATGATAAATATGGAAATTTCTAAACATTATAGTTTATTAAAACGTGCGAAACCATTTACTGTTATGTTATATCAATCTAAGAAAAGGAATGTATAATACTAACTTAAATGTTTTCATCAAAGTTACCTTTCAGATTTACTCTTGTGTCTCTTGTTTTTGTTACGATTGCATCAAAGCGAGCTTCTATAATAATCAGGGATAGGTAGGTACGATACCGCGAAGACCACAATGTGCAATATTTTCATGCGGTTAGGAACAACATCTATTGTTTTCAAAGTATGAACTTAAGTCTTCCCTTTTGTTTTGTATCAGTAGGTATATAACATAAATTTCACTGGTCTTTGTTCTTCAAACATATTTCTAGGTAAGTACTTAGAATTAAACGTAATGGAGTGGACTGAAGGATTTGCGGTCTTCATGGTTAAATGTATAATCTCTTTCCAAGTAAATTAATGAGTGTTTCTCATATTTTTCTCCAACGTGCAAGAATTCAAATTTTAAATCTAGTATCTAAGATAAGTAGTGCCATTATATTCTTCAACGGCCAACTATTTGAAAGAATTCGCATACTAAAATTACTTAAATATTAAAAATGGAATCAGATTCAGATAGATCAATTCAGATTTTTTTCTTCATGATAGCAATAACATATTTCAATAGGTACAGAAAATAAAATAGATATTCTAACTTTCTTGGAATAGGTCGGAATACAACGTCAACTTATTATGCAGTATAAACAAAACTCATCAATGGCGACATACATTAAGGTTTACTTTTTACACCATCATCAAGAGGAAACGTGTATCCTAGTAAATAAACACACGTAAGAAACAGACTCTCATACATCTGTTATATTATGGCAATTTTTCCTACATGCCTACCCTACGTGTGGATGCATTTCAATATTATTATGGTGCGTGTGATCGAAGGTTGCACAAATACAAGTATTATCTAATTTTATGATCTCTACATTAAGTTTATTAAGCTCTTCTAAGGGCTCTACCATGTCCAATATACCAGTTATGTACATTTTTTAATTTGCATTTGGTTTGCGGTCAAGCAAATTCTAATTCCATCATCTTATCAACCTCTCTAGTTATTTAATCTGCTCTAGTTTTTAAGCGCTGCAAACATTGCACGACCACTTAAAATGTTCAAAGTCTTCACGATCTGGATGCTCAAAATTCCTGAACGTCACCAAAAGCGGAATGACGTATAGTCCGTAGTATTTTATTCGTAAGAGTGCCTCGCACTATACAACCTGCATAATAAATAATTTGCGGTGTAAGCCCATAAAAGGTTACGATATTTATTACCTACATTCTGTTTACTATATTCACGTCGTGTCCCAAAGTGTGAATTGCGCCGCTTCACCCAAGAACTTTCTCAAGGTACCTACAAGATAGGTACAGTTATCTTTTTGTTGGGTTCAGTGTCATCCACATCATCAGCATAATCTAGGCGAGTCCATAACAAGCAGCAAATATTTATATATTTTTAATGTGAGGTGATTATTTAAGGTTTTATAAGAATAATAATATTTGTATTATTACCTATTATTATGGTTTTACTCAAAGAATTTTAAAAACTTCAATTAGGTATCAACATTCTAAAAATAGAAATACGCGTGCTCAAATTGGTCATGCTTCATAAAGTTCTTACAATTCAGATGATTTAAGTTTTTATTAAAAACCACAGCTTTTTCATTAAGTACGTTGTTGCTTCAACTTAAAATAGTAGACATGATAGGTATCACGATAGCAATACACCCGTATTACCCCTGTTACGCTCTCACTGTTCCATTAATAGGAAAATCCACATTTCATTTGGTCTTAAACATGTAATACAGAGATAACAACACAATGAAAGGGTGTGCTAATTATTATCGTAATTATTCATCACGTTATGTCGTTTTAATAATGTGTTTAGTTGATTTGAATAATGAATATGTAAAGAGTAATGAGACGGGTATGTTTTATTTAATGCATCGCTCGCACGAGTAGCTTTTGTTGTAAGCTAACTATCATAGCGTTCCACAACGATAGCCGCGGTATTTCTTTCATCGGCACCGCTAGGTATACTCACTCTTTTTACTAAACATTCATCTTCACAGTCATAACTTAATTTTGTAACCAAAAAGGCTATATCAATAGTTCAATATCATTTATAAAGTCATCTAAAAATATTCGCGGCACCTAACACATTTTTGTAATGTTAAATAAACAGTAGTACCTAGACGTAATAAATATAATAATATATTTGTTACTTACAAATTGAGTGTCATTAGTGATTTCAAATATTATCGCCATCAAAGGAATGAAAGTTTTCTTTCACCAGATACTAATCGCAATATTCTCAGTCTCGTTAGTGTATCCGTAGATAAACTGGCTGTTGGTTTATACATTATATTTTTTTGCATTAGAAAGCACTAAACTACCGGGCATAGATCTAGAGATAAAAGTGTCTACTCTAGAACTCGATATCTTCCATGGAGAAAATCTCGATTCAATAAGGAACCCAAAATTACACAGTAACAACTTGCACGAACTCTTACCCAGACATCGAAAACACAGTGATTTACCAGGAAATTGATCAGAAATACGTTCGTGCTCGGGTCATTTAGGCGCTATCTGTGTTTATGTGGTGAGATAGTGAAGCCAAATCGGATTCACCAAATAAGTTTCTTTCAGATAATTGTTAACATCACACACAATCGAAGTAACCGCACCGCAATACGATGGCGCATGATAGCTGCTACGGTAACGGACGCGTTTTTGCGATTGCTCGTTTGAATTCCAACAATGGTTGTTAAACAAAATTTGCTTAGGCTAAATTTGGCTCCACGGAAATTGGGTCACCAATTCACTATATCCGTAAAAAGAACACAATGCGACCGTTATTTAAAAATGAAAATAATTACTTACTCGATTCCTAACAAGACAATGCAATCAAGAACAAAATGTTTGATTAAGATTTGAATGGAGATCTATCAACGAAGTTTTATTAAAATTGCGTAGGTAGTCTGTATCAAATATAAATAGGTTTTGTGAAGGAAGTACCGAAAAAACTTCCAAACACTTAAAACATTGTTTGTAAACTATTTCAATTTATTGAATACCTTCACGAAAGTAACATATTCCTCATGAATTATTGAATTACTTGGTACCTTTACAAGGGATGAAGGGACCCTTCTTCCTTTCGGCATAATTCCATGTTTCCGTATCTTGAATAAGTTATACTACAATTTCGAAGCGTTGCGTAAAATTTTAATTTCGATCGATACAGCACGACATGGTAACTTAGGTTATTCTGTTTGAGATTCAATCCTTAGTAAAAGGTAAAAGTAATTTTCAACGAAATGAACCTTGCACTGAATTTGGTTAAAGTTAAATAGGAAGCAGGACAATGTACCTACCTATTAGAAATTTATTAAGTGCTTTTTGGAGTCTGTACGATTGGTAACAAGTCCAGACAAAAATATTATATCAAGAGTGGAATGGTGTGGACGATTAAAACAATAGCAATTTAGCAATAAAACGTAGGTATAATTATAACACATCAGACCAAAATGATAGATTACAACTGTAGGCGGAGCGGACATCCTAATATAAGCGAAGACAACGTTGTAACTAGGAATGTCAAAGCAATTTGTAACAATGACATAATGTTCAAATAAATGCAAAGTAGACCTACAAATATTTTTTCCAGTATTTAGGTGCTCCTTAAGTAAAGGCATGTGTTCCAAGGACGCAAGACTATTGCCCTGCTCAGCGCAAACCAGTAAAATCATATAGTGTGAAAAACTTAAAAATAGCATAAAATATCGATATAGGTACCTACCGCAGGTACCCACAATCTGAGAGGTCGGTGTGAAGCCTATTCTTGGAAACCTTCGCTCAGCCGACATGATTAATACGCTGCGTACGCTCAAGCTGGGTAAATCATTGCGTTTGGTTTCCTTTCTTTACTGGCAAATCTGCAACAAATTACCTACATTTTAATAAAACGCTCTACATTATGTTGGCGATAACCTTATACGTTACTGTTAATTACCTCAGTAGGTAGGTACCTATTAAACTATTTTTAAAATACTGCGTGTGACTAAACATTCTTGAATTTTTTTTTCATATTTCACCTATAGAAGTGAGTTTATCGGGTAATTTGTCAATTAATTTCAGATAGCACAAGGTGCCAGCAGTTCATCACTTCTGGGGGCTAGTTGTCGAAGTATCGTCGATTGTAATGTTGCTAATGCGCATTGCGATAGGGGCGTGTGCTCATGTCAGCCGTACTACGCGCGAGTGGACAACTCTACTTGCCTTGAATGTAAGTTAACTTTCCATGATTATTTTCTTCACACTTTAATTATTTTAATAAATTTCACTTTAGTTAATGTGTCCAACTAATCTGGATTTTAATAAAGAATGCCTTTACACGCTTCATTTCTTCACGTAACAACTGTTTTCTAATCATACCTATATTATTTATAAAAACAAACTTTTTTCCAAGTCGCCAGACTAATAGGTAATAGTAATAAACTATATCCCACGTAATCGACGCAATTTGATCGCGGTTTTCACTTCTGACCATTCTCATTGGCAAGGGGGTACTTACTTAATGATTCTTATGTGGCTAGTCTGCGGTGAGACTAACAAATTACTTTCACTTAGATCATCAATAGCTATCATCAGCAGTTTTCATCATAAGACACGCTTTTGCATTACAAAAATCTAATTTCGCTTTCCATTACCACTGTTCATGTATACGAGTCGAGCATCAATCAAGATGTTAGCCGCTGACGATATAGTCATTGTAGCTCTTGACTCCATCCATTGTGCCAATATAATGGTAGTGGTCCGCGTGAATGCTGATGCACAAACGGACGATTGTAATATTTTATTATCTTCTAAACTTGCTTTCACAACATTTTACAAGCCATTTCAATTGTGTGTTAAATGTAACTGTATTTTTAAACTGAATAATTAATTAATCTTGAATTTTAATTAAATGACACAAGATGATAAAGGCAGGTTTTATCTTCAGCAAATATTTATTTATTTGGTAACTAACCGTCTTACATTGAGAATAACAAAAAAAAGTAGGGACCAGGCCAACTAGGTAGTACCTATATTAATTAAAGTAGTAGCCCAAATAGTGGGTACCAAGCATTTCCTATTCAGAAACTAAGTAGCAATACAATACCACAGAATATTAAGAACATTAGGTACGTCCAGACTCCATTAAACGAAACTCATTACATTTGGATTTGCCAAATAGCAACGCGATAGCGGCTTCGGAACGAATCGAATGCGATGCGATGCCATCAAACAATATCAAAGATCTTTTATTTCGATTGTCCTAAAATCCCACGCACGTCTCACTTTCTTCGGATTCTCCTCAAAAGTACCTGACCAAAACAAACAACTGGATCATGGGTGGATTACAACGGTTCTTTAGCCGATTATCTTATACATGTCGTTTGCTAAAGTAAAGGACCGGTATCGTCACCGAAATGTCTTTATAGAGTCAGTTATAAAATGGACATTTTATGAGGTTTTTGCTCGTTGAATAGGTACCTAAGCTATAATTTATTTGTCTTCGGTCATGTTATAAAGAGGAACTACTAGCGGATGCGGTGAGTAACACACTTTACGAACCTGTGGGTCCAGTCTGGCGGCATTGCAAACCAGGATAGTCGACTCACCTAGCCGACGATGCCAGCCATGTAGCGACTATCAATAATCATAACACCTTCAAGTCCCTTCACGGAAAGAAACACGAGTTGGAACTTCTAACATCTCTCACTATTTTTGTTATTTAAAAATCGAAATATATAAAAGGAAAAGGCGACTGACTAACTGACTGATCTATCAAAGCATATCTGAAACCATTGGACGGATGGGCCGAAATTTGGCATAGGTATAGATAGCTATTATGACGTAGGCATTCGCCAAGAAAGGATTTTTGAAAGTTCAACCCCTAAGGGAGTAAAATAGAGGATAGAGGCTGAATCCTCGGGACGGAAAGCTAAACTTCAAAGTGTACCATAGGTTGGTACACTTTGCCAGTAGTTTCATTTAAGTATAACACCAAGACTGCTATTAACTTCTATATCTGTAGTATCAACAATTAATGAAGACTTGATTGATGTAAAAAAGTAGAATGATAGAGGTGTATAAAGGCTAAGCGCTAGACTAGACATTTGCTGTCAGCTTGTCATCTCAAATTTCCTCTTGCTTGGTCAGTGTGCCAAGCGTGAGCAATCATCAGATATATCACGGAGAATAACAGAAAATGCGTACCGTTTGATTGAGCGTCACTCGCAACTACAGATAAAGATAATTGTAGTTTAAAATACAACTTGTGTATAAGATTTGCGGACCCCCTACTGCTTTAAGCGACGCTCGCCATTGCTGTTACCTACCACTTATACCGAAGGCAACTGTAACTATACTAATAGTAGGTATACTTATGGTCGAAGTTAGAATAACTTTGATAATCTTATTTTTGCATCGGACTATGTCATACTAAATCCATTGTAATAAATCTCTATTTCGTATGAAAGTGCCGTAGTTAATGCGACGCAAATGTGTCTGTATCGTTTATTTGTGGCACCAATTTAAATAAACTTGTTGATGATTACGAGAGCGCGCCCGCCGCAAGCATGAGCTGAGTTATCGTCCGTTTCCAGGAGTAAATTGGTCCCGCTATCCTTGATGTAAGGGATATGATAGGGTTTTAAGAATCTCTTGCATGAGCATGAGAATAGAATTTTGTATAATTCCTAACGAGTTTGCGAACCAGCTAGATTTCTAATATCCGCCTATGCTCAAATTGCTCAATGCTTATTTCTAATGATATAGCATTCTATAACACATCATAGCAAAATACCAGGTAGACCTAAATAGCACTATATTTATAGATCATTGATCTGATCATGCACCAAACCAAAGTAGCAACCATAAAATTTGATAGACACCAGCATAAAAACAAAGTTTATTCATAGCTGAAGAGAACCAAGGATCAATTTGCTAGTATTCTTGTCGAATAACTTTATGTCACGGAATGTAACCATGTCATGACGGTTTTTCTCGACACAAAACGTATTTCTGCGTCCATTAACCCAGATATGCATAACAAGTTCATGATTTTCAAGAATCCAAAGTACCTAACTACACATCTACAATTTATGCTACCTGAACATACTAATAAAAGAATAACTTCTGTAGAAAAGGAAAAGACACTTTTGTAAATGGAATCATCACAACTTTAGTTAATTGACTTTTTTTCTAAGTTTTATTTTATTTTTACGACGCAAATGGCTAAGCGCATTCTGATCTACCAATTACAAGCGCATAGGTCAGGTATGAAAGTGATATCAAAATTACGAAACTTCACCGACAAAATTTCGAATGCCAGTGTTTTTACATATTTTTTTTATAAGTAAGCATATTTTTTGTCGAACACACGCAGCGCAGCCCTTATGAACCAACCAATTTAAAAATGTCAACAAGTTTAGGTCACCACCTGATCTTAAATTACTCTGAATCGAATCGACCTTGACTTTGTAGGTACCTACAATCAGATTAAATCTGGAGATTAGAAATCGAAAAGTCACGCACATCATATCTTACTCTTTTACGGGTGTCTGTGCCGTGCCAAATCTAATAAACGCAAGTGTTCACCTCCGTGGTTTTGAGATTAATGTGTCAGATTCAGACAGGCCTCTAGATGCTGAAGATGATAACCATAAAAGAATTATAATGGTCAGTACAGGCCGTGATCTTTCGGCAACTTTACATTTGCGTTCATTAAAATGTCTGCTGTCTAGTTTTCAAAAATTTAATGAGAATTTAATAAACATAATTTAATAGACATTCTGTTCAATGATATAAACGCAAGCTTGACACAATGAGGATATGGCAGCGAGAGGAGGAACAAATAAACTCTGCTAAATAATTAAATTTTAATTTGGAATTTACTTAGTACTTTCGTACGAATAATATTAACTAGCTGTTCCCCGCGGTTTCACTCACATTCCCGAGATAAAAAGTAGCCAATATATATATACGTAGGTACCTATTTTATTATTCTAGTGGTTAAAGATACCTACGTTGCTTAAATGATACAGAACTGTCATGTCAAACCTTAATGTAATATTGTAGATAATACCAACTAGAAGTAGCCTACCTACCTAATATTAACATAAAATTTGCTATGGTAACTGTACCTCAGTTACCATATCAAATGTTATGTACCTACCTATATTTTTGTGAAAACTGTATTCTTCGTATGGATATAAAAAATTAAACAAATAGGTATAATAATATCTTATGAAGTGAAAATAAATAATTTTCTAAACAAGAATGCAAATTAGTAATTCTATACGATTAAATATTTATTTCCCGCAATAATCGTTGGTTGACAGTTGAAAAAGGTTCTTGTGTAAACATAAATTAAATCGTCGCACGGAACTTGACGACATGCAGGCGCCTTAATTAATCGTTCATGTTTATTCACCTGGAGATATTAATCAAAACGCTACCTTATAATATACATAAAAAATTACTGCTGCTTGGAAACAAATTTAAAAGAAAATCATAGGAATGTAACATTTTATAGTTAATCGTTTGAAAGTCGTGCTATGCATAAACATGTAGCTTCTGCGAAGAGCGTCCTATCATCACACAAATCTTAATAAAGAAAGATAATATTCGTGTCTTTGAAATGATTACAGAATGTTGGCACCGACCTTATTACAACTTACAAAGAACTAAGTCGGAAACATGTGTTAAGTATGTCTATTGGATGTAAATTTTAGGACACACCTTATAAGTATGCGTACAAGCGGTGATCTTGAAATTAAAATAAGGTCACACACGCCATCGGGTCGTGAACTCTTCTTTCTGACCACCTTTTCCATTTATGTAGATTAGCTTTACGCCCGCGGCTTTGCTCGCGGTGACTACTTCCATCTGTCTTTCCGTGTGAGAAGACCATTTTTCTCAGGAACACGTGGAGGCATCAAGTTGAAATTTATATTAAATAGGTACTAAGGTCTACGACCCCTTGAACCTGTAAGATATTCAAGCTTCTAAGTCTACGCAATAAATCTGAAAAATGATAATGTAGTTTAATAATCTCTGAAAATAGAGAGACAGAGACTATTGTTACATGTTCAAACACTAGGACTGATAAAAATAAAGTCATCTTTGCATTCCGTTATTGTTGTAATAAATATTCAATGAACACTAATTAAATTAACAAGTACAGAACTGACACACTGATTCCACGATATTGCTATTTATTAGGTAGTACTACAGGTTACAGGTACTATTTTTCGAAATTTTTAGAAATAAAATTACCTACTTACGATTTCATCATAAAAACACCAAAGGTGTCAGTGTAAATCATTCTACAAATTTAATTGATAGATGTTATTGCAAGCGTCAGTAGGCTAAGTAACCGCTTATCATCAAGCGGGCCGTATCTATGCTTGTTTCCTACCTAAAAAAAAACCATAAGAACCCTGTGTTGTGTCAAAAGTTGCCTTACACCTCTTAGTTTTAAAATCCACTTTCCTTGTTACAGCAACATTATTGGGATCAGAATGTTTAGTTTCGGAGCAGTGTACCCTGAAGGTGGCGTACAGCGCCTGCTTAGAAGGTGTATGCCGATGCAGCGATGGACATCTGCAGTTCAGGAAACACACCTGCTTATCACGTGAGTAAACAATTCATCAATCAAGTCATTTACTAGACATTAATCCATTTTACATTATGTAAACTGCACTGCCATTATTGTCATTTCCTAAATGAACGTTTACGATAAATAACAGTCGTATTTAATTTCCTTATGCTAATTTAAACGGTTAAACCAAAGTAAAAGTGCAAGATTGTACACCTACCTATATTTATTTTAGCGGAACACTTTTTATAGTTGCTTAACGAGCGTAACTATTGTTTTTTTTCCAATAAACATGTCAATGCTAGGGTGTTAGTATAATAGTAGTTAGTATAATTTCACTCATAACAGGAATTGTATCGTAGTAATTTATTATCGAAAGTAATTTTCTAAATGATAGCATTCACGATAACATCTGTATAAAAGTATTCTGCCTATTGATATACAACTATAATATCAATTTAGTGATCCTATTTCAATAAGGACTATAGTTGACCAGATAACTCATTGATAAGTACCTATAGAACTTTCGATTTCATCCTCGTGTTTTAGTTGAGTGGCACATGCCGAATGTAGAGTCACGGCCGGAACTCTGCTGCATCGAACCGGGTAAACCACCGTGAAATTATATTAATCTGGAAGATGAAAGTAGTGATTTCTATGTCAAACCGAGGTTGAAATATCTTTGGTCAACCATTTAGTTGGTCATAACATTTTTTTTTTCTAAGTAGATACTCGATTAGCAATTTGAGACTCAAACTCAAAAATCATTTCTATAGTTAAGGTCCTGATAAGGTACTTATAAACTTCGAAAGTTACAATTGACTCTACAACCGGTTCGGACTACCTAAATAAACACTTGTAAGGAGGTAGGTTCTCGTACTTAGAAATTATGAAATCTGCTTCGATTATAATTACCTACTCATAATCCTAAATCTAATTATTATTTATTAGTTGCCGGAAAATCTTCCAATAATTTAGTACTTGGGTAAATAATAAAAAATATTATTTGTTCGTTCGTTTTCAGCCTTGTTTACCTACTTCTGTCTATTATCTACATCAATATCGGTTTAGTTGATTGGCCGTGAAAATGTAGGTTATAGGCATTTAAGTACCTACCTATATTCACTTTCACTGACATGACTACTATGGAATTAAATTTTGGCATGTCGGTATAGGTACCTATATTACAAACCACTTCTGAAAAACATTCTTTGAGTACGTCCTTGCGAACTTAAGGGAGGTTGTTATAAAAATGCTTTACAAAATCGCCTCCATAAGAACCCATCAAGTTCAATAGGCCCCGATAATGGACCCTTCATTTTCCCCAATAGCGCAGAAGCTCTTAGACCTTATTTCCGCGATATATATAGTAGGTAACGACTGTGAGAAAAATGAGGTAATTGTTCTGTCAAATCCACTGGCGCAGTTGTTCATGAGAACCATGCTTATTACCGCTTAAAACGATGTATTATCGTCTTTCTGTGAGAATATACTACGAACCCATACAGTTGTCAGAAAACTTTTTAGATACATAGTAAAAAATAATAGATAACTGGATTTAAATTGGTGGTTTGCAATGGTATCAATGATTTTTGTAGGAATTTATGTGTGTGTAACTGTGTATGTGTATCAAGTAAAATGAATTATTGTAAACATTAGGGTCGACAAGATACTTGAATGATGATTGCGTGTCGTGCCTTACTGTTCCCGATTACATATAATAGCCAGCAAATTACCATTTGCGATTTTACATTCACATCACTTAATCAAATTGTCGTCATTATGTATTATTTAATAGCTATAAGAAACAATGAAACATTTAAAACGTAAAATATACCTAGATTAACAGGAACCCAGAAAGTATATGGTAGTATGAGAATGATCGTGATTTGTATTAAGATATTGCATGTTAAAACACATGACATATCACGTCGACACAAATAAACAACGAGTTAAAACTGTACCTCGGTCGGCTACTAGAGCATGTGATGCTAGACCGTATGGTCAGCCTCGGGAAAATTACTACTCAATGCATCGACAGTCACGAGGTCATCAAATATGTGTCGGTTACTTTCAAGTGGATAGACACAATCAAACTTAACCAGTAGAGTAATAAGCCATACGTTTATAATTTCAGCTGCACCGCCTGGTCACGTCTGCTATAGTAACGAACATTGTCGACTGTGGGAGAAAGAAAGCCATTGCGAATTTGTCATACCAAATTTATTTGGACGATGTGCCTGCAACTCATTCTTTCGACAAACTGGAGATAAATGTATACCACAAAAGTCGCCTCCATACGCTACAGAAGATGTTGTTGCTGAACAAGAACCAGTGCTAATAGATAACAATAGTGGACAAACGATAGTTAAAAATAAACTTTATAAACCCCCAAACCCAACAGTGAATGTAAATCCTAGTCAGGTAGATACTGAACCAAAAAATAGTGTTATCGATACCGACGAAGTTCAGCCAAGTATATTACCCATGTATACAAATAAAAATGATGTATTTAGCACACAAGAAGATAGCCCTCTAATGCAAGCGGTTCTTAAAGTACCTACAGTCGAACCAGTGAAGAGACTTCCCGTGTCCAACCGAAAGGACGGAGAACCTAATGAAACGATAAGTGTTGATGAATTAACAGCTAACCTACATGCAAATGATCAACCTATTTATAGAGTAGTCACGCAGCCTACAGCAGAAAAGAAAACTAATAAAAAGAATGGATCTTCTAAGGAGCAGCAGAATACAGGAAATAAACCTCATAAAACGAACCACCAAAAGAAATCATCTTTGAAAGGTGAGAATCGTTAAATTAATTAATAAAATTGCGTATAACTTAGGGATAGGTATTATTCATGCGAAGTATTTTAATTCGCAATTAATGTTTCAGATAAACATCGAATTCGTAACGATGCGGCGTCCGTATTTGATCTTGGTCCAGCATCTCTCGGCATGCCTTGCCTTACGGACTCGCAATGTCATTTGGTGGATCCTTACACGAGATGTTTGAATAAGCGTTGCGATTGTGCTTATCGCACAAATTCCACTTCTGCTTGCTCAGCTCGGAATAGAGGCTGTTTACCGGGAACATTTCAAGTTAGTATCCATTTAAGTGTAATTAAAACTGTAATTGAATCAAATGAACAGTTAACGATATTTTATTACTTTTGTAGTGTCGTTCCACCGGCACTTGTATCAGCTGGTACTTCGTTTGCGACGGCCGCAAGGACTGTCCTGATGGGTCAGATGAAAAATGTCAAGGTACTGGTAAAGGTAACTATCTTTGCACACTGTCTTTGATTGCACATCTTTTTGGCTTCTTTCCTCTATCATTTTCATTTCATTTCTAATCTTGTTTCACCGTCATTCCGAGCCTGGTTCCCTCTTGAAATCGTTTAATTATATATGTTTTTATAACAGTTAATTGTTTTCGCAGATAGTACAGGTGAACGTTGTCCGATAAATTCATTCCGCTGTGGAGGGCCTGGCTCCCCGTGTGTTTCTCGTGCCTCGAGATGCGATGGTACTCCGCAGTGCCCGGGTGGCGAAGACGAAAGGAATTGCCAGGCTACACGTCGTAAAGGGTAAAATATAATATCTACTTTGGCATGCCCTAAGGGAAAAAAGTTGTTTTGATAAATAATTATTACTGTATTATATTTTCTAGATGTCCAAGACATACATTCCGTTGCAATTCTGGCGAATGCTTACCCGAGTATGAATTCTGTAACGCAATAGTGTCCTGTAAAGATGCTTCAGACGAACCACACCATCTTTGCAATGAGCAATCTAGGTAAGGCATTAAAGCATCAGTTAGCACTTTTAACAAGACCCATATACATCTATTTAGAATGGCGAAAGCGCAGAAGTTTGCAATTACTAAACAGTATGTAATTGCACGCAGTAAAAATTCTACTCATAGTGGTTCCATAATTCAAAGAAACCAATTCTCCTGGTGTTAGGAATTACAGTCACAAAGAACATCGGCAGGGTTCGAATTACTAAATGATATCAGTACAAGATTGATCATAAACTGATGTGTTAACCATGGATTCAACTCCAATTTAAAGTTATGCAGCTTTATAATCTGAAAATATTCCATGGAAAAACATACCTAATCCTTAGCAATAGAAATGTTACCTACAAGATCCAAGAACTTTAAGCTCACCACAGTAAAACCAAAACACGTGTGACCTATAACGGATTATCCAAATATTGGACCTCAGCGTACTATTAGGTATTTTTACTTGTTTATTCAGATGGCGTGCGGCAGACTTCTGTCCACTACGTTGCGGTAACGGAAGGTGCAGGAGTACAGCCGTCGCGTGCTCTGGGCGAGATGGATGCGGGGATAACAGCGATGAAATAGCCTGCACTGTTTGTAGTGAGTTAATCTACCTACAAATAAGCAACATATATTTTTATTTACTTACATTGATAAGAACATATAAGTTCATGAATTTCTAGTTCAATATTACAGAAGTAGGCACCTACCTACCTATAAATATATCATCCCTGATAACATAGAAACATAACATTATTTCAACCTATAAATGCAAAAATATCAAAAGCTGCGATTAATTCACGGCTGAACTTTCCCAAGAAAGGCCAAGTAATCAAATTACCGAGGCGAACAAACAAGTTGATGATCGGATCATAGAAACTGTGGTAGTTTAACAATTTCATGACGTTCCACTTTAATTTGATTTACAGTAAGGCTTATGTACAAGTCCTTAAGTTAAACTCCTCGTTTGAGTCGACGAGCTGGAACGAATCCGCGGTAATAACGATATAGGTGATAGGAACCATACTATCACTCACAATCAATTGAATTTTAATCATTAACATCGCGTAGCACCATACGCTTGAAAATCAATTACTGCTTTCGGGTTGGCAATCTTCCAATAACAATTAGAAATCAACTAATATCCTGCAGACTTTAAAAATGGCAATGACTTGCAAAAGGCATTTGCATTCGAAAAGGTACCACCTAGGTTACATACTGTGTTATGATATGAACACCAAAGAAACAATGAAAATTGTCTGTAACTGTGAGGTCACCACCTGACTAAATATGTGAAATATTACCGGTCGCATTCTGCACACATGGTTGATTTGACACGATATACGATGCCGTTAGTCGAACAATAGGACCAAACTAAGGTCCGCTGTATTCTATTACCATGACAATGCTGTAATTAAATTGAATTTATTATTTACAGGATGTCCATCTCCACAGCAGTCACCGTGAAACTAGTTGGAAGACTTAGATTGTAATTAATCTTTAGTGAATAACATTCCGACACCTGGATCTCAATGCTCAATATTTTTGTAACTACTTACATGATAATATAACGTAATGTAATTGTCGGCGAATCTTTGCTAACACTGAATGAAACTCTTATCCCCGAGAGTTAATCAACACAAATGAGATACATACTCGTACCTACATTTTATATTACTGCAAATTTTTCATACATTGTTTGAAAAATCCTAGGTGAATTAGATATTGATATCCAATCTTAAGATGACAATACCAGATGCTTAGGTATTAGAAAAAAGTATCCTGGATTATTTCTGCACAGTCATGTAATCTAATCCCAAACTAAGCAGAGCTTGACCAGCGAAACCAGATCATTAATATTCTGTATTTATCTACTTATTTTAAATAGTGATTCGTTAAAGGGATGTCGTACGGACGACCACAAGTCAAGGTAAACACTGCGACACCTTATGCGTTTCTAATAGGAGCTATTTTGCAACAAAAAGGTGTATCTTGATCTGTGGCCGTGTGTACCTATTCAGTGAATGCGAATTGTATTCTTCATAAATTTCGATTGAACGAGTTGAAAATCTTTGACAGGTACTTTCACCCCTACAATTAAACGCCTACATATATGTACATAATCCAACCAGTCACTCAGTATTTAAAAGTAATATTTACACACAGATAATGCTGATTTTGTATTAGTAGAACATAAGTACTTAGGTAGATTCAAGATGATTCTTTCGGGTCAGTCATCATAAAAGGCAACATAAGCATGAAAACATTTAGATTTGACATGGATATAAAGTAACATTAAATGCAATAAATACGAGAGTTTCTAATTAAGTACCTATCTCTATATACCTACGACCACACTAATCTGGACTATGCATACCTACCTAATCTAAATTTATTGATGTTACACATTCAACAAGACTGAAAAGTGATTACGTCACTGATTTTTTTAATTAAGAAAAACAAGATCAGATAACCTACAGTTTACTGATTTAACTTAGATTTATATTATTAACGCATACTTAACTTATTGTAAATATGAGATGCTATTTTTCTTTATTCTTTAAAGACACTCGTTTGAATTGAATTGTCATAATCCTCCAACTTTGTATTGAAGTTAGGTAATTCTGTAGAATTACGAATCATAATTTAGTTTTCTAGTGTGAAGTTTACTTGATATATGTCAAGTGAAACTTAATGTAATATAGAGTGTTTATGTTTTGTGTGAATGTGATAAGTATTTATTAAATTAGTTTCGATAAATATATTGACATTTGTCTTGTTCCTACCTAACTCAATCCTACCCTTGAAACTTTTAGGTAGGATTTTGGGTCTCCTCCTTCAGACATTTATTCTTAGTTCTATGACAGGAAAGTGGCGGCTATTAAACGCAAACTCATTTCGAAGGGTCTTTCACGGAATGGTTTAGTAAAGACCCCGTTGATATAGGATGAATCGTTTCTGAGATAAGTCCAAACGCATCCCTCAGCGACCGCCTTTTTTATTTTGAACCAAAATGTACGGTAAGTACCTACGTAACCTACATGTGTGCATGAACAATAAATTAATGAATATGAAATACTTTGGCAGAAATTTGAAACATGATTTACGACGAATTGTCAAATCAATAATGTTGTTTACAAATAACTAACTTGTTGAACGTAATATATCCGTAGGACTGCTACGTGCGTGATTCAAACTATTCATTCATATTGTAGAAGTCAATCTAAGATGACGAAAAAAAGTAAAAAATGCCTTGTGTTCCTCCTAAGAGTATTGAAATGTATAAGATATCCCCTAGAAAGGTAAGTGTTACATCATTCTTATTAATTAAAATTATTCTTGTTAATTCATGCTTTGGCGTTAGTACTACCTACCTACGCCAAAGCTCACGCAAATTATCCCTAGGAGTTGAATTTTGACGATATATGAAAAAGTCAAAACTATGGTTGTATCGGTATTATTTATCGTAAGAGAATTTTTAAACTAACGGATAATATTAGATAATCTAGGATCTATTACGAAGGAAAATATTTTGTTACTGTTCCAAATAAACTGTTTTCTTTTTTAAATAGCTAAACGTATTTTAACTAGGAGCTTCGCTCGCCCGTCAGTTCAACGTTCGACATTTGCATATATCGTCAACATAATGGACGCACAGTCCTGAGGTAAATAACTACTCAAGGAATATTTCCTTCAAATTAGACAATACGACGAAACTACTGGTAACCTAAAAATTTGATACTGGGCGAGTATTTAAATTGCAGCCTCCTGAAGTTTACGATTGTCTCTTTCAGATTCAGAAAATCGTATGTGAGAAAATTAAATATGAGGCGGTTAAAAGTTGCGGTGGGAGCGTTTATAATAATCGTATGCTTCATCTGTCTACTTTGCTATTGGCACCGATCGACATTGGTACCAAACCGTGCTGGCCGTAGCATTTTACGACGACATCTACATCGATTGAAGAAATATGTAAAGGGAACTCCATTTAAACATGTGAATTTAAAAGGATTATATAAGAATATCAACAAGGAGGGTAATAATTCGCTGGAGTTAGATAGCATGTTTATACCAGGTATCAATATATTAAAATAGTAGATGGTTTTGATATTAGTAATTCTGAAACTAAAGAGATATTTTTATCCCTTCGCAGCACTGCTATAGATTTGTCACTTGTTCCTGTTACTTCCATGACTTTGTTCTAGCACGGCTCATCGACACACCTGGATGTAAAATTCCATTATGGGGCATATCTAAATGGAAAACGAATAAACACATCAAACAAAATGTATCTTGTGGAAAACGAGCTATATTTTTAAAGAAAATTGATATAGATAAAGTTCAGGTTTTAATAAAAGCTCAATACATGAAAACATACTCGCGAAAAAGCGTGTTATATGATTGCTGTTATAGATTTTTACAATCATCTATAGAATCCGCCACCAAAGAAGTAAAAATAACTAATAGGTATCTAGAAATTGTTTCTCTCTCTAACAACATAAAATCATTATTTCCCATGCTCAAATTTCTGTAAAATGTTTCAGATTCACGACATGCCAAAAATTTACCAATGGAGAAATAATTACTTTAAAAAATGATTTTATTAATGTCAAATGCTACGAATATGATAAACAAAACAAATCATATAACATCTACGATGATGTATATCCATTTGTGAAGAAGATCAACATTACAAAGTCAAATAAATACAGTAATTGTAAAACCAGATACAACGTTTTAATGATCGGGATAGACTCAATGTCTTTCAGTCGCTTCATTAAAATGATGCATCGTTCATCTGATTTTTTCAGAGATAATTATTGGTATGCTTTCAGAGGGTACCATAAGGTAGGTAGGTAACCATAATTTTTTGCCATACAGGGAGTAATTTATCAAATATCTAAACCCCTTTATTTCTTCTAGGTTGCTGGCAACTCTTTTTCCAATATAATGGCTACCCTCACCGGTAAGGATTTTGCAACGATAACAATGAATTGCTCCAATAAAATGGATCATTGCACAAATCTGATGATATCGAGTAAGTTTAAGGAAGCTGGTTACGTGACAGCTTACGGAGAAGATTTTCTTCAACTGCCAGACACATTTTCAAATCCTTACGCGTTTCATAAACCTCCCACAGATCATTATACCAGGCCTTTTTTCGTAAATCATGAAAGAACGACATTCTTCGAAAAATCCTTAGTATGTACAGGGAAATTAGCTTCTGGACAACAATTACTTAACTATGCTTTAGATTTTGTTAGTACTTATAGAATGGATCCTTTTTTTGGTTTGTTTTGGATCAATTCTTTTAGTCATAATCCAGATAATCAATTACAAGACGGGGACAAAATATTGGAGAATTTCTTAAACCAACTATCTTACACGGGGGTTCTCTTTAACACTTTTGTCATCGTTTTCAGTGACAGTGGCATACACTTTGGTGAAAACCGGTTAGAATTAGGGGGCTACTATGATGAACGCATGCCTTCCTTTTTTATGTGGGTACCTTTACTTTTCAAAGGTCGTCACAGTCATAAATTAAGATCAATCGAAATTAATCAGTTCAGATTAGTGACGCCCTACGATTTGTATAATACTCTTATAGATGTAAACCGAATGTCTACTTGTAGTACAAGTAACTCAATGAAAGTAGTCTCTGAGGCATGTCCAAATTGCCAAAGTTTGTTCAATGTTATAAGTGCTAATCGTACGTGCAAGAACGCTGCCATTAGCGAAAAATGGTGCAGCTGCCATAGTTTGTATACACTCCATAAGGAAGACCCTGAAGGTGTGAAAGCAGTTTCATTCATTGTGTCTGGTATTCAACAGCGGATAAAATTAATAAAGAAAAAACGTTGTTGGGGTTGCATTACTCCGTTGCTTAAAAACATCATAAGTATAAGTTTTTATTATGAAAAAGAAAAGACTACTGTATACTATGTAATTGCATTTACCATTACTCCAAGTAACATGACATACGAAGCTACAGTAAAGCTAAAAGGCGGTAAAATGAAACTTGTGGGTCACATCAGTGTTATATCAAGGTACAAGTTCTTCGGAAATTGTACAATCAAAGCAGGCGACGGCCTATTTTGTGTATGTGAAAAAATAAAAGGTTGTGAAATATAGGAAAAGAAACATAAATATTGTTATTTTATTATGCTTACATAAGTAATACCTACTCGAATTACTTGTACGAAAACTGAATCCATGGTGATTCAGTAACGTACACACGGCCACAGATCAAGCTACACATTTTTGTTGCAAAATAGCACCTATTACAACCGCATAAGGTGCCGCAGTGTGTAGCTACATGATTCTTGACTCTGCGTTTAAATTATGCGATATTTCATGTAACTAAACAAACATGCATTTTAGATTGTAAGGTAAGAATGGGGTTTAGATAACAAAAAAACATCTGTACGTAGGTTCTTATTGTATGTTTTATTTTATTTCGTAGGCTCTATAACATATAGTATAGTTTTATTACAAGCTATCAAATAAATTAACTACATACTTATAAAGCAAACATTAGTGTTATTTCTTACAAAATGTTTAAATGACGCACAATACTCGTATATTGACAATACTCATACTTATGGCTCCAAATTGAACTAAATAAATAAATTCGTTACATGGTTTATTACAAAAACCAATTTCAATAAAGAATGACAAAAAATAAATAGATTGTTTGATAATATCCATATTATTATATATTTAATCAGTCATGTGATACATATTATGTAGAGGTACCTACTATTGAAACTCTAACATCCTAAACTCAGATCCATATTTTTTTATTTATAAAATAATAAGTAACATAATTAGTTGTTTTAATTCATAAATAACTTAGATCTTTTAAATTTTTGAGAATATTTTCCAGAAAGTATAGAAAAACAATCTGTTTTTAAAAAAAAAAGTCGAGGTACGCGGGACTAAGTAATGTCCGCGAAGAACAAAAAATTAAATATTGAGAAATCGCATACTTCACTCTATGTATAAATAAAAGGCTACGGTAATAATCGCTTATCATCAGGCGGGCCATGCGTTTGTTTTTCAGTAGGCATAAAAAGTTCACGAACTAAGTCCTTCACAGACAATAGTCTCTCGTCTGCAACCTCTTACTTTATTCGACCCAATATAGCTAGGTAATTAATTACACCAGACACAGGATAAACAGGCAATATGTTAATGCAAACACATCAGTTAACAAATAAAAATAAAAGATTCCGACGAATTGTTAACCTCCTCCTTTATTGAAGTTGGTTAAAAAAAATATAGCGTATATAAATAAAAGTACTTACTACAAAATTGTACCTAAATCATAAAAAAAATACAGAGGAGTCCTCAGTAGCATAATGTCAATCTTCTATTAGAGGTGAGGAGACCTAAAGAGAAAAGTATGTACTTATAATAAATATTTTACTCGCTACGTTACGCTGACGCCCGCGCGGGTCCATACAAAAGTACTCCGTCGCGGGGGCACCTGCGTGTCCCCGCACGGGCTTGTTAAAATGTAACTAGCGACACTGCGTAATCCGGCTCATTTTTCATAGTTTAAAGGTATTTTGGCCGATGAAGTTTATTATACAAAATAAGTTCTAAAATTTCTCGTATATTTATTATGGTGTACATAATAAATATACGAGATGTAAAAAAAAAAACGCAATACACAATAAAATTCAATTAAACCTAGATTTATCAGCCAGCACAGTAACTATAATAGTATGATAATAAGACTTGTCATTTACAGCAAAGTGCATATGTCACGACAACGTCTCATGTCACAGTTTCTTGTGTCTTTGGCCAGCGCCACATTACGCGGAAATTCCTTGGCGGTTCTTTCGTCACGGAACGACAATACATTTTATTGCATCTAAATTACTAATAACGGGTAGGTACCTACGTGGTACCTTCAGTGTTACCATATATACAGATTGTGGGATACAGATTAGCACTGGATACAGATTATTGTATAGAATTTTCACATTCCATTGATTTCTATTGATTAAATTACAACCGACGAAGATATAAATATAGATATAAATTCTATAGCTACATTTTGTCAAATGTCTAATTAAACATCGATGTCGAAAGCGCAAAAATTGCGTTTGGTAGCGTTTCGTAGTGACCGCATCTCTATTGATTTATAGATGCCGTCACTTAAATGGTAACCAGACCAGATTTGTTGGTTTGATGGTTATTAACAGATTTTTAGTACCAAACAGGATAGCATTATAGTGGCATATATTTCTATATACATATAGTGGACATTTAATTATTATTTAATTTAACAAAGGCTACAAATGGAGTTACACGATTGATAGAAACGAAAATAATACAATTAAAGAGCAATATACAATTAATATATATGAGCTGTTGATGATAATAAATACCTATTATGACACAGAGAGATTCTTATTTCTCAAAATCTACTTTGTAGGCCTGACAATAAATTCATAGTTAGGTCCTCATTATGTAGCTGAAATAGGAGAGACACGAGATCATAATAATAACGTATTCTTGAACGTTTTCTTAGGTAGATGCTTGAACATATCATTATGTATTACAACTTGATCGAAAAGCAACCATTATTTTCGTTACCACATTCTAATTAAACAATATAACTGGGATACATACTTTTAGTAAAAATGTCTATGCTTGAATACTTTTCAACATGTTTGGTGATGATGGTGTACTTGGGTATATTACAAATAATGATAATTGTGATATAGCTAGGGCAACCCCAATTAAATTTGGCACCTGAAACAATAAAAAATACAGATAGACACACGTTTTATATATACCTAGCAGTATAAAAGGTTATCATGATAATGAATGTTAATGATAGGTATATTTGACTAACATATTAACCTAAAATTCCAGCTTAAATGGAGCGGAAGCAAGTATTTCATACGGGTTAAAACTATGTAATATGGTAGTAGACAGATTTGAGAGATTTGTACTTGGCATCTTTAAATAGATACTAGGTATGTTAGGTTAATTTGCTATAGCAGACGACCCGATGAGGATGGTTCTGCCGTGGCGCAATCGTGCCTCATGGCTTTAGGTCATGGGCGAGCCGGGCAAAAGCGGCCGCAAGGAATACCATGGGTTGTTGTGGTTACGACTCATCGTTGCCCCGAGTCAGGATATCTAACACTAACACAGCGTCACGCATGAAGGAGACTTTGGTATGAACCCGCTCAACAGCGCAGATGGCGCCCACCGTAGGGTATTCGACGGCAGCGTTACGATTTAAAAATATATTTAGCTTTTTACACGTTTGTGCGGCATAATAATATCTTGAGCAAGATTTTTTTTAACATTTCGATCATTTACATTTAATTGTAAAATTGACTTTAAATTTTGGAGATCAATAAATATTTATTCATATACTTAACTAAATACTATTTTTATATCCAAGGGCTTCAATAAATAGGTATATTGCAAAAAAAAAAAAATTTAACTAAAATTTAGTTAATGACCAAAATATTTGTGCTTATTTTATAACAGAACTCATGATTACGTCATATCGATTATTATTATTATTGAACACAAGTTATGATTTACATACAATAATAAAATAAGAAATCAAATTGAGCTAGTCGTAAAAATATAATTTTACAAACACAGTAACGCGCAGATTAGTTTCATTATGTATTGTTCGTATTATATTCCAATAATCTGAGATACAAACAACACCTGTGACCTTTTTGAGCCACCTCCTTTCATAAGTACCTACCTATTAAAAATTATGAGTAGCGATGTTATGAGATAAAATCTGGGATTACGTTATAGGAGATTAATGAATATGAATAGTAAACACATTATTAAACATGTAACTTCACGTGATTTGAATGTATTTGAGTTATCGCCAAGATGATTTATAATAATAAAATATAGTTACCGCAAGAAAGATGTCTTTTTCAATAAAACCATACAGGAACCACAGGGATGATACAAAGAAAGACATCAGTATCATTGGAAATGGCAGGCATTCAGTGCTCTTCACACGTAGTACATAAAAAAGTTTACTCATTGGTGCAGCTATTGTTAATAATGTTAGGGTACATGCTAATATACCTAAAATACGTTTTAAATAATTAAATTTAAATTAAACTCTCAGTATATCTAGGCATGTCTACGTTTCACTAAAGTTATTTTTAGAGGTTGATCCATAAATTACATCACATGTATGATGATGCTTAGGAATAAATTATTTAGCTGGATTTATTTTTACCATTTGTTTCTCCTATGAGCCTCCTCGAATAAACTAGGGGCCAAATAAAATGAAACATGTCGCGGCACATATAGCTCGACAACAACGTGATTGTATCGGGGCTAAAGACTTAATACCCATAGTATATTGGTCGAGGCCAAAATAGGGGAACATTTTCCTTGCACGTTAGGAATCTTTTTTTATGTCAACTGACAAGCATGCAGATGATCCATCTGATGGAATATGGTTATTGCCGCCTATGACATTTGCAATACCAGAGGGATTGATAATGTGCTGCCGAACTTGAAGAGCTCTTACGGCTTGTTAGAGGAACCCCGTACCTTAGTGACTATCGTAGCTCCTTATTATGCGGTCTAACTAGCTCTATAAAGCTGCTACCCGCGTCGACGTGGGGTAAAGTAGTTATTACTAGGATATAATTAGCATATAAAAAACTATTCTGAAGCCAGTTTGGCTTTGCTCTTCAAATTATCTCGAAACTAGACATCACTCGCAATGTTAAAATCGCCACTGAAGATCCCGATATTATTTAAGATGGTTTAAGTAATTAATTAAAGTAGTAATTTAGTATTAATTAGGTACTCATTGCAAAAATGTCGCCAAAAGAGGTTGTGTTGCATGTGAAGTTGTGTCACATTGGGTAAGGATAGATAATTTCTATCCGTGGTGAATAAAGTGATATTTTAAAAAATGGCAAGATCCAAAGACACATAAACTATAGACATAGAGCCCGGCGCCGGCGGCGACTCGACGGGACCTTTGTCGAGCTACATGTACCGCAGCTTGTCACTGCATTTGGATGTATCTAGTATAGTATTGTCTAGTATAGTATTCAGATTGACACAAGTCGACACACTCCTCTCACAATTTGTGTGAGTCGTAAATAAGGAATTTTATTATCTTTTTTTATTTTTTAGGTGGAAATATTGGTGTTTTGTAAGGTATCCTACATTTTCGTTAAGTAAAATTCAAAGGCATTTAAAATCAATCAATAACATCAATAAATCTGCAAAGGTGTGTAGATTTATTCCTGTAATGATAATAAAGAGCAAGCTTGTTAAGCTTCAAGGGCTTGATGATGATACTACCCTATTTTTATTTTAAATGGGGATTTCTAACGAATATTTAAATCATAAAATATACTCGTGAGCAAGCGAATCCAATTACTCCCCAGCCGCGCAAAACCTTCGTCGAAAACAGCCCACAAAAGGCACGGTCAATTGTCCCCAAAAAGTCACCAGCAAGCGCGCCTTTATATCACGGGAGAGCCCCTCGATTAAAACATCGAGCAATTGTAATAGGTTCTATTCACCGATGAGAGCAGAATGTGTCTGCATTCCAGGATAGGAGAAGTATGGTGTATAGGTACAATAGAACAATTTGCGCAGTTCTTTACCGCTGAAAAAGTTACCTACGGTGGCAACTACTGCCTGATGTAGGTCAAAAATACTAGAGAGAAAAACCGAGCTTGTCTTCGTGCCCGGTGGAGGATGCGCAGGAGGTTTGAAGATATTGGTACTTTTGGCACGGACTCAGGGCTTAAGCCCCGCTGGTTCCGCTACTATTACGAATATTCTCCAGGAACATTTGGTATAGTGTGCTGGATAATCGGAAAAAAAATGTGCTGATACACGAAATTATACGGAAAGTATCAGTCGGCAGTTCATGAACCAAGTCAGTGTGTGGCCAACACTCAATCCAAACATAAATCCGATTGACCAGTTGTGAGGCCTTAACTTAACCAAAAGGTTGGGCCAGACATCCAGTCCCTTTGAACATTGATGACCTCAAGGTGGCCTTGACAGAGAAACGGGATGGGATCTGAGAAGATACTGATATGATCAAAGACAAAATCTACAAAAGCTACAGGGCAAGGGTGGGAAACACTATACATTGATATTATTATTTATTGTTTTATTTTGAACATTGCAAGAACATAGTAAAGGCTTAAACAGTTTATACCGGGTGTAAGGGACAGCCTTCAGAAAACTGATACCATGGATTCAAATCATGATTCTGGAGCCCCCAGACTTTGAATTTTTCGTCGATCTTTTCATGAATTATAAGATTTTTTTTCTCAGTTTTTTGCTTGATTATATTATAAAATCATTATATAAGTCAAACTAAACCTGATTTAAAAATAAATAAACAGTAATTACGAATTTAGACAGAAAACAGCAATGTACATCAAAATTCAAATCAAATACGCAAAACTGCACGTGTTGTGTGTGATAGCGTTGTAACGTACATTGCGCGCTCAAAAATTACGATATCTGTAACCAATGACTTCTGACATAATTGATTTCTATAGTGTTATTATAGGCAATAGTGTAACCTTTTCCCAAAGCTTTCGGTCGGCTGTCCCCTACACCCAGTATTTTTAGTTTGCTTATTATGAAAATAGTTTCTCTAAAAGTTTGCTTGGGGAGCAAGTTGATTAGCTTGCTTGCAAGTGTAACAAAGTTAAAGTTTTCATATCTTACCCAGTATAGATAACAGTAATTCATTATCTTCAGCAGTTGAAACGTAACTAAGTATAAAAACCATAAACACTGCTGTAGATGATACTTGTTTCACAACAGTGGACTTCTTAAATGTGTAAATATAAAACACAACTATATATGACAGCATTAGAGCTATTCCAACAGTATTGACAAGCACAATTTTATCATCATGTTTAGCTAAACCATACAGCAGCCATAAGCATGCTCTGAAAATTAATATAGTTGTTATTTGATAAATGTATGTCAATATAATTAATTATGTTGTTAATTGTTTTACTTACGACAATGCCGCACATGTAAATGGTAAAGGGGAAGCTTCCGCAGTTGTTTTATTAACCACATATTGCTTGCAAACTAGCCTGCAAAGTAAATTTCATAATTTTCATTTGAATAAGAGAACACAGCTTTTAGTCCGTTAGCTAAAGCTAAAAATACAAATTAAAAATATATTTAATAGTTGTGAGCATGATGAAAGAGTGAGAAAAGTATCGGAAAATAACTACTCAAAATAAAGATTAGCCATGGATACACATGGTGCAAATATTACAGTTCACAGAATTCCTAAGTTTAAAAATATAAACAGAGTGTGTCATGCAAATTGGGAAAGTAGGTATTTGGGTTGGGCTGTCCACAGAAGATAGCAACATTCCTTCTATGCTCATCCATTTTTTAACCTCCTTAAAAAAAGAAGGTTCTCAATTGGGCTACATGTTTTATTTTTTATTTTATTTTTAGGGTTCCATACCCAAAGGGAACATCCAACGGGAAAAGACCAACATCGACGACAACAAGACCCTATTACTAAGACTCCTGTCTATCCATCTGTCACCAAGCAGTATCTCATGAATATGATAGACAGTTGAAATTTTCATAGATGATGTATTTCTGTTGCCGCTTTAACAACAAATACTAAAGTAGGTATTAGTATTGCTCAGTTTAAACCCTATTTTGTTTATTTATGCTGATGCTGTAGTTAGGAAAGTTAGCATACACTACGATCGTGTACCGATAGACTGCCCCATTCAAAATTGATGTGTAGCGACGATTTCGATAGTAGACTAACTAAATTATTCTTCTTCCAAACAGCTCAGAATTGTGCACAACCTCTGTTATATAGGTCAGATACTTACATCCCTGACAAAAATTGTAGTATAGTGGTGACGACGGCCAAATTGCTGACGAAGTCTCTGAACTCTGATAGGTGCATTTTATTATAATTGTAATGTAGCACACTATTACTGCAAGGTACTTTATATCAATATCAATCATAAATATTCACAATTTGTGAAATGAAAGTTAACTGACCGGCTCATTATATACGAAAATTAAATTAATTAAATTTGCCACCGTGTGTGTATCCCACTGTTGTTTTATTATTTTGACAGCATTTGACTTGACAGGACAGCACAGTTTGGCACAGCACAGTTTTGACAGCTTGCTTGTTTAGAAGTGCTGCCACTTGCCAATCTTGGTAACACCACAATTATTTATTTGTTCGTATTTCTATCGTCCGGTCCGTGTTGTATTGGGATTGAGTTATAAACTAAATAGGGATAGTACGTGTGATTGATTTATGAACAATACTATAGTAGAACACTTTTACTATAGCGAAAACTTTACTTTTGTGTTTTTATTAATAAACAATAAATATATGAAATCTATAAGTATTTCTGACGTGAAATTGTTGTCACTGAAATAACGAATAGTTTGTGATTTCTGCTGACTTTTGATCATTCAACTAGCGACTTTAATTTTAGCGAGGAGGCAACACTGATCAAGTTTGACACTTTAACACTACAATTTTATTACAAGAATTATCGAAAACATGAAGTAATAAATAAAAATATTCACTGTTGTTTACCATGAAATCCTTTAAACTAATTGTCCATCAGTCAAGTTTCAGTCGTAAGTTTTTAAAGTTTTAAAATAAATATTATACATTGAATAACTTTGTTTGGTACAAGCCTAATTAATGGTGTAAAAATATTTTCAGCTGTAGATTTGATTATCAATCTAAAAGACTATCCTGGGCTTAAAGAGAGGGATATTGTAGAAATATACCACCCTGAAAATGACTACCCACGACTTTTGCTTCAAGTTTCTAAAGTGGATGCTGCAGGAAGGGGAAGAGGTACACTAAGACATTAATATTTATTGGTTGTGAATGCAATATTAATTATTATAAATATACATTTATCCCTTGATTTGATAGAAGCAACACCCACATCACTGAAGCAAATTTGTCAGTACCCCAAGGCCACACTCCGTTACTTTATGGAGCTAGGATGGCTAGGGTATGTCAGTGCAGGCTTTATCGTCCCCACACAGAATAAAAAGAATCCCTTGAATCCCACACTTTGCAGTTTCACTTGCATTCCCAGACTAAAAAGTAGTCTATTTGTTATTCCAGGGTTATCTATCTGTGTTTCAAGTTTCAATCAAATCTGTTTGGCCATTAAGGAGCGAAGAGGTAGCAAATATTCACGCTCAAACATTAGCATTTATAATATGATATTAGTAATAAGTAGCAGTATGACATTTTTTTTATCAACTCATTATTAGTTGAATCATATTATATAGTAGAATGCTTTAAAAGTTAACTAACTTATATTTAACTATTTGTACATCAGTTCTGAGTCAATCCGAAAATTGACCATTTCCTCCTTATCTCCAAAACTACTGATGTCTAGTTTATTTTTAACATAAGTGACTGTATTGTAAAGCTCCAGCTTCAATATGTAATATTTGTTAGATATGGCCAAAAAAATAATAAAACAATATTTCAAAATTAAAAAATGAATATCAATTTTTTGGATTAATTTTTAGACACTATTAGTGTGGAGCAAAGCATAGCAACTACATTTCAATTGCGTACATTTGCTGATGTTTATGTGAATATAGTAAATGTGGCAGATGTTGCTTTGGACTCAGTGGAACTTACTTTCAAGGATCAATATATGGGAAGATCTGAAATGTGGAGATTGAAAAACAGCTTGGTAAGACTTTATTAGCTAAACCGCCATTACTTTTAGGAAGCATTTTACCATGCCAACCAACAAATATTTAGTGTGTTAATGGGTAAGACTAATGAATTTTATAAATAATTTATTATTTATTTGCAATTATTATTATGTTTAAATATAGTGTATTCATAAGAATATTCAAATTGGATTAATGGATTTTTGTTTTAATTATCATGGCCTATCTCTGTTCCTGGGATAAAAATATTTGTGTATTTTTCTGTGATAGTTGAATCATGATAATAAAATTTGTTTATATATTTGGTAGTTTATCCTATATAAACATGGTTTTTTCAAGAAAATTATCACTTACCTACTTCCAGTTATCCTCAGAATTTGAAACAAAATATTGTTTTATTGAACTAAAAATAATAACATTTCAGGTCAGCACTTGTGTATATCTAAATAAAAAGATAGAATACTGTGGTGGAGCAATAAGATGTCAAGTGTACGAGATGTGGTCTCAAGGAGATAGAGTTGCTTGTGGCGTTATAACTGAGGATACAAAGATTGTATTCAGATCTTCCACCTCTATGGTTTACCTCTTCATCCAAATGTCATCAGAGATGTGGGACTTTGATATCCATGGAGACTTGTATTTCGAGAAAGCTGTTAATGGCTTCTTGGCAGAACTTTTTGCAAAATGGAAGGTGAAAATAAGTTACAATATCAATATGTTATAGTGGGTTACCACAGTATGTGATTTTAGGGACTCACAATCATTTCACAAATGAATAATAAAAAGTCAAAGATGCCATCATAAAAGACCTTAATCATAAATTATTGATTACTTTATTATTGTGTCATAATCAGGAGTATTTGTATTTTAACACAATAACATTAAATTTCCCTCCGGCGACCCCTGACGAGGTCAAATCGATCATCAGGGATTTACACCCGCGGAAGGCCCCGGTCTCGGACAAAATCACTAACAAAGTGATAAAACTCTTCCCCGCCCACCTCATAATACTGCTAACTTCCATATTTAACGCTGCCCTCTCTTGTAATATTTTTCCACGTCAGTGGAAAGAGGCCCATGTCATTGGAATCCATAAACCCGGCAAACCCAGGTCCGAGCCCTCCAGTTACCGCCCTATAAGTCTATTAAATGTCCTGGGCAAGATGTATGAGAGACTGATCTATATCCGCCTCAAAACATATGCCGACGCCAGCCCTTGATGCTATGTTAGATCTAACGCCCCTGCATCTACATGTAGAGAAGGTGGCGAGGACGACAATGCACAGAATATACGCACAGGGGAGAATGAAGTGGCTCTCCCAGGCACTAAACTCTTTACAGGATTCAGTACTGGAAATTCCTATTTTGAACATGGTATCAGACTCGATGGTCCCTCAGAATACTTTTTGTAAATATTACGAAGTCGAAATTCCCACCCGTGACGATTGGCTAGACGACAAGGTCACGTGGGTGAGAGGTAGCCTCAAGTGGTATACCGACGGGTCCAAATCAGGATCTGATGTAGGCTGTGGGATTTATGGAGAGCGTCCAAGAATTAGCAAAATGCTGAATCTTGGAAAATACGCCTCTATATTCCAGGCAGAAGTACACGCCATACTTGAATGTGCGGACATTAACCTGCGGAAAGACTATGTCAACCATACGATATATATCCACTCGGATAGTCAGGCAGCTCTCTTAGCACTGGCCTCCGATACAATTAACTCAAAGTTGGTTAAAAACTGCATGGACCTACTCAATCACCTGGGCGAAAAGAACAGGGTCGTATTGCGGTGGGTTCCTGGTCACTCAGGAATCGTCGGAAATGAAAAAGCTGACGAACTAGCAAAAGCTGGAGCTAAGGGGACCCCCTATGGACCAGAGCCAATTTGTGGGGTTCCTAAAAGCCTCGCAAAACTAACTATGAGTAACCTGTATGTAAACTCATCGATTGATTTCTGGAATAAAGTTTCTGGAATGAACCACTCTAAGGCACTTATAAATGCCTTTAGTAAAAGGTCTACCTTAGAGGCACTATCCCTAAGTAAAACAAACTTACGCATACTTGTGAGGGCCCTAACGGGACACTGTGGATTGAACAAGCACCTGGTCACCATTGGCGTCCGTGACACAAAGGCGTGTAGATTCTGCTGTCAGGCGGATGAAACACCACTTCACCTTTTGTGTGAGTGCCACCCACTTATGCCTAAACGTTATACTCTCCTGGGGAAGCATCAGTTGCACCCAGATGAAGTAAAATTTATCACCGCTAAGAATATAATACAGTTTATTATAGCTGTAGGTCTTGGCGGTGAAATTTAATTTATGTGGCGATCACAATAGATCTAATCAGGTCGCAGTGATACAAGCTCTGTAAAGACTTGAAACAGCCACAAAACCCAAATAATAATAATAATGCCGACGCCAATAATCTCATCCCTGATGAACAATTTGGCTTTCGAGCCAAACATTCTTGTGTTCAACAAGTCCATCGTATTGTTGAACACATCTCCTCTCAGTACCAAGAGCGCAACATGACAGGTGTCTTATTCTTCGATGTCGCGAAGGCATTTGACAAAGTGTGGCACAATGGCTTAATTTTTAAGCTATTTACCTTAGGTGTCCCACATAGACTCGTGCTCATCTTACGAGATTATTTGTCAAATCGCCACTTTCGATATCGCATTCCTGGCGCACTCTCCTCCCCTCACCCTATCGGTGCCGGTGTCCCACAGGGCTCGGTACTGTCCCCCTTGCTATTTTCGCTCTACACGAGTGATATGCCAAAGACCGACAAGGTGCAGTTAGCACTTTTTGCGGACGACACCGCGGTCTACTGCTCTAGTAAGTCCCCCTCAGTCATTGTTAAGAACCTCCAAACCGCGGCTAACGCCCTAGGCGCCTGGTTTCGGAAATGGAGGATCGAGATCAACCCTGTCAAAAGCCAGGCGGTCCTATTCTACAGACCCTACCATCGAGGTACCCCCTCCCCTCCAAAGGCAGTTACTCTATTCGGTGAACCAATCCCCTGGCAAAGGCAAGCCAAATATCTCGGAGTAACTCTCGATGATCGTTTGACCTTTGATGCCCACATTAACGCGCGGACCGGCCGCGCGCGCGCCGCCTTTGTTTTAGGGCGCCTCCACTTTTTATTAAATCGTAAATCTAAACTTGCACTTAAAAGCAAGGTTAGACTTTATACCACGTGTATCCGCCCCATCATGACCTATGCTAGTACTGTGTTCGCACATGCAGCTCCATCACGGATCCATAGCCTTCAGGTGATTCAAAATCGCTTCATGCGCAAGGCCACGGGCGCCCCGTGGTACATGCGTAATGAAAATCTCCACATTGACTTAGGTCTCCCCAAAAAAATAAAACAATAAAACAATTTATAAAACGCACCTCACGCAGATTTTTCAATACCGCCGTTAATCACCGCAACCCTCTTATAGTGAAAGCCGCAACGTACACGCCCTCCCGTATAATCCGTATCCATAGACCAAGGCAAGCCCTCAGCGAGCCGGATGACCCTATTACATTAGCTCAGATCGAAGCTGACGAAGCTCGTAAAAGTACACAACACACTACACACAACCGATCACGCTACCGTCCTCGACGGCGAGGACCGCCGCGACGTCCCACTCAGTCTCGTCCCGTTCAAGCGGCCCGAGCTGCCTACAGTAATCCGACCGCCCCCAATTAGTCGTAACTCATACAAAGTCCTCCCCCTCCCCTGGTAACGCCCTGAGCCGAGGTTCGTACCCCATTCGGGGGTGCCCTCGGGCGTTGTTACCTAAATATTACCCGGCTGAGAGCCCTCTGCGCTCGCCGATTTGTCCGGTAAGGTTGTTGCAGCCATATGAGGCTACTAACTTAGTCCTTTAAAAAAAAAAAAAAAAAACATTAAATTTTCTTGAAAACTTTTTCTAGATCTAGATTCTCTGATCCTTTCAGAAAAATGGCAGCAATCATGAAGTAACTATAGTTCTGTTTTCAAGAACATTTTACAAGGCTAAGTCGTTGGAAGAGTTTCCTCAACACATGAAAGAATGTCTGCAAAAAAATTACAGAGGGAGATTTTATGAAGACTTTTACAGGTATATATGTTGTAAATATTTACTCATGTTAAAAATAAATGGCTGTTGTAAACATAGGAATTTATCTAAATAGATGATAGAATATAGCAATTTATATATCTCCTCTAACTTAAGTTTTATCTTTTCCAAAATGGAGAAGTTTTGTTTAGAGGTCTGAATCCTTAATAAACCAATTGTGATGTTTGGCACCCAGATAGCCAATAGATAGATATGGTTATGGATTTAAGCTACTTTTGATCCTGGGAACATGGCTATTACAATTAATACATATTTTATTTTCAGAGTGGCTGTTCAAAACGAGAGATATGAAGACTGGTCTAATGTTCTCCTACAATTGAGACGACTTTTCACTGACTACCAAAAGATAGTACTGCAATACCATGAAAGGCCGAACATGGAAATACCCACTGCCATTAACTCGACTGCTGCTCAAGGGAACTTTCTAGAAGTTCTTAACATGAGTTTGAATGGTAACTTTTTTTAAATTTTGGCATGTTTAGTTACGTACGAGCTACAGAAATTATATGGGGGTGGAGCTGGCATTTAATTACAGATAACCCTGTATTGTTCTCTTTTTCCAGTATTTGAAAAGCACTATCTAGACAGGTGTTTCGACCGCACGGGTCAACTCAGCGTGGTCATAACACCAGGCGTAGGGGTTTTCGAAGTCGATAGAGAGTTAACCAATGTCACAAAGCAACGTATCATAGACAACGGAGTAGGCAGCGACTTGGTTTGCGTCGGCGAACAACCGCTACACGCCGTTCCATTATTGAAATTCCACAACAAAGACAACAATCTCAATTCTATAGACGATTATTCTATGCCCCATTGGATTAATTTGTCGTTTTATTCAACTAATAAAAAAGTTGCTTATTCGAATTTCATACCGAGGATTAAATTGCCTCCTAGGAAGAGTCAAGAACCTTTGAAGAAAATGTATGAGGATGAGCGTAGAGGAAAACTATTAAAGGAAGATGAGTGTATGCATAATTCAATTTTTGATTACGATGCATATGATGCTCAAGTGTTTCAGTTGCCCCCAGCACATAGCACATGGTATGTATTTGTATTATAATTTTAAACGATTTTTAGCTCATATTTGTTTTATAAAGAATTTTATCTACTCTCATATCGTAATGTTCTTATTATGAAATCAAAATCAGTACTTTAATTACCCATTTTAGGCACACCCGTGTATAATGATTCATTATAGTACAGTTGTGTTCCCAAGATAATGCTATAAAATAACTTTTTTTTCTATTAAAGTACACTTTGGACCTATCAATAGTATAATCAATCAGTATCAATTCAATTTGACGATGACAATGTGACAAATTGTTGACTTGAACTTTAGAGGTAAGAATTTTTGGAAGTTGGCAACACGGATTTGATAAGGTATATGATTATTATGTCTGTTTATTTTATTGTTTTTGCCTACATATATTATTTTGACTAAAAATGACACAAAAATAGCAATTTTTCTTCTTTTTTTTTTCTTTTTGAAAAGTTCGTAGAAAAATACTATGTTTCAATTTTTTTTAATAACATTATTTATATGAGTTTAGATAAAGTACTGTATGATACTGCACATAATTAGGTATTAGAAACTCGTGTGATACTATTAAGAACCTCGCCTACGGCTCGGTACTTAAACTCACACTCGTATTTAATAACCCCTATTATGCAACAGTATCATAAACTACTATATTCAGTCAATTATTCTTCGTTTTAGTGTACAAAGGGTAGCTAGAACAAAGAAAACATCAGTGGCAGGTCTTGAAGGTATTAGCAGGAGGAGTCCGCCTGCATCGACTTTGCATCACAGAAAAATGTCCGATCCAGACATACATCACAGCGTTGGCGATATATTGAATGGTGGAAGTGAGTGCCATTGTAGATATGGATAGACTAGCTTCCGCCCTGCGATTTCACCCGCGTTCCCGAGGGTCCCGATCTTATGTTTTATCGGGATAAAAAGTAGCCTATATGTTATTCCAGGGTATGATCTATCTATGTGCCAAGTTTCATGCAAATCCATTCATTAGTTTTTACGTGAAAAAGCTCTCAAACTTTCGCATTTATAATATTGATAGGATTATAATATTAGTAAGATATGCATGCATGCATATGATAGTGCATGTATTATGTGCGTAAGAGCTCGGTCACTGGCTAATATTACCAGTAAAGAAAAAATATAATATTTATTTCCATTTTTTTTTCATGTAAAGCTAGAGGCATCTCTTGCTGGTTGCCGACCTAAGAAACCTTTTCCCCCCCCTATTTGAAGTACTTCGTGCTGTACTTCATTTAATGCCTTTTTATCCTTATTCAGATAAGAATGGAGCATATGAAACGAGCAGCGATGCAACAGATTCCCCCGTATCGAACAACCGCTTGTCTCCAAGAAGCTCTATATCTTCACACAAACCGGTGATGAGAACCGGCAGAGCACTCATCAATCCGTTCGATCCTTCTCATGTTACCGTCAAATTGACGAGTAATAGACGACGCTGGACGCATATATTTCCTAAAGGTAACACATATCTTAAAAACTACGTCTTCTGTAAGGTTGTCTGGAAGAGATCGCTTCTTAGCGATAAGACCGCCAATTGTACCAAATTTTAGTTTCTAGTTTTATTATTTGTTATTTTTTCTTTCTGGTGTACAATAAAGAATTATCTGTCTATTTCCTGACTACTATGTACTACATTGTAGTAAGTGATAATATAGCCGAAGCCGTAAAAGTCCAACACTAGATGTCTCACATTCACATACATTACCATGATGATTGATGTACATCAAAGAAAACTATGCTCTACTTCCCTGCATATAGCCAAATTAAGCGACTTTTAAAATTCCTTTTAGGTCCAACGGGAGTACTAATACAACAGCATCACTACCAAGCGCGCCCAGCCGGCGAGCCAGCTTCGAGAACAGATGAACGTTGCGATAGCAACATGTCTAAAGATAATGGTTCCTCTATCATCAACAACAACCATTCTATTTATCAAGTCGATGGTGAGGCATGTTTATGAATAATTCGTCTATGATCATCATGTCAGCCGAAAGACGTCCACTGCTGGACAAAAGCCTCCCCCAAAGATCTCCACGATGGCCGGTCTTGCGCTACCCGCATCCAGCGGTGTCCCGCGACCCTCACAAGATCGTCGGTCCACCTTGTGGGGGCCTGCCCACGCTGCGTCTTCCGGTTCGTGGTCGCCACTCGAGAACCTTTCTGCCCCAGCGGCCGTCGGTTCTACGGGCGATGTGCCCCGCCCACTGCCACTTGAGTTTGGCAATTCTGCGGGCTATGTCGGTTATTTTGGTTCACCTGCGGATCTCATCATTTCTGATTCGATCTCGCAATGAAACTCCGAGCATAGCCCTCTTCTATGATCATGCATTATTAAATATTATTGCTTGCCTACATCATGGAATGATGAATCAGTCACCCGATTTGGACTTCTCTATGATAAGAATATGTTGGTTTTATTGAAAAAAAATATTTCAATAGGTTGACAAACCAGCAGACGATCTAATACCTGGGGGATTACTAATGTTGCCGACCTTGAATACCAGTTTTTCGTAATTTTTGGTGAATCCCATATCGTAGCGCTGCGAGAAAACTGAAATAGGGAGCTGTTCTAACTGAATCTTGCGTCGTCCACACGAGCTGTTTTTATCACAAATTATTGTCATGTATACTTATATAATTTTCAGGTAACATCCCAAGTCGTAAGCGCATGATAAGCGCATCGGGAGCGTTGAGCGTGTTGGGTGTTGCATTAGCTACTCCATCGACTACCAACAATGCATCACTTGCTTTATTGTGGGGTGCTACAGGCGAACAGGAGTGGACGCCTGCCCTTACTACAGGTTAGTAATCAAAATATTGACGCGTGGCCTGTGCATTTGTGTGAAACGTGGCATAATGGTTGGTTCATATACACGGATGATGGCAAACAAGTTATCTGTGAGCACCTTCTAAAGTATCAGTCTAAATGTACATAGTTCTTCTGTTTCTCGCGACACGTATCAGTTCATAGCATCACAAGTGGCGCGCGATATTTATCGCTGCCGTCGTGGGTACAGAGGTAACACTGGAGACATAATGAAGAGATTATATCATTCATTGTGTATTTTCATCTTAGTTCATAAAGTAATTTACTCATGAGCACCTTACTAATATTACAATATTTTTTTATATGATAATGATAACTTGATTGCCCAAAGAGCTGTAAACATTGATAACATAAGAAAATTGGTTATTTTGTTAACAGTTCAAAATTTTAGAGCACAAACCGTTTCCGAAACACTAATTTTCATGCTGTAACATGGACTTAGGTCGATGTTCACCAACTAGAAAACGGTCCGATAAGTTATAATCGGGCGTTTACGATGACATTTTCCTACAAAATTCGTGGTAAACGGTCCGATTATAACTTATCGGACCATTCGGTGAACATCGACCTTAGTTAAAGAAATTGCGACATGATTTGGGCTCGATTTTTCAAGCGCCAGATTACTGTTATTCGATTGAACATTTTAACTATGATGAGAACTTAGAAATTGTTCATACAAAGTTGGTCCAGCTATTGAAAAATCAGCCCATACTGTATATAATTCGAATTTGCCATCCTTAACATACACTGTGATGGGTTTCCTTATATTAAAAACCAGCAACATGTATTGCATATTTAATTTTAATTTTGAATCTCAAGTCAAATCATAAAACTTTAAAGTAAGTGTTGCCGGTTGTTTTTGGATAATGACATACATGCATTGTTATATTAAATATTCACCTCATTTTTGATGTTTCATGAAATCGTCGCATTGAAAAATATATCTTCAAATCCCATTGGAACGATCGGCCCAAAGCGAACCGAGCTATAGGTTTGATATAACATTTATTGGATTTGCATCGAGTAGTTACTGCATTTTTTGTGTTAATAGTATTAAAAATCAGCTATGGGCAAATAACTTTTAATTTATGCAAAATTGCTTTTTATAGTAAATAATTCGCAAATCCAAATTTTTATGTCAGCAAAATAAAATATATATGTACCTATACAATTTATTGTCAATAAACAAATATTAAAACTATGTTTATAACGATTTCTTAAGCTTGTAAAGATTCAATAAAAATCATGGTAAACACATTGCATGCAGTACTTTAATACAATGTCACTAATTCTGCATGAATTCATTAGCTTGAGGATTACTCCTAATTTAAACAGAGCTTTGTTTAATTGATTAGTCATTTTGATATATTTGTACCTTTTTTTTATACATTTTTGTGTATGCACGATACATGATAATTTTACGTATGATAACTATATATTGTCCTTATTTCACTTTTTTTATTGACCATTTTTATAACTCACAATCTATTTAGTAAACAGTTAATTTTTTTGCTGTAGATTACTGTTTGAGTTCAATCTGCTCATCCTGTGTTTGCCGTTGTATTTGAGGTTGTATGTACATATGTGAAAAGGTTTCAAAGATGATTATGCTTCTACTTTGTTGATGGTATACACGAAGTGTCTGTCATCAAATTCCGTCTGCTTAGTTACTTGGTGAAGGATTTATTTACTTATCCCCGCGAATATGTGGTAATAGAGCTTCTAGGGTGGAGGATGCGTGCTAGAGGTGCAAATAAGTGCCTCGTTGAATAATTTCCTTTTATTCACCTCTAAGGTGTCAAACAAGTATACGGCCCTCCTAATATTTTGCGGTTCATGTAGCCTATAGACGCTTACAAAAGTAGGGGTATCTATCCTCACGCTTTAACGATCCCAAAACTGCAAATAAAAATCTGGATGGCGTAGACTATTATTGGGGCCCAAAGGGTTATACTGGCCCTTTGGGTATGGAACCCTAAAAAAATCGAAACTATAATAATAATTATTATTATTTATTTGTTCTTGTTAATTTCCAGTACCTACAGTATATTAATATTGTTCCCTAATAAATTGACATCTTTTGTGTACATCAATCTTGTATGAAAGTCTTAATACTAATTTCATTCCATTATTATTTCTGATGCATAATTCACTATTACCGTACAGGTGTGGATTGGAAGTCTCTAACTATACCTGCTTGCCTGCCTATCACTACCGACTACTTTCCCGACAAGCGATCCCTTCAAAACGATTACCTAGTGTCAGATTACAACCTATTACCTGACGATGTCAACGCTGACTTTGCACAAAACAGAGCCATTTATAAAGAACCCCTGACGACTATGGAAGTCTTCAAGGAGCTGGTTTCACAGCGACTGGCTCAGGTGAGAAATCCAATTATATAAACATTTTTTTTACTAATCATCTACATATAATTTTTTTGTCACTATAATGTTGAAAAGTATTGCTAGATCAATACATTGATTTGTACCAAAAAATATAGTATACAAATCTTCGATATTGCCCATTATAGGGTTTCCAACTAATAGTAGGCGTGAACGAAAACGAAGTGATTGAAGCGCATTGTCCAGCCACACTCGTTCCACCGCCATCGAAAGTGGCGCCACAGTGCAGCAAACCGGCAAACGCAGCACCCACTAAACGATATCTACTCTCTATTGGACGTATATTTCACAAGTTGACTTTGGTCGGTTCTACTATTACTGTAACGAGGTATAGACCCAGGTAAAGATATATCGTTATTAATTTTTACTCGAATCATCCCACTGCAGGGTAAAGGCTTCACCTCCCTTTGTCTGCTCCCTGTTCTGTCCCATAGTGGATCTTGCCCCTTTCAGGTGGAACTAATATCATACCATGTTAGTAGTGATCAAAATTTGGTTCCACCATTTTTCGTCAGTCAAAAAATTTATTTGTTATGCCATTCATTTTTTTTAACTGCATTTTTAAATCTTATAAGTGGCGAATCCAACCTATTTTTATACTTTTTTAATTTTATATTTTCATTTGTATTTTCGGCTATTTTGAATTCAGTTTTGATATATATATGTTCGAATTCAATCTAAAAAATTGTCTATTATTCTAGAAATTCCATATAAAACCACTAGTTTTCCCTAACATTTATTTTATACAGTTTTATAGTTTAATGTTTTCTACTTACAGACATCCATATCCACCCTTCAACATTCACTACCGGTATAGGTTCCACGCGCCAAATCACGACACCTACGAAGTGTCCTGGGTATACTTCACTACGGAGAAGCTAGAGACGTACAATTGGAACTACATGGACCACTACATTTGTACGAGGGGTGATACTGACTTTGCTCTTGTTGAGGTATATATTTATAAAAACTGTGTGGTTGATACCTTCATAGCTTAATTTATTTCTTGAAAGATGATTCGTGAACAATAGACAATGCCTCTCCAAGAATTTCCACCAATGTTATAAACAAAAAAAACTTACGGAATCTAATATTATAACTAATATGAGCTCTTTTATCAGGTGATCCGTTCGTTATTCTGAAAATTATTTATTAAATTGTATGATATTTACAGATATAATTACTCAAAACTCAAAAAGCCCGATCAAGCCTCAAATATTCCATGTAACAACTGATTGTAAAAACTTAATGAACTAAATCCAAAATAGGTATCTTTTCTCTTTACATTAATAGGACAGAAACTTTCACACAATTTCACAGGCGCATAAATACTGGCGCTTCCGTACACTTCTACTACCGTTGTTCAACCCCGCTACAAAGCAAATACTTGAAGACGAGAGCACGCATTGTGACATATACCCGACCCCTACGAGGCAAGACTTGGATCAGCTGACCGATGGATTCCTTAAAATGACTGAACAGTACTTCAATAAGGTCAAACGGCCTAACAAGCAGAGGGTAAGTTGATATGCCGATAAGGTGTTAGGAATTGAGAGCTTGGATTTCTTTGTCCGTATATTTTATTTGACTTCATATAAAACTAGCAATTTTTATTGAAAGAAACATCGTTGAGTATTTTTTTTACTGTTTATGCAACATTTGATTATTATTTTGATAAATAGGTATGTAGTTTTTGTTTTTATTTGTTTATGCTACCAATAATGAAATGCTTGAAAAAAAAACATTGCGTTGCAAACTGAAATCCAAGCTCTGTGGTACTTTGTTCAAAGGTTTCTGATACTATCAAGATGATGATAAATTATAGATAAAATAATCTTTAAATGTTTATACTGTATATATGTTGCATTATTTATAAACATTATTGTAAAATTATTGTTCTTCAACTTTAATTATAGCAATGTTTATAGATAAAGCTTTCTAAGTGCACAAAATAGCGTAGAACTAGGAAATAGCATGAATAATTATATTTGCACAGAGTAGTGAACACGTAGATTCTATTGCACTGCATGTAGTTTTAGTTTAGCACATTCTTCTATCAAAATATCTAATATTTATAGGACTTGCTCGAGTTTTGAATACCTACTTAAAAATATTTACAACGTATTAATTTTACTAAATTAATCCTCAAACATGAAATTTAAAATTTCACTCAATATCTGCCATGAAATATCGCATGCATTAACAAATATTTTTTTTTTCTGAATCCAATAATAAATGTTTAAGTTGTTTGCCAATTTTGTGTCGTTTCCCCAGAAATGTATGTATGTAATGTGATGCATGATTGTTATTTCTTACAGAAGGCATTTTATTTTTATGTTGCACATAATGATGTTATTTGTAATTTCCTGTTTGAGAACAATCGCATGTTATTTACTCCACAATAATATTAATAAGCATAAACTTACGTGTCGGACCGAATTTAAAGCAAATTAGTGCAGCAATTTGTCTACAAAGTATCAGATCAGTAGGTACCTATATCCTTTCGATAAGACACAAATTTGTTTCAATATAAACAATTAGTATAAAATATTTACGAGATCCATGCGAATAGCTGAATAACAACGTTTACGGGTGAAAATCAGTCCGTTAAACCTAGCACTGTGGTGAAAAGTGTCAGTATGATGCCTCGAGACCGCGAACTCTCAATACGTTTATTGGGGGTGTCCGGTTGGTATGAGGCGACAGGCTGTGGCTGTCCGGGATCAGACGGTGGACCGTCGACCGTCGGGATCGGTCGGACAGTGATCCCACACTGCGACAGATGGCGGGAGCGGGCGGCGGCGCGGCGGACGCGGGCCTCACACGCCGCAGACACTCTGCCTCCATCCTCACGCGCAGCTCACAGGTACCACCCAGACACACAGTACATACACGAACCTACTAACTATACATTACATTATTACGAATGTACCCAAAACTCAATTATTTAGGTCATGCAAATTTGGACCCTGTTAATACTTATTGAACGGTTGTCAGCCATTGCTGACATATTATCAACTGCATTTCAGACATAAATGTTTCTTATACCTTTTACCATATTGTAATTGTGTAGCCAGTTGATCTATATTTTAAATGATAATGAGTTTTTATTTATAAACATTAACCATAATTTATACCTACTATAAAGACAAATCACGAATGATTCGTAAAATTGCATTTGTTTTCCGCATTTATTTAATAATGTTATAACAATAGCAACGACTGTCTACGCAATTATTGTTTTAGTGATCTTGTCCACAAAGCGGCAACTTCCATAGGTACTTCCCGCCGGGACTAGCCAATTTTGTATGATGCGGACGATCAAAAGTGTATTACCAACCAGCAGTGGTAGAGTCAAATGTAACTTGATGATTTTTGAGTTTCAGTTTGAGTTTAGTGAAAGACCATAAACAATTTATTTCCCTCATTGTTCTAACATTGTCTATGTGTAATAACCACACACATTACAATACGAACTATGTTTTAAGCGTTTTTAAAAAATGAAAATGTTTTATGTCCCGTACCAATTGTCATTGGTCTGCTCGTTTGTTCGCATGTTTTGAATTAAAATTCGACATCGAAATTATTGTTTCATTCATATTATTTTCTGTGGCATATTTGCTCACTCATTTCATTGGCTCCGTGACGAAAAAGGGTTTGTAATTAAATGTATTATGTTTAACATAAGTAGTGGCGTCTAACTTTTTAATTTCCTCATACCTAATATTATCTTTCGAGGACTAATCGTAACAATAATAATAGCTAATGGTTATAAAATAGTAACAGTATACTAATTAAAATCCAGTCTGAATTCTGATCGTAATTTTATACAAAACAGTGCAGTTATTCTTGCTCGTCTTCAACAGGTGGATGTTACCTCTATGCTTTGTTTTAGTAGCACTATTATATTATTTGTAACAATATCACCGAAATTTGCACCGAAAATTGTCTTACATACAAGTCATCTGAAATTTTTGACGCTTTTTTTTATTTTTGTATGTTACTGTAAACATGTTATTTTTCTATACTTATAAAAAGATATCACTTATTCTGATTCTCCTAAACGAAATCAACCTTTCAATAATCATGTTGGTAAATCGAAGTATTTTGTCAATGTAACCGAATGTTGTTTTAGACCTATGAATGTTTTTTTTTATTGTTATTCAAATATTACTGAATCCGACTTTAAAATGATAAACATTGTAACATATTATTTTCGTATGCAACTTGCGTAAATATTTGCACTGCTTATTATGAAATTATACTGCACGGAATGCACAAACAAACTGACATATTATATTGTTTGCCCGCTTCTTCTGTTTATTTTAATCATAAAGGACGTCATTGCATTTTAAAAATGAGACATGCAAATTAAAATTAATCTACTTGAAATCTATTATTTAAATGTTACTTATACCTTCAACTTGATATTAAATATGCAAATATTTTATTTTAATAAAGCATCAGACATTTTAATGGCGGTATTATAACGTTACAATCCTATGATAGAAGCGATATTGCCAAAAATAATGGATCCATTAGGAAAGCACCCCGATGAATTCAAATTTAACGACCGGGTTAGACGTATAAGGATATCTCCTTATATTATATCTCAGGATGTACCTGTTTTCATAAGGGACGTAATGTTTACTCATGATAAAGTAGGTATTCATTCAAAGTATGATCTATATACGTGCCAAATTCATATCCATTCAGCTATTATGGCCCAATTGAGTAAATATTCATTTAGTAATAAAGATTAATTTAATTATTATCTGGTATCGATATCACTTCTACCAATTAAGTACACAATTGTGACATTATAACCCGTTCAAATAATTCGCATCTCGATTTAAAGGCTATATTTTGCTCAAGTCATGTCAATTTTTTTTTATGTCGAATAATTTAAAAATATAGGTCCTAATATTGTAAAGTTAACGTGTGTGTTGTGTGTGATGATCAGGGCGGTGTGTCCAGCTCTCCGTTCAGAGAGCGAGTGGGCAGCACACGCCTGCCCGACCGGCCGCGGCTCCGGATCGAAGCTATGTCAGTACTGTTTTACATGACATACATACTCTGTAATATCTACCGTCCGTTTTTATTATTAGCATGGTGCATTAAAATTTATGTCGTGTATATATTTTATACTAGTCTGAGCAACTTGAGCCACAAAACAAAGAATTAAACCCGATTTTATTACTAAAGATGGTAAATCAAGTCTAGTGAAATCCACTATTAAAGATATACCCAGATCTTTCTGTTAAATGATGTAAGAAACAAGGTCATATTTAAAACCCGGGTTTACTAGACTTGGTTTAAACCGTATCGCGTAATAAAGGGGTTTGAAATTAATGCTCGCATTTAAACATGAAATAGTACATAATATAATAGAATCAATTTTTTTTACTCAATAGTGGTTTTATTAGTAAAATAGACGTTCATATTTTCATATGTGGTTATGAAGACTTGTATAAAAGTACATGACAAATGGCAACACTGCATGCTGTAGGCCGCTTTATTGTCGGGCATGTCGTGCAAAAGCTTTGAGGGGCTTTTCATTGCATTTTAACATTTATGTTTCCTTTCAAATCATTAGTACCATTGCATGAATCATTCACTCAAAGTTTGTTTATTTAGGTGTGTTCAAAAAGGCAAATAACTTTTTAAATATTTGTGTTTAAAAATAATTATTTTATATGAGCAATTTAAACAAGTTAACCTTTAGGACATTTCTATACAAACAAACTACATGGCTTTATTTCCTTTCAAAATGTTGGTCGAAGAAATATTAAGAAATGGTTAAATAAAAATAAGTTAGTATTATATTTCTAATCGTGTTCTACCAAAAATCAAAAGTACAAATATAAATCACATTTATGATATTCACTACTGACACTTCTCTTCTACAAAATTTGTCGAACTTCGTAATGTATGGTGATTAAATCTATACCTTTTCCTTATTTCTTCAACAACAAAGAGATTTATTTATTTTAAGTACATACCTATATTTTATCCAACAGTTTAAAAAAAATACATGAAACAGAATTACAGATATACTATTTATTTATTGAATAGTTTTTAAACTATAACTATATTTCTTTTTTACAGATCTCCCCTTATTTTTATTGTTGAATTATCATTTATGTCTATTGTATGCTATCATTGACTGTCGGAATGCTTGCTCGAGCCTCTCCTGTCAGTGCTTACTCTTATCCTTACCGAATGTTTCATTACAGCAAGTATCACCTACTAAGTCACTAAACTCTAGTCTGACCAACAAGTAAGTATGCCATCTCGCTTCATCATTTTGTGCCTTTCCTTCATGTTATATCTTTTATTCGCTTTATTGCTTACGCGTATGCAAAGATCAGCTTATTTTTTTAATATTTAAACAAATATAGCGTTTTTAATGTTATTCAACTGGTTTTCAGGGCTCTGACAAAGCCTGTTATTGAGAGATCACTATCACAGACTGGTGAAAGCGATGACACTTATGAGGATGGGTAAGTTCATTAACTGCATATCATCATGTCAGCCGAAAGATGTCCACTGCTGGACAAAGGCCTCCCCCAAGGATCTCCACGATGGCCGGTCGTGCGCTAACCGCATATAATATATTGATATTATTAGTCTAAACTAAAATATATATTCTGGCACACTTCATTCTATAGAAATATCCTCTTTGTAAATATAATTATATATACATACCTACATAATATATTCAAAACAAAATGATTGATGATGCTTTACAGCTTTGTCCCTTTGATCGGAAAGCACAACACTTGTAACCATTATGCGGTGTCGGACACCGCTGACGCAAAATTCGATGGAACAGTAGACTAAGTGTACCGACACAGCATAAAGCTTACCGCAGCGTTATGCGTTCCGATCAGGAGACGGAGATTCATGGTAGTATATTCTCCACATAATGTAGATGAACATAGATACCCTAATGTCCCAGGATATTTATATATTGGCAACACTGATTGGTTAGATCTCATGAGTAACTTTGGTCGTATACAGGGTGCTAGAACCGAAGCTAAAGGCGACAGCTCCGATGGCGGAGATCATCGACCGCGTACGTCACCCGACGCTGGGCGTGGGATTCCTGCAGCAAACCGTCAGCCTGCCCTCACACACGTTCGTCTCTATCTACGCGATACACTGGCTACAAGCCAACATGGAGGGCATGACCTACGAAAAAGCAACTAGTTTTATGGAGGTACATTGGTGTTATCATATTAATTGAGATTATAACTCAGCAACAACAAATGCCGTCAAGATTCGATGGTTTGAAATCCACCTATCTGTGTGTTCCGGCAGCTATATTTGACAGTCAGTTCATTTTATGATTACCTATTATTTCTGTTCCTATTATGATTTTAGTCAATCTCGAGCCTTGCCTAAGTTGTTGCCTTGGCATTACTTTTTCCAATTAATTGACACGCGTTTTTGTCAATCCGTCTCGTTTCTTTCAGACAAATAATTTGTAATTTTTCAGAAAAAACTAAATGATTTTGAAAAATGCTTGTCTGTTTGCAATCATTCTAAAGCAAAAGTGAATGTCAATTTACATTATTTTTCATTCGAGTATTTTGCTGTTGCAGAAGTTATTAAAAGAGAGACTGATTGGCCACGCATCAGGCGACTCGGCAAAACGCTTCGTCGTTGGATATTACATGTATCACATACTTCCACAAAAGAAAGAAAAAGGTAAATACATACTCATCTAATTCTAATCTATTCCTGTGAAATAAAGTAATTACGCAAATTAAAATTTACAACATTCGAATATACAGAATTGACAGAATACGTGAAACCCCTTGGCGATCTGCAAAGCTTCGAGAACGAATGGATGGAAGTCGAAGTACTTGGGCCGCGGTCGCCGCTAGTGGCCGCCGACGTGACTGCCATCGACATATCCGGCACCAGCCCCGCGCTTGATGACACTGGAGTGCCTGCCTTCCTCTGCGATAACATTGACCCTAATTACATGCATTTGGGAAGCGATAGTGACAGTAAGTGATACAGTCATATCTCAACCTGGAGCTCGTGCCCCTGCCCCTGTGGGCCTGCAAATTACATTTATTAAATAAAAGCAAGCAAAATGCACATTACAAATACTTTATAAATATAAATTAGATATTGCACTTAATAAAATATAAAAATATATATATTTTTTCAATATGTATATAAGTATGTAAGTATGTCAATAGGGTGACGTAGGTAGGGTGGTGAAGAGAGGCAGACAATCCACCTGATGTAAAGTGGTTATCGCAGCCTATGAACCTTTGCAATACCAGGGCGATTGCGCATCTGTTACTTAGTAATTATTACTTAATCTATAAAATATACTGATTCAATCAGTACCATGATGGAGGAAAACCGAGAACGACATGTCTGAAATCGAAAGAATACTAAATGTCTTCATATTTCCAGTGCCACTGTACAAAAACACTCACTTGGACATAGACGTGAATAACAGGAGCGATCGTATAGAGTGGGGCCATGCGCGGTATCAGGCCACCTTCCGGCCTGATCAGGCCTACGAGATGTGCATCCAGTGGGCCGTCGCCAGTGGAAACATCGTCGCTGAACTGGTTACTATTCCTTATGCAAGATGTTTTTATTCAAATATGCCATATATAAAATTTCTTGTTGTGTCTTGCTTATGATTTCGGATATTAAAAAACTCCGTAGTTTTATTTATGAATGTCGTCTGGCTCTAATACCTACTGGCTGCGGAAGAATACTAAGGACAGCCAGCATTAACTTTGTTCAGAATGTATTTTTCTCTTTTTTTTATTTTGAATAATATCATTAATGATGTGTTGTTAATTAAATAACAAACTTAAACGGCAAGCAGCACTTGTTCAATAACCATCGTACCACTTTTTCTTCTGAATTTCGTTAGGCTTGAATTTTATCAGAATTTCAACAGGAGGTTGGCGAGAAATTTTGACAACTTTTAAATTAAAGGCCAATCTATAAAGTAATGTAAAATACATTCAGATATTCGGCTGGGCGCGAAAAGCGCAGCTATGCAGGCTGCAAATGGTGCCTATACCGGCGGACCCTCTCGCCTTGCCGTTCACTCTGAAGTCTGACCCGTTGAGGGGTCCCATCTATGTTCCAATGAATGAGGAACCATTGTTACGTTCCAAGAGTACTTTATTTGAAGGTAGTATGAAATTCCTTTAATTATTATTGATGTATTTTAGGTCTAATTTTGAATGATTAGGTAAACCACCTATCTTTATATAGGCTTAGACTTCATTGGCAAGTCTATACAGGGTGTAAGTGACATTGTAACGAAACTTGATACCATGGAGTCGGTATTCATGGATCCCTTCGAATTTTGCGTTACTTTTCATTAATTTAACATTTAACTAATATTCAATATTGTATACACCATTAGGGCAATCATGTATGAATTTGTTGCAATCGGTTTCTATCAATTTAGTTAGTGAGTTTTACATTTTAGTTAGTGAGTTACCAGAAGGTAAAAAAGTTATCAGAAAACCGATTATTTAACCGGTTTCAATTAAAAAATGTTTGAAACTGATTGCAACAAATTTACGTGTTTGACCCGCTGGTTATAAACTGTTCAAACTAACTTTTCTTCGCAAAAAAGCAATATAAACAAGTATGCTAAATAGCATTTGTTGAATTCAAGGTTTCCCCGAGGATACGTGGCTGGAGCGTCTGTTCCTCTTCCAAGAAGCTATTGTGGGCCGGTTCGGTTTCATCAAGTGTACAGTAGAGAGTACATCCCACGAAGCTGGTGTCGGTGATCACTTGTACGTTCACGTGACTGGCAACATGTTTATATTGATACCAACTACCGTCAAGTCGGAACAGAAAGCGACGCGGAAACCGGCCAATAAACCGCTCAACTCGAACAGGTGATATTGTTCATTAATCAGACGTCACTAACTTAAAGACAATTTAATTATCTTCATCTGTGCTTATTGAGAAGCTATAGACAAAGCAGTGGTTAAAGTAATTAATGGTCAACCATTAATATACTTTATTACAACTCGTAAATGAGCCAAGTTTTACGTAAGTAAAGTCTAAGCAAAGTCCAAGTACTCTCTATAGATCTCAGCCTAAGTCATTATCGCCTTGATTATTAAATGTAAAGAGAGCAAGGTTTTAAATTGCTAGAAGAAACAGATTAACAATGGTCTCTTTCTTCCGTAAAAAATATGAAGGAAAGACTAACAGGTCTTTGTTTTGTTGTTGCTGATGCCTTTTACTTTGCTCACAGGTATCCGGTCCATCCTGAAGCAGTGCCCAGTCCACACGAAGGTTATATCTCGCGGCATGTGAATGTTGAAAAAAAGAAAGACGAATACGATAACAGCCGTCGAGTAAGTCAATGGCCCCGATTCTGTTGGTTACAAACTAAACAAATGTAATCTCACTATATCTCTTACAAACAATATAAGAAAGGGATGAAAGATACCTATTTTATTCCTGTGAGTTTAGTCCGATTACTTATTTCAACGTGAATTTAAACGACATTTTTTTTTGGAAAGGACTAAAGTTGGTCGCCTCTGATGGCTGCAGCAACCTTGCTGGACCATAAACGACCATTTACCCATACATAACGACGATATAGACTAATCTGACAGCATTAAAGATGTTGCTATCTTTTTTTTTCAATAATGTTTATGTAAAGTGAGGTGACGTGACTAATATTAGTTTAATTTGTAAACAACAGAATTGCCAACAATATCTAATTTATTTGCCTTTCTAATATCGATCTAACCACAATTTAACATAAATCTAGATCTATTTTAATATTACAGGTTGATTACCTAAGCTGGCTCGTTCACATTACTCACACTAATGAGATTTCACCACACAGCATGTTTAAAAATTATTTTGATTGAAAATTCAATATTTTTTCATGTTTAGTTAAAAAAACCGGACAAGTGCGAGTCTGACTCGCGCACCAAGGGTTCCGTAATTTTCTATGTTACTCTAAATACCATAGACGTTTTCCTGTAATCTATAGGTAAAGAACTATTTTCTGTTTTTTTTACTTTGGTTTATTTCAACAGACAGACACATTTGAAGATTCTATGTCAACGAGAAGTACCTCCTTCGCCTTTAGGTTTTGATTCCCTTGCGAGTTTGCGAGCAAATTCAAAATATGCGGCTTAAATTGCTGTTTCTTTTGATTGCGTTGACATTATTTGCTATGAATTTCAATTTAATACCACTACGCGTTCATGAGGAAAGGGGTAGTAAATTTGAAATTATTAAAAATATTTTTATTATATGATGTAACTAAAAATTTTTAATTTTCGCAATTTTTCCTTTATCTGTGCTGTAAGACGTTGCTTCTTACCAAATTTCAAGATTCTGAGTTCACGGGAAGTACCCTGTAGGTTTTGATTCCCTTGCGAGTGTCGAAATTTACAGCATAAACGGCTGTATCTTTTGATTGCGTTGGTTTAGAAGTTTTATTTTTCACAGCTCCAAGAGACAGTAGACCGGATTATTTGATATGAGTTTCAGCTTGATACCTCCACGCGTTCCTGAGAAAAAGGGTCTTGACAGACCGACAGACAGACAACGAAGTGATCCTATAAGGGTTCCGTTTTTTCCTTTTGAGGTACGGAACCCTAAAAATTACATATTTACATGTTTAGTTAAAAAAAAATACATACACTATTTTACGAGATAGTCCTGTTAATGTTTTGCCGGAACCAAAGCAAAACAATAATTGGTTATCAATTCGTCGGATAATTCTTTGAATATTATAGGACCATATAGACCGTTAGTTGTATTCTTTGATGTGATGATGGAAGGTACAACGTTAATATGCTTGCTTATACTAGGTTAGTACAACATAAGAAACTTAAAGAAACTTAAAAATAAATATCTTTTAACAAAACATAGTTCCGCCATGGAATATGACTTCAATACAGTCAGATTAGAGTCCCAACATAGTTATTTTATGCTTTTTAGTGCCTTTGAAGGCAGTTCTATTTTCTAAGTTTTTTATACTCATAAACTATGCTGCAAAATTTTATGCATGTGAAACATCGGGCATAGCTTGAAACGGCTAGGGAATTATTCAACAACATCTCACCACATCATTGTAAATCATATTGGCATTATATTATTTTTGCATTTGTGGTCAGACTCATTGTTAGTACGATAACGTGGCCTATTTTTAGATACCGCATTGATTGGCTTACATACTGATTACAGTAAATGAGAAAATATATATTTATTTTTTAATTTTAATAACCTAGTGGTGTCGATTCTGTTGTTTACGAACTTAACTAATATTAAACAAGTCACCTCTCTTTCATGTTAACCTTATTGAAAATAGATAGAACATTTTTAATGCTGTCAGTTTAGTCCATGCCGTCGTAATGTACGGGTAAATAGTCGTGACCAATAAAGATCGCGCAGATTCCCTCCTCTCGATTCGACTTCAATCTTGTGTTTTGATATTTTTAGAGTATAGAGTCTAGCTTAGAGTAAGTAAAGTAGTAACTGCCTAGAGTTTAGGCACTTACTAGCACCACACTCAATGACAACTGTATAACATGAGTTAGAAATGTTTTGTAATCTTTTGTCTATTACAGATGGGTTTTCTGTGGTCTTGGAACCACATGATATCTAAGAAATGGAAGTGGTCTCAAACACCTGCCACTGGTGATGAAGCGTTTCAAATGAGAATGCTGCGTGACTTCAAACACTTTTGTGCAAACCAAGAACAGAGACTCAGTCAGTTTTGGGAACACTGCTGGGAGCTGAAAGAAAAAGCTTGTGGAATCACATGTTAAATCTCAATGTAAAATACTATAAATATAATTTAAGTAACAATATTGTTTGGTTAATCAAACTTTTTATGCCAATGAAAGTTTGTGTTGTACCTATCTCATAGCATAGATACAACCTAAGAGTCTTTACGCACTGTTGACTGGTATCTCGGCGACCAAAACTTAGGCAACTAGGCAAGTGCGCAAATACCCATTTAAACTCACAGGAGACTTGCAGTCTCCATCGACCGAACAAATGCCCAACAGAAAGAAAAAAATAATCTTAACCAATGTCAGATATTTCTTTTAAAACTAGTTGGCCTGGCTGACGTTGTCCTGCCCTGAAAATAAAAAAACCTACCTTCCTACACGATTGCAGCGCCACCTACCGGATCCAATTGTGAATATATACAAAAGTGACGATCCCTTACAATGTAACCAATTTTTAATTATTCTATTTTTCACTGTTATTTTGGGATTTTCTCTTTTTATTAGAGTTCCGTACCTCAAAAGGAAAAAACGGAACCATTATAGGATCACTATGTTCTCCGTCTGTCTGTCTGTCAAGAACCTTTTTCTCAAGAACGCGTGGAGGTATAAATCTGATGGTCTTCTGTCCCTTGGAGCTGTGAAAAAAACAAACTTCTAAGCCAACGTAATCAAAAGATACAGCCGTTTATGCTGCAAATTTTCGACACTCGCAAGATAATCAAAACCCCTGTAGGTTTCGATTATCTCCGTAGTAATTCCCGTGAACTCAGAATCATATTTTGATGGCTCTCAATAACATCTAAATTTGGATTCGGCCATCCGAAACATAAAAATATTGTGTGACACACTATTCCTGGCAGGGCCACCATCACGTATTTGAATTCATAGTCTGTCGCTATTTTGTCCTCGAATAACAGATTTTGTCGCGCCCTGGTTCAAAAGTTATATTTAGGTACTATTCATTAATTAAATGAATCCGTCAATCTAATTGGTCTAGAATTTGAAATCTTGCGATATATTTTTAATTACAAATTAAATAGAAAATTTAGAGAAACACTGGCTTTCAAAGTGAATCAAATTTTCTATCTAAGTATATCCAAACATGTTTTGAGTTCTATCCAAAGCTGCAGAAAGGTCTTGACATATAATTTTCCATTGAAAATAAGTACCTATATAGGAGATATTATGTTGGTTTAAAAACCCCCTTTTTAATCGATTTCGTGAGGTGACAGCACCTATAAGTACAGAGATGCTTTGAATCTAAAAAGAAAATTAAATGTCCTGTTATGTCCCAAAATTAAAAGAGCTTAACTGATTATAGAAACTCTAAAATTGATTGGTATTGGCAGAATAAAACTATAACTACTATTTAGAAGAGTCTTTATTGCTTACACAAAATATTTATAACTTCTATTACTATACAAAATATGTGGCATCATATTATGTAGTATACCTAATTTCTGATGAGATTATTAGTTTAATTAAATGTTTTTGTGCTACTTTAATTTAGTATTGCTATTGTTTCAGTTTTTATAAAATATATAATTTTGTGTGTCATTAAAGGCACATTTTTCTAAATATCCATAAATTATATCACACCTAATTTCTCACAGATATTTGAGCCCCAGTTTTACCATATCATATTCTATTTTATTAAAATCAGTCAGATATCACATACATTAAATGGATACTTTTCTCCCTTAAATCCATACAATTTCAATTAAAAAATTATTCTCCTAAAATATATTAATTATGACAAGCCATTGATCAATTTCTATGCATCGGTGGAAATAAAATAGTGGACAAAAAAAGGCAAAAACAACAGGTACTGGCTTAACAAATCAGTACATAGTGAATATAAAAAACTAAGCACCTCCAAAATTACAAATAGGTATAAAAAGAAAAATTACATTTGGAAAACAATGTTCTGAAATGGCAGCTTGTTGCAGTATCGGCATGAGGTAAATCAGAATAATAAATGCACCTTAAAAACAAGAAAGGATATAAACTAACTAAAATCCTTTTTCAAATCTTCATTGTACTAAATTATAAACTAAAAACAACAACACCAATGAGCAGTTACTACGTATTACTACATGTTTGGATACATCATAACTGGATTGTGGGCACAAAGAAACATCATTTTTACAAGCTTTTCATTCATTTATGATATGTAAATGTAAGATGAAAAATTGCTCATGGTAATTATTTTGCTACATTTTTAATGAGTAACAATGTACATCATACCTAATTATGTGCATTGTAAATTAAGTACAAACTAGACATATGAAAAAAAACCTTACTGTTATAATGTGCCTTGAGCTCTTGAACTAATCAATATTAACATTCCTAGTCAAGTTATGGTTAATAAGACAAAGAAAACAAAGAGAATTATCTTAACAGCAAGAAAATATTGTTTGTAATAAATAGAACAATACTTGATAACATTTTTGAAATAAGGTAGGTTTGGCCCTAGTAAATTTAAAACCAAATCAAAGTAAAAAAAACTTTTTAACTGAGGAATGAACAAATTAACAAAAGAAAAATGCTCAATATAAAAATGGCAGTGTTGCATTACATGTTATTGAAAATTTAATAATTAATTTCATCAAGTTCCTATTCAGTACAAAAGTATTTTTTTAACATTTTTACATAATTATGAATATACAACAACATTAGTACATTGCAGATACATGTTTTCTTAGCAAATTCATTGAAAACATTAAATAAAAAAATTTGGAAATCTACAAAAAAATATAATTATATCTCAATGCTCTGTTACATCAATTTTCAATTTAACTTAAGAATATAGGAATTATTTCCTTTTAAACAGCTAAGATAACGATAATAATGTCTGTAAAATGATGGGCATGTGGTATTTTTATTTCTTACCAAATATTAGGAGGCGGATGAGCATGCTAGTTATGCAAGGAACTTGCTTCTGCTGATGCATTGGCAATACATCTGGAGTGTTTGACTCAAAGTCCAAAGCAACTTTTTGACAAACAAAAGTTAGAAGAGTCAAGATATCTCTTTCAGTGCCTGAATAGCGTAGTTCTTCACAAAGAGCTTGCATGAACCAAGATCCTCGTGTAGTATTTCTCCAGGAATAATAACCAGGCACAGTTGAAAATACAATCAAGAAGTCAGCATGGATAGGAATCCTGTATGAGGCACTTGAAGAACCATCAGTTTCAGTACGATCAGATAGAGTTATTCCACCATCCAGTTTATCACCTTGACAAGCTTGAATGAAGAAAAGCTTAGGTTTGCCAGCTAATGTTGGGCACTTATCACCAGTAAAGTAGTGCCATAAGTTGTCTGGTTTGTAGTGAGTATCTTTAGCATACAACATGCCAGACTCACCATGAGTCAGCACGGCAATTAGCAAGCAATCATTGTCGGAGTGGTCCATGTCAGCAGTCTGCTGTACATACTTGATGACATCTTCACATTTGAGATTGTGTAGTATAGTAACACGGAATCCTAAGCCTTTCAGTACTTTAGCCAGGTTATCACTGTCTACATTAGTGCCTGTGCGGGACTTCAGACTATGGATATCGAAATGCTCATGATTAAAAATAATAGCCATACCACGATACTTGTGGTTCATGTTGTAGTATGGTGAATGTTTATCGACGGGCATCTTAGCATATCGACGCACATGCGAAGGTTCATGGCTACCCCATGCGTCGCCTTCGTCGCCGCCACCGTTTGTTCTTTGTTCTGTTTCAGCTTCATTATTTTGAGGCTCTTCCTCCGACATCTTAGGTATGTTGCTATAACTTTGTGGAAATCAAAATAATATTGGTTTACTAAATTATATTTGCGTTCAGGATAAAACAGAAATTAAAATAGTTTTTAATTAAAAACAAACGGAAAGCGAAAGACAAGACACTTCCTTCACTTTACGACACAGATCAAAATCAAATTGATCAAATGAAATGAATGAAATCACAAGCTAAACTAAGGCTGCATTCCGAATGATGATGATATCGATAATTATCGATGTGAGCGCGCTAAAACGCGTACCGAATCACTTTTAGCGCGATAACGAAGCCTCGCGAAACGTCATCGGTGACGTCATTACATGCGCCATATTGCGATTACGACGACCATGGTCCAAACGTTATCGCCGTGAGCGTGGCTGTCAAAGGTTTTTATGTGAGAATAACAAATAAAAATACACTGTATTCAAGTTAGGGAGTCTAATAATTGAAGTTATGGAGTACCAACGCGTTGATCATCAATTTTTTAATCCCTTTTTCGAATGTTTTAGTTCTAAATACTGTCAGCGCGTTTTGCGTTCCGAATCATTGACAGTTCACAGCTCTTATAGATGTGATATTCGTATCGGAACGCAAATTATCGATGTGAGCGCTAAGATCGATTATGGCATGTTTCGGAATGTACCCTAAGTAGAACAGTAGAATCACAGATTACTTAGAGATACTACGTATAGAATGAAATCAAGCAAAGTGTTGCCAGTTGCATTGCGTAGTATTATATTCTCATTGATGCATTTAATGTTTTATCTGTAGTAAAAGAAGTACAAACTGCTAAAATATGAATACATCTGTACAGTATGCTATTTTAGGGTGGTACATTTAAGGTAGCCCGCGAAATTCAAATTTTATTCGGTTTTTTGCTAATTGCCAGCGGGCCTAGCATGACCACGCGTCGTAGATATACGATAAAAGATATCGTATCATATCAATACCAATATATTTACCGATTTCGCGAGCATGACCGATGTAGCGACACGATATGATAAAATTTATCACGTGATATGATATGATACGCTTCGCGATATGGAATAACAGTGGTGCCAATGTAATAGTATAATTTCTCAATCATCATTCATTTTCCACTCATTCTTTTTTTTTTTCTACTTTTACCTCTTTTTTGAAGTCCTGCGGGCCTAGCATGACCACGCGTCGTAGATATACGATAAAAGATATTGTATCATATAAATACCAATATATTTATCGATTTCGCGAGCATGACAGATGTAGCGACACGATATGATAAATAACATCTTAACATTTTTTTTCACTTAGACAACAATCATAAAAGCATGTTAATTCTTACCTTTTCACAATAATCATAAATGTTTAATTTAACTCTCGTTGAACACCACAATAATATTATAATATCAATTGAAGAACAATGGACGATTGGACGCCCTATCTATCACATGTAATCCCTACGTAACGTACTACGGTGCTTGCTTGACGATAATTTTCAAGCGTATACACGGTATCCACGCATATCACGCACTCTAAACCTTGTCGATAAAATATCACGACTAAATGTCAAAAATCGATATTATTATCATTTTATATCTACAAATAATTGGTCATGCTCGACTTTTCGATAAATAACTGACTGTCGTGCTCGCTCTTCTTTCTATCGTAACGTATCATAACTCGATGACGTCACTGGCACAGTTATGCTCGCTGTTTCGATAAAAATTCAACATGGCGGCGATATTTATCATATTTTGACAGTTGGCGTCGATAAATCGCTATATCATATCGTGTTTTGGTGGGCATGCTAGCCCCGCTGAGGTCGTAAGTTTGTCAACAACCTATTGTTTAGTAATCTGAGGTCAACAACATGTGTTTTGCGACAAGAATGTTAGTATATTTACTGAATAATATCAAAAGAAATAATTATGATTATAAAAATATGGTCCCTATATTTAATATTAGATAAAAAAAGTACTAGATCCTCAATTTCAGTATTCTTACTATTTTCTATAGGTATTTATAGAACTTTTAAGGTGCAAAACTACTTTATCGTGCACAGGGCACAGCAAAGTTATTTACCCTCGTGTAACGGCGTATCTTTCAAGTTGCCAACACTGCACTAGTTTGACTTCTATTCGAAACTTGTAGGGAATTCCCCTTTTTTGCCATGCCATTACCACGATAATTATATTACGATTATAGTCGTGTTGCAACCTACTTTGTTTTAATGAGAATTTTTGGCTAGTCTTGAAGACTAGGTTTGCTAGTCAGGGTCCGAGGGTCCCCGGAGCTTGGGGGCTGTAGAGTTTAGCACTTATTAGCTAAGTATGTTACTGTATTGTGATTAGTCGATGTCACGATGTCGGAGATTATAAAGTCGGCGGAAGAAGGTAGGTTAGGTAAGTAGGTATGTCATCGCGGTTACATGGTATGATAAGTTAACATGGCGGTCAAACATCATAAATTTAGATGGAGAAGAGATGTTATGTACAAGATTCCCCTTTCACGCCCTTTTTCCAATGATGTTTATATTTTGGAGGCGAAGAAAATCTCGCGAAAACCTACACTTTCTTTGGATACATATAACGTTTAATGGAGGGGAGATATGAAAATAATAGATTATTTTTCGATTAGTACCTAAATAAGTAGGTATACCTACCTACTAGGTACAGATGAAAGTGAAATAAAAGCAAATAATGTAGATAGGTAACATATCTAAATAATAAATAGAATACCTCCGATATTACGTATATCGTATCTTTTGTTTACAAAATTAATGGACGCGTTGTCATAGTTACCTCGCCTACACGATGAAAACACTGTAAAATAATTATAAAGTTAATTATTGTATTTTTTGCGGGTACATACTTACCTACCATATTCTCCTGTAGTTACGATTTCAGTTCAATTATAAAGCAAGTGTTAAACCATGTCTATTTTTAAAATAAAGCCTTGGTGGTCAAATGACAGACTACAGAATGAGGCACCTAGTCCAGGAGTGCAAAACGCCAGTTGCCTCAAAGTAGATAAATTTAATTCACACAGTGATAGCGATTGTATTTTAATTGGTGAAGGATTGCAAATGAAAATTTATAAACCGAGCAAAGATCAAAACGCATCACACTTAATTTTGGAAACACAGTTTGCTGATATTGTGTTACAAATTGAAACAGGAAAATATACGGCGTAAGTTTAAAACTATGGTCTATTTGTTAAAATCGATGACGAAACATTACAAACAATATGAATTTTCTGAGTTTGCGGCTCCCCTTTGTTGACGTTAGCTTCCGAAACAGTAGTAACTTCAAAAACTTAGACCTTCATGTGTTCTTAAGGGCTGGACTGACTAAATTGCTTTGATTCTGTTCATCTAAGCTACGATCAGCCAGAGTCAAAAGTAGCATTATGCAATTCAAAGTTTCCATAAGAAACTGTCAAGAGAATTTCAATAGATTATTTTAAGACTACTAAAGTGACAATGTATTTTGAAGCTGACTGTACGTAGTACAAAACTATAATTTTAAAGTAAGTACTCAAGGAATAATATCTCATGTTTTCAAGGGGTTCAGAGGATCGACAAATAATCGTATTGCATCCCCAAAGTTATCAAATATATCAACTAAAGAAAACCGAAGGCCATACTGATGCAGGTAACAAACCATGACTTCTATTACAGTCCTACGTATATAAAGAATTCTCATGAAACGAATGTTTTAGGTGACCAGAACTCACTACAATCTATAATAAAGCATGTATTTACAAGAAGGGCTAATAGTTTAGTTTGCGGTTCTTTTGGAAATATCAAAACCAGGGATTTTATATGCATACAGGGACTCGACGGTAGTTTGAGTTTCTTTGACCAAGATACATTTTTATTCATGTGCATTTTCAACGACGTAATTATTCCGGCGCCAGTGTGCTACATAGCCAGTTGCGATTCATTTGTTATCTGCAAGTCGACGTGGGTACTTGAAATATTCAGGTAATATACTTAGAACAATCTGTAATAACCCCAACGATAAGTTAAATACGTTTTGGTCAATTAATATTACCTATAGCCTATATTTTAGTTATCAGCAATTGCGGGAATTCAGCGAACTAAATGTCCGACAAAATAAGAAGAACATACCACAATGGATATATAATGCAGGGGAGGAAATATCCTATGTCCAAGTTATTCAGGTATCATAATTGCATTCTGTCTTAATTCAATAATATACCTATTTCCCAAGTGCGAATCGGATTTGCATCGCACAACATCAGAAATACTCATAATTCAACTATCTTACTTATTACGGTTTATGAAATTAAAAAAAAACGTTGAAAAAATCACGATTGTGGTATACCCACCTCTAATTTTTATCTTTTATTTTATTTTCAATATTAGGTAGGTAGTAGTAGGTATAGCGGCAACAGTAATACATATTCTGTCAAAATTTCAACATCAACTACCTATTACGGTTCATAAGATTACGACGGACGGACAGCAGAGTCTCAGTAATAGGGTTCCGTTATCACCCTTTAGGTTCGGAATCCTAAAAACTCAGGCTTAGCTATCACCTACCTACAGTTTTTGTAACAATATTGAGTCTGATTTTATAAATAAATTTCTAACAGACCAGCAGTAATTTTTCGAGTATTCTCGCGCTGGGCGAAAGGCATCTGTGTTGCTTTCAAGACAACGGTCTAATGAAGTACATGATTCAATTCGATTTTATGCCTATTTGTTTCTGCGCTTATCTTATTGGTTGGTATTATGGTAAGTTTTCAATTTTAATTTTTAAAATCAATTTATGTAAATCCTCACTACCTATGTAAGAATTGATTGTAAATTACGTTTTTAGAACCTACTTCGCGATTGTTGGTAATGGTCGCATCTGAGGATTCAAAGTTGTTCGTTTATGAAGGCACATCTTTATTGTGGTCATGTGACTTGTTGTGTCCAGCAATAGCAATATCTCGATGTTTCCTTAAGTACCTAGCCGGCGGTATTGTAACACTAACAACAAATGGAATCATAAACGTCGGTTATTTAGGAACCGAACCCGATCTTAATGCAAATGCTACACCAATGATAAATGAAGCGATTGATCCAGAACAAGTTCAAGTAGAGTTGGAAGCCGTTGAAGAATCATTACAGAAGATTTTGGAAAATAAAGGCGGTACGGTCACTACAATTATACACATTTATACAGTTAACCTTAATAATTCGATCTAATTATTAATTTACTTTTAGACATGGGCAACCGATCATCTGTAATCGATCAGATAGTAAAAATAAAAGCTGATGTTGGAAAACCAATTCAAAATCTCCATCAAGAGGTTACAACTGACAACGAAGTTCTTCATTTATTGATGTGTCCTGTGATAGTGATTTTAACTTGTGAAGATCCTAAACTAATAGAAACTGTACAAATAACATATGTTTGCTGTCCACCATTCATATGTTCCGAGTCCGCAATATGTTTGGACAATATAAATGGCACGGAGATAATAGAAACGCAAGTTTTTTTATCAAGTGTTGCAGATATATCAGATACTCGAATGAAGATATTGTTCGCTATAACAGATTCTACGGGAAAAATTGACGTATTGTCCAGAAATGTTTTGTTGCCGCTAAGTCTTTATTGTTCTCCAGTTGAACTTGTAACTAATTATGAAACAAAATTGGACGTTCACGTAAATAATACTTGTATTGACTTGACGAAAATATTTACAGGTAAATGATAACAATTATTGATTCTATTGACATTTTGGTCAAGTGGGTGAAATTAGGCCAAACAGTCAATTGATGCAATTCTATTACGTCAATGTTAATAGCAGGTCTTTGCAGATTTCACAGAAGAAGAGTTGACAAGACACGGGTCTCCAAATACAGTTACATTCACATATAGATCAACAAAGAGAACTGTTACACTAAACACCTTCCATGATCACTATTCCATTGAAGCCAGTGACACTACCGAAATAGCATCCATATTGGATAATTTCTTACTTCGACTAAGAGATTATTACAAGCGTATGGGCATAAAAGACTTTAGATTTCATTTCAAATATGAAAAGGAATATTTAAAACATGTTATACATAGGTTTTTAAAAAGTATTGAAACCCATGCAAAGGAACGAACAAGATTAAAAAAGATGGAGGTGAGTACTACAACCAAAATACCAATAACACTTAGTACTCATTTACCTAATTTAACAATGTACTTGGCACGCTGTCTCCCGATATATGATTCGGGTACTAGAATAAGTTTTCCCAACAGGATGAGCTGGGCGTTCTTCAAAGACAATTTATTGTTATTCAAAAAAGGCTCTTGGTGCAATATGGATCACTTCCTCCTGCAGACTGCAGTTCCCTTGAATTTCTAATGAAAGATACGCATAAACGTCTTATTAAATGTGTTCACGATATAATACAGTGCAGGGAAACTGTTTGCAGGTATATGCATGCATGCTGTCTGCCATTTTTAGTCATGCACTGGTAATTCGCAATACTTACTATAATTTGTGTTTAAAATTTTTTTTTAGAGCTGGCAGTACTATGTCTACAGTTGGTCGATTCATCATTCATTTGCTGAGACAAGCTACAAAAGACGAATTCAAAGTTAAACTGATAGAGGAAATGATGTCTTTGAATTCACTCTATGAGGATTATCAAGTACGTTTGCTAATATTTATGGCGAAATGAGTCTTTATATCTACAAATATGGATACAGCGAAAATATTTATTTGAATGACATTTGCAAATAGTATGAAATACAAAATATTTTTTTTTAAAAGCTATTTAAATAAATAATTATTATTTACTGATTCCAGGAATGGGAAGAAGCAGTTACTCAGGCCTTATCATACATTCTGAATAGTATCTTCAAAACATCTGAGAAAGATAAAGAAAAACTAGCAGCAGTTACGGAACAAGGTATTTTATCGCATCTAAACTTGAAAAGGTTTTTAAAACAAATGCGAATGGTTTTAGACGAATTGTTTTCGGAGGCATTGGAGCAAAATAACGAAAAAGTGACACGTATAGAAGAATTTGTTGAAATTTTATAATTTGTATAAAATAGATTTATTCAATATAAGTAAATAAATAAAATTATAATTACACAATTGTCTCAAATAAACTGCAACGTACAAACATCAACAAAGCTTTATTCCATTTTCTTATTAGAGACACTGTAAGTATGTAGGTATATTATAAATTATGTTTTAAGGTAAAAAATATCCACATATTCAAGCGACGTGTAAAAGACTGTAGAGAACTAAATTGAGATACAGCAAATGTACCAATAACATGAGTACCTTATCACGTCATTTTTTCTTGGCGTCTTTAAGGCCTGCGCCGGCATTGAATTTGAAGAAAATTATGTCTCCATCTTCTACGACATAATTACGACCTGCAACATTAAGGGTTATTCAGATTCCGTTGTGACGAAACAATTTTGATGAAATTTAGTATGGAGGTAGCTGACATCCTGGATTAACACATAGGCTACTTCTTATCCTTCGGGAACGCAGGTGAAACCGCGGGGCGAAGCTAGTAGTATAATAAATCAGTAAGATTTGTAATGTCAGAAGACCTTACATTACAAATCTTGCTGATATATACATTTGTGTAACGAACCTTACAAAGTCTAGAAGTCAACTGGCTCTCAAATGTAACTGCAGGAACACACCATTGACAGATTTCTAACTTAAGGCTTGGTTTTCTCACGATGTTTTCCTTCACCGTAAGCTCACTGTAGGATTCGAATCCATAATTGCCACGGCATCCAATCACTATCAATTAATATACTGCAAGTATATAACTGATTATAATAATAAATTATATGTTCCACATAATATTATGCCACAGAGGCATGCAAAGTTTTTCCTATTGAGCATCACTTCAAATCAAATCTTCTACCTTCGTTTCTACCAAGTTTAACCGACGGCACAAATTAAATCGACATTGCAAATGATAATTTTTAAAGAGGTTTTTTCACTATTCTAGGTTTAATAAAAACCTATTTGTCCAAATAAGAAGTACCTAGTTTAACTAACCTTGTTGACGATATTTTCCCGCTGCTTTACAGGCAGCTTCTGTGCCCTCTTCTTTGAAGTCTTTGAAATGCATAACTTCAGCCATAATGAAACCTTTCTCGAAGTCCGTATGAATCCGTCCTGCGGCCTGCGGGGCTTTTGTACCTTTCTGTAACAATAAATTACAAAATTAAAGTACAAAGAAACTAAAATAAATAATAACTCAGTAGTAGTAACATCAAATACTATGGGTTTGAATTCTATAATGAGCTTCAGCTGACGGTGAAGGAAAACATCTTCAGGAAACCATAACACGGAAGGGTGCTTTGTAGTAGCCTGGCTGGCCACCACCCTCAAGTTAAAAATATGTCGCCTAGCATCTACTGCTAATCGTATATGCTATCGTCAAACATATGCTAAGATTCTGAGAAAAAGAGTCTTGACACACGGACAGGCAGACAGACAACCAAGTGATTCTATTAGGGTTCCATTTTTTCCGTATGTGGTATGGTACATAACCCCAAAAAACCTAAATAACCAACCATTAAACTAAGAGAAGCTATCATTAATGAAATAAATTACCTGAATAGTCCAAGCTTTAACTTCATCTGCTCCAGCAGTGAAGAAGTACTCCAGTTGCAGAGCTTTGTAACCTTGTACGATGATTTTATCCAACGCACTGTGAGAAAAATTGTGGAAAACTATATAGGAAACTATATATTTCGATGGATGCATGTGAATGGTAGAATTATAGCATGAATTTAATCAGGTTACAGTATGACACCACTTAGATGAAGCATCGGCAAAATTCGTAAAATCGATCATTCCCGAAAAGAGTGCGCCTACAACATTACCCATGTTTATTAGTACTTTAGGCGAAAATGATCTTGTTGAACGTTGAATGGCGCAATAATGATTTTTATTAGTTGTGTAAATTGGAAGTGAAGTGTAGATATACGATTTGCCGATGCTACATCTAAGTTGTGTCATATCTTTTAGTCTTGAGATCTTTTAGTCTAACCCAATCGTAAATTCGCTTCGCTTCGTTATAATGGCTGAAGTCGTGATTGCCTGGGAACAAATTCTTGCGCTCTCGACATCCATCACACTTTAGACATTTGGCGAATAACAAGGCCGTATATCGTCATCGGCCATGTATATCGGCCACATCGATGTCGCAAAAATGCAGTTACCTGATGCCCGATTCTCGCGCATCGACAACCATTGAATTTCTTTGATATCCGCTATGTCTTTCGGCATGATATGTCTAATGCGACTAAATGTCAGGTAAAAATATGAGTATCGGACCACTAATTTAAATCTTATTGTCAATTCAAAGGGTATTTTACGTTACTTATAGAAGTATATATTTTACCTAGTGAGGTTGTTTTCTTTTAAAAACGCTTGTCGCTCAGCGGGTTCCATATCCATCAGTTTGAGTTCTAACGCTCCTGAGAACGGTATGAGGGGTGCGCCAGGATCATTCTTGTCAATCCATTCCTTTAACTTAGGTAACCTGAAATAATCGAATTTTCAACCATAGTAACCTACATAAGCTTCCGATTTCAAATCAACGGCATTAAGTTTTGAGTAAAAAGAAAAGTATACATATTCACCATTTATTCTTCTTTCGGATATAATCTTTCTCAGACAAGTTAACAAGATATAAAGCAGGTTTAGATGTCAGGAACAGGTACTTGTTCAGTACTTCTATCTGAAATATTATAATTTTACATTTACTACACAGTCTACACAGGATTGGACAAAGTGGTAGGGGTGTGGACTAGACATGGGCGCCGCGTTCAAAAAAGCCAGCGGCGGCGCGCCGATCACATTTAGTCGGCGTATTCGTTTTTTTTTTACTTAATAAAATATAGGCTAAGTGTTCGCAAGGGATTTGTCTGATGGGCAGAGCCAACTGTCGAAGCTGAAGACTGAGGATGGCAGAATCGTCACGTCAAAACCTGAGCTGCTGGGAGCGATCGAAATGTTCTACGGACAGTTGTACACGTAAACACAGTCACCTGTCGATAGGCATGCTTCAGATCCCAGAGCAAGGCTACCCGACACACAGATATACCGGTCGTCAGCCTGTACGAGATTAGAATGGCTCTCAAACAGCTCAAGAACAACAAGGCGCCTGGTGATGATGGAGTTACAGCGGAGCTTCTGAAGGCGGGTGGTACACGGATCCTTAGGGCCTTTCAAAAGTTATTTAATTCCGTCATACTTAAAGGCCAGACGCCACAGGCATGGCACAGAGGTGTGGTGGTGCTCTTCTTCAAAAAGGGAGATAAAACCCTATTGAAGAATTACAGACCCATCACACTGCTGAGCCATGTTTACAAGTTGTTCTCGAGAGTCATCACGAACCGTCTCGCGCGCAGGTTTGACGACTTCCAGCCTCCCGAACAAGCCGATTTCCGAAAAGGCTTTAGCACCATAGACCACAAACACACGCTGCGGCACCTAGTACCACACTGTGGTACTAGATACTCATCAGTATAATAATATCGAAAACTTTTGTCATGAAATAAATTCTGAATTTGCAAAAATAGCCGTCTGCTCTGGGCTCTGACTAATATCTATGGAGTAACTGATATAATTTCAAGATTACAGAATTGGTCACATTATTTTTATATTGGTAAGTGAATACTCCTACCCCTGTGAGTTTATAAATACAAAACGAAAGTTAAAGGGACTTACGTCAGCAGCACTCCAGTCACCAAAGCGAATATGTTTTTTTTCTTCGCATAAAATTGTTTTAATCTTAGCTAATGCATCCTGTAATAAAAATTTATATTTAAAATTTGCGTAACAAAATATATATATAGCGTAAGTATCATCACTACATAGTATAAAACAAAGTCGCTTCCCGTCTGTTTGTCCCTATGTATGCTTAGATCTTTAAAACTACGCAACGGATTCTGATACGGTTATTTTTAATAAAGATATTCAAGAGGAAAGTTTATATGTATAATACATGCATGATATAGTACAGAACAGCTGAGAAAATCCGGGCGAAGCCGGGGCGGTCGCTAGTTAGTAAATAAATTTAGCGTACATATTCCGGTTTAAGTTTTTTATCGCCACCGCGGTTGACGACTCGGTCCAGCTTCTCAATGTGTTGCACCAGCTGCTCCTCGTCCTTCAGCCGCAGCTCCTCGCCGATGGTCTCCAAGTCTCGCACCGGATTCACTTCACCATCAACGTGGATCACGTCTTCATCGTCAAATGCACCTGAATTGTTATGATCAAGTATAGTAGCAAGTATAGTTTATTCTCAGGGTATTTTGCCATATGTAAGAAAAACTATAAAAATATTTTTTTATGATATAATTTGTGAAAAGCAAACAAGAAATTTCGATTTATCCTGCTAATATTATAAAGCGAAAGTTTGTGAGTATGGATGAATGTTTGTTACTCTTTCACGTAAAAACTACTGAACGGATTTGGATGAAACTTGGCAATAGATAGATTAACTTATAGGCTACTTTTTATCCCGGGAAAACACAAAATGGTGGACATTCATGGCCTGGCGTATGCAGGCGTTCCACTACCCCATCGAGCGTGAAAAAGCTTCATTTCAAATATGAAAAATATTTATCACATACTCACGGCACAGATTAAAAATGGCATCACAAGCTTTAATGTGCGACAAGAACGCATTGCCAAGTCCCTGTCCTTCTGCCGCACCGCGCACTAGTCCTGCAATATCCACCACGTTGAGGAAAGCCGGTACCTTGCTGAAATCGTATATTATTAGTTAATCATTGAATGGGCGGTGGCGGTGAAATACTGTTACCAAAGTATTGAAATAGTCTTACCTCACTGGCTTATGATATTCGCAGAGGTAGTCGTATCTCTCATCAGGTACCGGTACCCTACTTGCTGAAACAAAAATACACATCATAAGATTTATGAACATTAGTTTCAAAATATTAGTGACAGGTTATTTTATTACCTGAACAAAACGACCATCGGTTTGTTACCTACCTACTTAAACAATAAACAGTAAATAATCTTGGTAAATAAATGGTAAAAAGGACAATATTGTTTATTTCTTTATTAAAGAATTTAAAACAAAGATTATTGAAATCAGTAATAAGTAATTCTAAACATTATTTTCAGAAATCTTGAAAGATAAACTTATTCCTGTAGAACTAGAAACAATACTTTGGGATTCGTGAAGCGATTCAGTCTCAAATTGATTTATGCTATGGAAGCACTGTGGGTATTTTGCAAACGGATTGTCCATTGATCGCAAACGCAATCCGATGTCTATGATCATCTTCGACCTAGCGTTGTATGTTTTAAGCGCTTTTAAAAACATTGGCAACATACATTTGTCAGTATAGGGATTATGTGTTTTCAGATATAATGCAATATATAAAATCCCGGAAAGTTGTATGTTCAACCCTGGGTATTTAGGCCTCGCAACATTAACAGAACAACAAGCCTCTGTTATAATATTACCTATGGTTTGTTCAAGATACCCTATATTAGGTAACGTTTTCAATGTTAGCTGGGGAAACAATTTTGTTTCTTTGAACACAATAATGTCATGATACATGTGTGGTTTGGTCATAAACTTTTTGAGACAATCTTCATTACAAAATAAATAAATCTTTCCCTTATAATTGGCTGCGTACTTATTGCTTCCTGTAACTATTTTCTGAGATGGTAAATTTTCAGCATATGTTACCAAGCATACCCCGTTTTCATATACAAGTGTCATATCAATAGTTTTGATTGACACGGCAATATCAGGTATATCGGCTTTCTGTATTATCAAACAAATATATGGATACTTTAACACTGTATTCATGTGTTTAGAACAAACCCAATAAAAATTGTTTCTATACTGAACAACTCCCTTTCTATCAACGGGAAAATTGCTGTGTTCTAGAATATTTTGGCGCAAGCACAGTGGACAAAAATTTTTAAAAGCCGACATGTTTTGTTGAAATATTTCATTTGAAATACTCATAACGTCCACAGGTACAATGTGTTTATGGACATTTGTAAGATAGTAATTTATTTTCTTGACTATGACAGTTAATATATTTTGGGCGTCCTGCAAACACTGCCATCGGGACTCATTTCCATTCACCGTGTAAATATTTTGATAATCACTATTAATCCAATCTCTTAACGCGTATGAATTTTCATACCAACCCATATACCTATCTTCAATAAACGGACGTGAAAAGGGCGGCTTTATTTTGATAATATTATAATAAATTTCATTTTGAGAGTTTTCTAAAACCTTTTCTTTGGTGGTTGAAATATCAAGCACTATATTTGGATATAGGCCTTCTCTATACAATTCCATGGCCTCTGAAGGGGACTCAGGAAAACCATCAAAAACATAACCCTGAGTCGGCGTGCGATGGTCAATAGCCACAGTCTGCACCGCTTTCATAACGAGATCAAAGTCTATTTTTTCACCGCTATGGATAGCACGAAATATTTTGGACGCTAATTCTGTCCAGTGCATATCTTCCGTAACTTTACGCAATGCTATTCCTCTTGATATACATAGCAAGCCGTAGCGTTTAGCAATTTTTTCTGCTAATGCACTTTTGCCTGATTTTGGTGGACCAATAATACTAATTCTAAGAGGATGCGTAATAAATGACTTTATGGCATTCGATTTAATATACTTAAGAGGGTTCGTTCTAAATTTCTTTACAAATTCTTCTCCATTGATAAAATATATATAACATCTGTGAACGACGGGAAATATCTTATCCTTACGTCTGTTAACCTTGTAAGGATTTATAATAGAGTCTGGATTTTCAAAAACGTATACAGGACAAATGCGGTAAAATTTACTCAAAAAACAAAAACCTTCTAATAGCAGCACTTCTGCAATATCCATACTTATTATGAATGTTTGTTCAAAAAAAGATTCGCATCTGTTTCGCAAAGCGGTAAGTTTTGACAGTGCAACTCGAATAACCTTGTTCATAGGTTTGGCGGCGTTAACGGTAAAGACCTTAATTTTATGCTCTTCCAAAATATTTTTTAGATTTTGAATATTTTCGTCATCAACTTCGTATATTCCTTCTATTCTAGAATCTATTCTTTCATGTACTTCATCTGGATTTTCCCATTCACTTTGGTCAATAGGCTCTGGGTGCTCTTGGACCATCTCGTTGAATGCATTAAATAAACGTGCATCCACATTTGTGGAGCCTGCAGGATTCGCATCCATGATGACGCTGGCATTCGAAGGTACATTTTCAGGTTCAGTAATAGGTAAAAAAATATTATCTAAAATTTCTTCAAATATTAATTTTGTTAAAATTGTTTTTGTTATTAAATGCATCCATTCTTGTCGTTTACTTTCATGTGTAGCCCTAGCTATATTTTTTGCTTCACTTAATTGCATTTTCCAGGTTTTAAACATGATAGGTGAGAGCCGATCTACTGCAGAATCAGAGCTGCTTTCCAATTCTAAAATCAAATCAGGAATACAAAATGTAGCAATCATATCTTCTACATCATTAGGTAATCGAGGGTAACCATCCAATATAAATCCATTTGTCGAAAACGAGCATTGAAACCAAATCTTTTTGATAAAATTTTGCATTAATGCCGATAATATTGGTGATCCACGCTCAAAATAATTGTAAACCATTCGCCTTAATTCGGTTTCATTAGATAAAATATCAGATACAACATTTTCATTCTCTTCATCCATTTGAAATTCTACGACAGTCTCTTCATCAATAGGGACATCAATAAAACTGTTTTCATATTTTCGTCCCACTTTTTTGAAATGTCGCGGCATTAAATAATCATTAACAATTTCAGAAAAATCTATATGTAACAATCCAAGTTCTTTTGCAATTTGCTTCGAAATAGTAGACTTTCCACTGCCTATGCAACCTATGACACAAATTCTTATTGGCGGCAATTTTTTGAATGGTTTATCATAAGATTGATACTTCACTACATCTTTTTGAAACAACTCTGAACATTCTTCTTTACAAAAATAATGTAATTTATTATTGTATTTAATGCTGAATTCAGATCTACCTTCCCATAGAACACCATAATCGTAAAAAGCAATCGGACAATATATATTGGTTTCGCATAAATTTTGTGGGCTATTATATGTAAGAATATCTTTTCGAATTTCGTTATCATCATCATCAAATTCAAGTTCTTCATCTTCATTAGCTTCAGATGAAAGGTAATAACTTTTTCGTAATTTCAAGAGAATTTCTTCTATTATTTGAATATCAGATTTATTTTCTAATTCAACTTCAATATAAGATTTTGAATTTTCTTCCAGTTTTAATTTCAAGCTATCCCAATCTTCCTTAAATTTATCTATAGATTCACTTAGCGCTGTCAATACCTCTGGCTTAACCTCGGCATCGTTTGACTTTTCTGCATTGATAAATAGAGAATCAAGGGTGTGTGTCAAAAAATCATTAATAATTATTGTCACATCTAGAATATTGGTATCTGGCTGAATTGCAGTCTGCAGCTTTATCTTAATTAAGTCGTCATTTGCTAACATAAACCTTTCTTGATAATTTTTCATACTCTTTTCAATAACAGAATAATTACGTACGATTTCTTGGTCGATTTCTTTATTTTCTATGATTGCTAATGTATTGTCAGGCAATAAATTTGATTCCATCAGATATTCCCAATATTCTGGATTTGTAGGAAATCCATCTATTATAAATTTACCATACGTGTGTTCATTACCTGTTGCTTTTTGACATTTTAGGTCTATGGATGTTATTTCATTAATAATTTCATGTAATATTTCTTCAGTAGTCGGTTCGATTTCTTTTTGTAGATCATTAGCCAAAATATAAGCTGATATTGCTTCCGTTACATCTTCGTCTCCTAATACTGGTATTTTGGGTTTTTCTGGTACTGTTATTAGTTCAATAGGAGCGTAGTCTGCTATGGTACTATTGTTTAGCACACTTTTGCACAGTTCCAAGTCATCTATAATTGGAAGAAAAGAGAGTTGTTTCCTAAAAGAACTAAATTTATTCGAATCAGAATCTTCAGGATTGATCAAACTTATTTCAAGTAATGGTATGTATTTTTTAAGTACTTTCAAATTAGATTCACACCATGTTTTTAACAGAGATGCTCTTTTAACTTCTGCACTTTGCCATTTCGAAAACCTTGTATCCTCTATGACTGCTATTATTTCAGAGAGAATGGTTCTAGTAATGGATTCAAACTTTTTCTGTTTTTCATTTTCAAATAATGTTTTGTAACATATAATAGGAGAATCAAAAATCCATGACAGACATTTAGAAACCATTGTTTTGCCAACAGATCTAGTTCCTATTACTATTATTCTGCATGTAGGTTCTAAATACTTCAATTTTAAGAATGGTCTCGGATTTCTACAAAATGAAATCATTGCATCAAGTGAAGACAAGACGTACACATGTTTGAAGAATTTAACTGCAAATCTTGGGCTACCTTTAACAGATTGCCTTTTTTTTAGTTGCACTGGACATCGGTTAAACCAAGGCGATGCATATCGGTTAAAACTAACATTCCCACTTTGAATAACATGTAGCTCTTCTACTTGTTTCCAAAAGTCATCCATATCTTCTGGAGGATCTTCTAAATATAATGGCTCTGGTATAATCACTGGTGGTATTGATAAAAAAACTAATCTTTCCATTAAATGGTACATCATTTCATGGACTGACGTTCTACCATCAAGTTTAATTATAAACTTGGGGTGAAAATTCTTAATTTTTTCTTCAACATGGTATAAAATATATTGTTTATAGTTACAAATTTGCTGTTTAGATATTTCAGTAAAATTATTAGGTTGTCTGCAATTATATTTGGGATTGAACACATGGGTGTCATGAGGACTTATGTAATCACTTGTGGAATACTTTGTGGGCCATCTGACATTCACTGTAGGTACAGCGACAAACGGCTCAAAAGTGTTGAGGCCATTCATGTAATTTAAGTATTTACGACTTCTTTTAGTCACCAAATCTTTATCAGGACATGTAATGTATATTATTATTGATGGTTTTGTTTCGAAGTTAAATAACTCTTCAAGTTGCTTCAATAATACAATCTGTTTTGTTAAAAGATAAGGTTTTTCATTATAGATAACATCAGAACATGGACTCAAGATGAATTTTGGTAACTTAACTGGTGGCTCCTCTTCTGCCTCTTCTTTTAGTTCCTGTTCTTCTTCTATTTCTTCATTATCCACAGCTTCTTCTTCTATATCACTACTTAGTGATGTATGTGATGTTTGTGCTTCTTTGCGTACTTTAGGTTTCTTTCTTTTTAAATTACTTATTATATCATTCATTATGTTATCGATTGTTAATACAGACTCTTCTCCATATAAGGTATTGAATAAGTATTGTAAGTTTCGGCTAGAAGACACCAAAGGAATGCCTGAGATAACATATCCTCTATGTTTCACTGCTGGTGAATCTAATTTCATTTTAATAATGGTCAAAATATCATTAAATTTACACACATTATTATGTTTCATGTTGAAATCCATACAAATTCCTGTTGAAGTTTTTTGTTCTAGTTCATCAATTATTACATTTCTTGGACAAAGGTGGATACAGTTCAACTTTTTAGAAATTGATTCACCAAGGCTATATGCTTGAGCACCTGGTTTGCCTAGAATCAAATAGCATCTAGGATTTGAATTCAAAAATAATTCTTGTGCATCAATGTCAGTCCAGGCACTGAAAAATTTATGTTTAGTAGGTAAGGGTGCTGCAGTATTATTTAAGCCTAGCACTGCTGTAGCTAGAGGACGAAAAGATTTGCTTTCTTCAACATTCTGGTGGCCTTTAATTAAATCTACCTCACCATTGTATATATAATGTTTGTTAACTGGTACATTATTTATGTTATATTTGTCAATAACATCCACATTTTTTGTGTAATTTTCAAGTTCAAACATTTTGTAAAAGCTTTTTAAAGCTTTTTACGAAATATGAAAAATATTTGTCACTTGTCAATTAATTTGACAACTAATTATTTCATCTATTTCTTAGTGATGTTTAACAGACTTTACAGACTTCATTTTTATAAGGTTTGCTTTTTACCTATAAATTACATCATAACAAAGGCCTTTGCTTGCGCATATGCTATGTTCAAACAACAACAATTCTTAAAGTAATAGACATACAGCTGTAAATTGAATGTTGTATTGTAGCTTAGCTCAAAATCGGGCTGTTTTTGCAGTAATTTACAATAATTTGTCGAATAGCAATTTTTATTTTTGTTACGAAAAAGTGCTACTTTATTTTGTATTTTAAATGATAGAAAATAGTGTTACCCTTTGAAGAAGCTTATTTTTATCGCGGGATTAAAAATTAGACAGATATGATTTTATTGTAAAGACGTAGAGAATATCTCAAGAAATAATCGAAAATGGCTGCCCCAAAGATCTCCGCGATGGCCGGTCTTGCGCTACCCGCATCCAGCTGTTTCCCGCGACCCTCGCTAGATCGCCGGTCCACCTTGTGAGGGACTGCTCACGCTGCGTCTACCGGCTGGTAGTCACCACTCGAGAACCTTTCTGCCTCACTGGCCGTCGGTTCTGCGAGCGATGTGTCCCACCCATTGCCACTTTAGTTTGCAAGGAAACTTCAAGCAGAGCCCTCTCCATTGCTCTTAGGGTCACCTTGAGCCTTCTTACTGTTAGAGGTTACATAGCACTAAGTGTATTGACTCTTTAGAGACATCTATGTTTATGGTATACCTACCTATTTAAAAAGTGCTGTGTGACATTCTAAATAATGAAAGACTGTTGTGTTCAATAAAATATTTTCCGTATAAATTGTTTCGCTCTCTTATTCTCTGCAAGGTGGATTCCAATCCATATTAGGTTATGGGCCCAGAAGAGAGATACTACTTAAGGCTGAAGTAATTTATCGAAATGGAAAATTTCACAACAAAATTACAGATAGGTAATTTGCAAGGGAAAGATAACTGGGCGACATGGAAGTACAAGATTTCCATAATGTTAAGAGGTGTAGAAGGTGCTATGGAAGCAGCCGAAGGAACCCTTGCTAAGCCCATTGCCCCTGGCCAAGGAGCTGGTGACGCTGAAGTCGGCGCCTATAATAAAGAAATGTCTAAGTATAGGAAGGCTGAATGTAGCGCTCTGCTCATACTTACCACGAATATGTGCGAAGATACACTTAAAAAAGTAATGAGATTTAAGACAGCAGTAGAAGTTTGGCAAGAATTGCATAGATTATTTGATGGACAGTCAGATGATAGGGCATACAATTTGTGCTCAGAATTTTTTAGTTTAAAAAATAACAACGAGGATGACGTATCTACTCATATGTCAAAGCTGAAAAATATCTGGACTAATTTGAATTTAGAAATCACAAAAATGGATGTCACCATGAAGCTTCCTGACTTATTCCTGATCTGCAAAATCTTAGACACGCTAGACGAACGATATTTTGCGTTTAAATCAAGCTGGTTGTTACTTAACCAAAGTGAAAGAACGGTAGACAATTTAACGAGTCACCTGTGCGCCTTTGAGAGAGCACTAGGCAATAAAGAAGACGTTAAACAGGCTTTAGCGGCAACACACTTTGAAAAGAAGAGTGAGAAGAAGAGTGTGAAGCAAAAGGATGGCAAACAGCTGATCTGCAATTATTGTTCCAAAGAAGGACATATAGTGCGGAGGTGTAAGAAGTGGATAAAAGACGGAAGGCCGCCTAAACCCACACCAGACACGTCAGCAGCTGCTCCAGGGACATCTAAGCAAGTGCAACACATCTCACTGATGGTGAATGCTTGTTGTAATGGACAAACTCAGGATAGAGAGTGCTGGTTTGTTGACAACGGAGCAACAACTCACATTGTCGTAAGGAGTGATTTTTTCGAAGAGTTTCATGAGTTTGATACAGATCATACCGTAACGACTGCGGATGGGAACGTCATACCCGCTATAGGGAAAGGCACCGTTGAAGTAGAATCAAACGTCAGTGGCAAGAAAGAGCGAATAACACTCAATGATGTGTGGTTAGTACCATCACTAACAAAGAATCTCTTCTCAACGCTTGCAGCACAAGATAGGATGCAGAATAGCATCTTCAGTTCCACAACTAGAGAGTGTAAATTAGATATAGATGGCACTACTAGACTTGTTGGAAAGAGAGTCCAATATGGAGGACTATATAGATTGGACATGAAGACAATCATGCCAATGAAACCCAGGACCATAGAGGTCAATGCTGTGACTGGTTCCAATATGTTACAACTATATCATGAACGCTTTGCACATCAGGATAAGAAACATATTATCCGTCTTGTAAAGAGAGAACTTGGAATACAGTTGAGTCCTGACAATGTAAAATGTGAAGGATGTATTTATGGAAAGTCACATAGAAAATCGTTTGGTACAAGAGACAGAGCAACAGCTGCAGGAGAGCTGATTCATACCGATGTATGTGGTCCCTTTGAAGATAGTATTTCCAAATTTAAATATTACGTATTGTTCAAGGACGACTATTCTGGATATCGCATGGTCTATTTCATTAAAAATAAATTTGAAGTTAAAGACAAACTTCTTCAAATGCTGAAAGAAACTAAGATGGCCGGATATGATGTAAAAACGATATTAAGCGATAACGGGGGTGAGTTTGATAATAAAGCAGTACGAAATATTTTACAAAATTATGGCATTCAACAACGGCTGACAATGCCTTACACTCCTGAACAGAATGGGTGTAGTGAGCGAGAAAACCGTACTTTAGTTGAAGCAGCGAGATCTATGCTACATGCAAGAGGAGAATTACCTCAAGTACTTTGGGCAGAACTCGTTAACACAGCAGCGTACGTGCTTAACAGAACAGGTCCAAGTAGAGTTGATGGTAAGGTACCCTATGAACTCTGGCATGGGAAGAAACCCAAAATAAGTCACCTGAGAATAATCGGGAGTGAATGCTTTGCTCATATTCCAAAACAAAAACGTAAGAAGCTCAGCAAAAAAGCAGTAAAAGGCAAGCTTATTGGATATGAAAATGATGATGGCTATCGTATCTGGGATGGAAACAAAACATTGAGGTCGAGAGACATCACTTTCCAGACTAACGTCGAGTTTCGGATATCAACAGAGTCACATACAAGTTCAGAGGGAGATTCGCGATCTTTCATCCAAGAAACTGTGCCAGAAAGTGCTATAGAGCAGGAAACAGGTCATGAACATGCTCTAGAGGGAGATAGAGCAGGTCAAGATCAAGTTCATGAAGAAGTTTCGGGAGATACAATTGAAACTAGAGATGATGAGAGTACGAACGAAGAGTTTGTTGACGCTAACGAGCAGTTGGAAATAATCGAACCGTCTTCATTCGACGCAACGCCTCGATACAACCTGCGCGACCGAGCCAATCTCTCACAGCCTAAAAGATTTCAGGACTATGTTTGCTCCTTAGTTACAGAATATTATCCCGAAACATACATGGAAGCTGTTGAAAGGGATGACAGAGCTGAATGGCTAAATGCAATGGCGAGTGAAATGAACTCACTTAAGCATAATGACGTTTGGACGCTCTGCACGTTACCCAAGAATAAAAAGGCGCTTCCATGCAAGTGGGTTTTCCGGGTCAAGAGAAACCCAGATGGCAGTATTGATAAATATAAGGCTAGACTAGTAGTCAAAGGTTTCAAGCAACGGAAAGGAATTGACTATGATCAAACTTTTAGTCCAGTTGCAAGAATGGCCACAGTTAGAGCTTTATTAAGTGTCGCAGCCAAAGAGAAATTATACTTAACACAATTTGATGTTTCGACTGCATTTTTGAATGGCAAGCTAACAGAGGAAATCTACATGCAGCAGCCAAATGGTTTCAAAGATGGTACATCAAATGTATGTCGTCTAAAAAGAAGTTTGTACGGACTCAAGCAGGCCCCCAGATGCTGGAATTCATGTTTTGAGGAGATTTTGCTGAAGAAAGGCTTCGTACCAAATACATCAGATTGTTGCCTCTTTACAAAGAAAGTAGGTAATAAGAAAATATTGTTAACACTGTACGTGGATGACGGGCTTGTAGCCACGACAGATGAAGAACTGGCGAACCAATTCCTAAAGGAGTTAGGGGATACGCTAAAGATAACCAACAAGTCAGCGTCATATTACCTGGGACTTGAGATTGCACAATCGAAAGATGGTTCTATTGTAATCAACCAAGAGTCGTATGCCAAGAAGGTACTCGAACGATTTAAGATGATGGATTGCAATCCAGTCTCGACACCCATCGAAAGGACTTCTGAATCAGGGAAAGTTGAAAAAGAGATCTTTGAGAAGAAATTTCCTTATCGAGAGGCTGTGGGTGCACTAGCGTATCTAATGACAGGGACGCGACCCGATATAGCCTACGCGGTTGGAGTAGTGTCAAGGAAATTAGAAAATCCAACGCAAGATGATTGGCTTCGTGTAAAACGAATTATGCGTTACATCAAAGGTACTTGCTCTTATGGTATCAAGTATACAGCACAGCATGTATCAAACATAATAGAAGGATACAGTGATGCTGACCACGCAGGAGATGAACAAACAGGACGCTCTACAACGGGAGTAGCTTGTTTATTTGCTGGAGGGCTTGTGTCCTGGCTTAGCCAACGTCAGCCTTCTGTCGCAATTTCAACTACGGAAGCGGAGATAGTTGCAGCAAGCGAAGGAGCTCGTGAACTAGTGTGGCTCCAGAGAATATTCAGCTCACTTACAGATATGGGTGGAGTACCCACATTAAAAGTAGACAATGAAGCTGCCATACGTCTCGCAAAGAATCCAGAGTTTCATAAACGAACAAAGCATATTCGTGTTAGACATTTTTTCGTCAGGGAAACCGTGCAAGAAGGTCTTGTGGACGTATTAAGAACTGACACTGATAGTCAACTAGCTGACATCATGACTAAGGCAGTTCCCAGACCAAAGCTTGTGCAAATGCGTAATGCTCTGGGCCTACAGTGCCATACACTTACTGAATGAGGGAAAGTGTTAGAGGTTACATAGCACTAAGTGTATTGACTCTTTAGAGACATCTATGTTTATGGTATACCTACCTATTTAAAAAGTGCTGTGTGACATTCTAAATAATGAAAGACTGTTGTGTTCAATAAAATATTTTCCGTATAAATTGTTTCGCTCTCTTATTCTCTGCAAGGTGGATTCCAATCCATATTACTTACGAGGTAACACCATTGTAAGCGGTCACATATCTAATCCATAAGTCATCACTGGCAACAGTGGCAACGCACACAAGTCTTTCCGACTTCAGAGACACTGTGGTAATGGTCTATTTATCAAACACAACTATACACAATTAAAAACATAAATAATGTTGAATAGTTGCAGCTAGCCACATCTTTACTAGGTATGCTAAATAGACTAGTAAATTGTAAATGTTACTTAAGTTTGTAAAATATTGCAAAGTCCTGTTTAAATAATAATATATGAATCAAATGAAATGATACTTATTTTCATTAGGATCAATGGTGCAGAAGGGAAAGTTCTCAGCAGCAGCTTGACTTTTTGTCAAAACATTAAAGAATGTTGACTTCCCAACATTGGGTACGCCAACAATACCAACTTTTAAGTTTGTACCAACTCTTCCAATGAGTGGCTTCTTTTCTGGTTCTTCCACTTTCTTAGGTGGCATTCTAAAATATAAAATCACAAAAATAATTTGAATAAACTCATAGTTATAGGTATATAACAAATTAATATTTTTACTTGTTAAGAAATGTGTTAGGAACAAAATTTTATTTAATAAGAAACACCTACTAGAATCTAACAATAGCTTATGACGAGCCAGTTGGCATGCTTAGTAAAATACCCCACTTCTCAAGCCATAGGTCATGGATACAATTCCCATCCCAGACATATATATGGGCATGAACGGGTTTATTTGTCCTAAGGCTGAGTGTAAGTATATATTTAGTATTTACAAAATAGAATCCTACTTCCTACTAATATTATAAATGTGAAAGTTTTGTATGTTTATTGCTCTTTCACATAAAAACTAATGAACATATTTGGATGAAACTTGGCACATAGATAAATACCGTGGAATAATGTATTTGTATCCCGGGAAAACATAAGATACCTCGGGAATGCGGGTGAAACCCATGCTTCAGCTAGTGTAATATAAATATAGGGTTGCCATCTGTCTGGGTTTCCCCGGATCTGTCCTAGTTTAGAGGATGTCCGGGGAGTGTCCGAGCGGGGTTTCATTTGTAGTCGGGGTTTTAAAATTTACCGGTCGCACAAATAAATACAAAAGAGCATTAATAACAATTATTTATTTTACTGAGTAACTTACATATCCGGGTTTTAAGCTCAAAAATTGGGGTTTTCACTCTTGTTGTCCTGGTTAGTGGATTTTAGAGATGGCAACCCTATATAAATAGTATATTATTAATCTGGTTTCCATAAACTTATGCTTAGTTTGGGATCAGATAGTTGTATGTGCATTATGTCCCTGGATATTATTATTTTCATAGTCTATTCCATATCTCTTCAAACTAAGTAGTTGAAGAACTTGCCTGGCAGTGTTCAAGTCCAGTTACAATTCACAGCTAACACCAGGGTATTAAAGATAATGAATCCTTTCCAATCCAGTGAAGTAAATAGGTGGTTGTGTAAGGTAAATGCATGTTATTATTTTCTGTGATAGTCTTATAGTAAACAAATGTTATCATATCCAAGGCATTAATAATATTATACATTATTAATATATCATACCAGATACTGGAATCTCAGTAAACAAGTGGTGGTCTAGCAGTCATGGGAAGCAATATTATAACCTAACCTCTCGAAACTGAATAAATAATTTTATTGCTCACCTGAATTATTTGGTAACACCGTATAAACAGGTATAACTAAAAATACCGCTAGTGTATTTTATTAATATTTATCCTAAGTATTTTTTAGATTATTCGCATTGTAAATTATTATACCATACCGCAACCATATGTCAGCAACACAGATTAATTCACAGACAATTTTTTTCTAGCGTCACTGGGTTGCCTACTCCCAAAAATTCTTATCCCTTGAGCTCAAGTGAAAATCCCCTAAAATCGCCACAATTACATAGAAAACCCCCTAAAAAAATACAATATCTATTTATAATTTGTAATTCCTTTAATAAAAAAAAACAGAAAACATTTACACTATCAGAAAAAACTTAATTATTTAACATTTCAAACAATTTTAATATCTTCTGATGATTCCGATTTTTAGAAATCGTACATTTGAGGTTGAAGAAAAATATTTTTGTTTAAATGTCATGCAGGACCATCTTGCTTTAATCTATACTAATATTATAAAGAGGAAATATAAATTTGATTGTTTATTTGTTTGTTTGCATTGAATAGGCTCCGAAACTACTAAACCGATTTGAAAAATTCTTTCACTAATAGAAAGCTACAGTATTCCTGAAGGTTATAAGGCTACTTTTTATCCCGGGAACGCGAGTGAAACCGCGTGGAACAGCTAGTGTTTTATAAATACATCTCATGTATTTCTAATGTAACGGAGGAGGGCGTTGATGTCTGCGACACAGTTTTTTATACTTTTGCAGGTGCCATCGTTTTTAAATTGTACCATATGCAACTGTTTCTGGTTCCCAAATAAATATTTTTGTTTTTTTTTTAATATTTTGAATTTAATTGTCGTCAAGTTACATTTTCTAAAAGTTCAAGTCTTGTTAAAAATCACTTTCAAGACATAGGCAGTTTATTTTAAGTTTTAGTATATCATATGTGGTGGCATTTCGTTGAAAACAAGTTTTCACTAAAAAGTCAGCAGAGTACTTGTAATGTTACTTAAATACTGTCTATGGCTAATTATTTGAAGTCAAAAAGTATCATGGCATTTTTTTGTGTGTCATAAATGTATAAGGTCTATTGTTTAGCACAACACTGTACTAAACTAGTGATCTAATTACGTTGATCTCAAATGGAATACTATATAGGGATTTAAATAAAACCACCTCTATGTATCCTGAACTAAGTATTATAATCAGATAAAATAACAAAATCAACCTTAAGACCTAACCAAATCGATAGAAGTTCGTTATAGCGCGATGTAAAATACAACTAACGCCATCTCTTATCAGTTTGTGTACAACTAGAATTAATTAGATGCAAGTCCTAAAACTGGTCGTTAACATACCGCCCACCAAGGACATACAGTGAAACATTGTCCTTAAAATTAATATTAAAAGATTAAAAATTAACTTAATACATAACACATATTATTGACATAAATTAAATTAAATGAATGCTTGAGTGAAATTATAAAGGAAACGACATAATATAAAAAGTAAACAACCTTATAAAAAACACAAACTACTATTTTAAGTTGCTACTGGTAAAATACAAATTTTAGAAGTCGGCCTTTTTATTAATGACGACTTGGTTCTAATTGTGACTACACGGGTAATATTATCATGACCAGGATGTTTTTGCTCTATACGACCGAGTAACCATCTGCTTGGAGGCAAATTGTCCTCCTTTATTAAAACGATATCGCCTATATTTGGCTCAGGAGTTTGTGTTGTCCATTTGTATCTATTCAATAGCATGGTTAAGTACTCTTGAGACCAACGTCTCCAAAAAGTCTGCAACATTCTCTGAACGAATTGCCACCTACTCAAGCTACTTACATTGCAGTCCTCATAGCTATTCTCGGGAATGTTTATCAAAGGCCCCCCTACTAAAAAATGACCAGGTGTCAAGGGCTGTGGTTCACCCGGATCTGTGATATTAACGACACTAATAGGTCGTGAGTTCAAACAAGCTTCTATCTGACTTAAGAGTGTACTCATTTCTTCATATGTAAGAGTTGATTCACCGATTACCCGTTTGAGATGGAATTTGGTTGATTTTACTCCTGCTTCCCAAAGACCTCCAAAATTGGGAGCATGCGGAGGGATGAAATGCCATTCTGTATTATGAGACTCTAAATATTCTGCCAATGATTTTTGAAGAGGTTTTAACTGTTGCAGTTCCTTGCAAGCACCTACAAATGTCGTACCATTATCACTCCATATATGAGCACAATGTCCTCGTCTAGAGACAAATCGTCTAAAGGCAGCTAAAAAACCTTGAGTGCTCATATCACTTACAACTTCTAAATGAATGGCGCGAGTAGCCATGCAAACAAATAAACAAATATATCCTTTGTGCGACTGATGACCCCGTCCCTTAGTAGTTCGTATATTTATTGGACCAGCATAGTCTACGCCGCTATGCAGAAATGGTCTAGCTGGAGAACATCGTACTATTGGAAGCGATCCCATAATTTTTAGTAATCTTTGCAGAGAAGAGAATCTTTCTATTAATGACATTTCAGGAACTGCTGCAAAATTTATAGATACCGATTCTTCCAGATTGATATTTGATACCTTTGGTTTACTATAAACGATATCTTTTTCTTTAAGAAATGGTGGTCCTGAAAACCAAAGAGAATTATCTGCAAGTAAACTTGGTAATATTCCTCTTGATGCGCAATCAGCTGGGTTTATTTTTGTTGAAATATGAAACCACTGAGAAGAATTTAAGGAGCAAAGAATTTCGGATACTCGATTACCCACAAAAGTTTTCCATCTACTTGGGTGACTGTTTAGCCACGCCAGAACTACCGTGGAATCCATCCACGCTCTTATGTGATCCTTTGAGATATTTAAAACTTCTGCAACTTCAATTAATAATTTTGATAATAGTACTGCTCCACATAGTTCTAACCGGGGAATACTGATCTGCTTTATCGGAGCAACTCTTGTTTTTGCGGCCACAAGTGTTACAGAAACATCGTTTGAGACGTCAACCACTCGAATATAAGTTACAGCAGAGTAAGCGAACTTTGATGCATCACAGAAACCATGTAATTCTACGACAACATCGTTTGACTTTATGTTCAACCATCGAGGAACTCGAGCTTTGGTAAGTAAAGGTAATTCTGAAAAATAAATATTCCATTCTTTAACGAGTTCTGTAGGTAAATCTTCATCCCAGGTAAGTCCAGTAAGCCACAGTTTCTGTATAAATATTTTTGCTAATATGATTGATGGTGCGATCCATCCAAGTGGGTCGAACAGTCGCGCTATAGTTGATATTATAGATCTTTTTGTTACAGGTGCAGTCGTCTGCGGAAGATTTACTGAGTACTGGAAGCAATCTTCGTTTCGGTTCCAGGTAAGTCCTAGTATTTTAACAGTGTTATCCATTTTTATTTCAACTTCCTTTTCCTCCCTTTTCCTTTCTATATACTCTTGTTCTGTCTCTGTACTATTATTATTTTCTTTTGTAGCCTTTTCTTGATTACTTTCCCTTTCTTTTTCTCTCCCCAATATGCTTAATTTCTTCAATAGTTCCTTATTGTTACTGTTCCATTTCTGCAATTCAAAACCTCCTTTCTTCAACAATCCATTTAGCTGGTTAAATAATTCCACTCCTTCATTGAGGCTTGAACAACCTGTCATTAAATCATCCATATAGAAACAGTTCAAAACCTTATCCTTTGCTTGTGGGTATCTGTCACCTTCATCGTATGCTATTTGGTGTAGTGTTCTTACAGCCAAGAATGGGGCTGAAGCTGTTCCAAACGTAACTGTGACCAATTCAAAAGAACTTATCTCCATTTCGGGGCTTTCACGCCATACTATTCGCTGAAATTTTGCGTGTTCTTCCGATATTTTTACTTGGCGGTACATTTTAACAATATCCGCTATAAGACCAATGTAATGAGTTCTCCATTTCAACACCGTGTGCCTTAGATCAGCTTGCAATGTTGGTCCAACCATAAGTGTATCATTTAACGATATCCCTTTTTGATTCTTTTCAGACGCATTGAAAACTACACGGACTTTAGATGTAGTTTTATCATTCCTAATAACGGCCTGGTGAGGCAAGTATACGGCATCTTCTTTTGTTAACTCTATATTCTTTACAGGTCTCATGTGTCCTAATTGTAAGTACTCTTTTATTACATTTGAATAATTTTCTTTTAGTTCTGGATCTCGGACGAATTTTCTTTCCAATCCTTTGAATCTTGCTTCAGCAATTTTCCGAGAGCCTCCTGATCTGCACTGCGGATCCTCATCTCTAAATGGTAACTTCACTATATACCGACCATCGCTTGTCCTTTTCGTAGTTCTTTTAAATATTTTTTCACACAGTTCTTCTTCTGCAGTTAACAGTTTCTTAGAATTAAATGATGCCTCTTCTATTTCCCAGAACCTTTTAAGCACCTCATCTTCGTTAATCTGTGCATGCATCACACTTACCCTTTCACATATAGTGTCCTTTGGGATCGTATTAGAATTAACTACACCTGAAAGAATCCACCCTAATGTGGTACTTTGCGCAAGAAGAGATCCAGAAGGATTCCTTTTTATACCTTCCTTCAATATGTAAGTATACACATCGGCGCCTAATAAGACATTTATTTTATTAGGAACATGGTACTCTGGATCTGCTAATGGCAAGCATTCAAGATCGACCCAATCTACAGTATTTAAGCTCCTTTCTGGAAGATAAGACGTAATATTGTTTAAAACGTAAGCATTGAGTTTCAACTTGAATTCTGGATCGATGCGTGACTGGATTACAAGAGAAACCATGTATTTTGCGACAGTTGATTTACTCTGGCCCAGCCCTGATATGACTCCATGTGCTGGAACCTTTTTCAAACGCAAATATTGTACTGTAGCTTCAGTTATGAAACAAGCCTGTGAGCCCTGGTCTACTAAAGCGCGTATAGTCTGGAATTTACCTGATATGGACTCTGCTTTTATTAGCGCAGTGGCTAACAAGACTTGTCTGGATCTAGCAACCTTTCCTGTCGAAATATGTGAAGAAATATGCTGTATACTATCTGGGTTATCTTGTGAACTAGTACTTTCTACAGAAGGCATAGCAGTGACTTCTTCGTTGGTCTTTTCAGAATCTAGATTCAAATGTAGGAGCGAGTGATGTCGTTTTTTGCAAAATCTACATGTGGTAAGTTTTTTACAGTTATATACAGTGTGATTACCGCCCAAGCAATTAAAACACATATTATTATTTTTGACGAATTCACGACGGTCTTCACAAGTTTGTTTAATAAAATCTTTACAGAAACAGAGTTTATGATTGTCGGAACAGTACTCACATCTCATAACAAAGGAATTAGAAGCTAATAACGTTCTTGTATTTGGGTAATTATTAGATGAATAAGCTGGTTTTTTGTTATCTAAACATTCTAATGCTCGAAATCGATTTTCTATAAAGAGTTTAAATTGTTTTAAGGTAGGCAATTCGTTAGAGTCATCACTTGAAATACTTAACTCCCACTGTTTTCGCGTTTCGGAATCTAGTTTATCAGTGACTATATGTATAATAATAATATCCCATGTACTCACATTTACATTAAGATTTTTAAGGGCATTTAAGCAATCACAGGTGGAATCTAATAGTTCTTTTAATCCAGAAGCAGACTCTAAATTCATACGTCTTTGACCGAATAATCTCTTTAAAATACAGTTTGCTAAATATCTCTTGTTGTTATAACGCTGTTCTAATTGATCCCAACACTGATCGTAATTGGCACTAGTTATTGGCGTATGCCTTATTAACTGTTCGGCTTCCCCAGTGAGGTGACCCTTTAAATAATGAAGCTTTTGTACCTTGTCCAACGAACTGTTTTTATGAACGAGGGATATGAATAGGTCACGCAATGTTGTCCATTCTGAGTATTTTCCCGAGAATATTGGGATGGATATCTTAGGTAACTTTACAACGGAACTAGAAGAATCATCCGATGGTTTAGTGGTATGTTTTACAGAATCCTTAATAGATTTATAATCGTTAACAATCACCATAATCTGAGATTTATAATTAAAATAAGTGTCTTCTACATTCTCATAAATGTCCATAGTTACATAAATCGACTTATCTATTTCTTCCAAATTATATGAGCCGTATAACTTTGAATTATTTTCTCTAAACATTAGCCAATCTTTTTCTAAATTTTCTAGTCTTGCTTCTACATATTCTAAAGTCAATCTATCTTTAGGACTCTTTTTAAAATTTACTAACCCCTTTTCTATAGATTTTTGAAGACTTTTCTGAATATTAACAATTCCTTCCATTTTGAAATAAAACAATTTAATGACACAACTTAAAATTAATTCTATCAATTTATATCAACCAAGTGTACCTACTTGTTGAAGAAAAATATTTAATGTTAGTTATTCTAAATTTTTACAAGTGTTTTAATTTATAACAATTTTACGAAATTTGGGCATAGGTTCCCCGTTCTGTCGTTTTTTCTTAAACTATTCTAAGTCCTAAACTAAATATTCAAGTCTAAAAATAAAATTTACAAGTTCCAATTTTACTATAATTTCTTCTATGTACTTTCTTTATAATCGCGAAATATGTTCTTAGACTTGAGACTTCTAGCATGAAATTCAAATGTACTCACGGTTTACACTTCACTCACTCACTACTTTGTGCTGCTTTGTTCTGGCTGCCTTGTCAACGTCCCGCTGAGCTGCACTGCGCGGCTCGTACTAGCTGGTGACGTAGAACTGCGTCTTGAACTACCCCGGCGCGGCGCGCTGCTGTGCTGTATTGCTGCTACTGCATGCAGCTGCTGAAATCCGTACTCAGGTTTCGTGCAGCGATCCACTGCGAGTACGGGGCGAAGGGCTCCTTCCTTCGACGCACTAGAGCATCCGGCTCTCGTAGGACCAAAATGTTTAGCACAACACTGTACTAAACTAGTGATCTAATTACGTTGATCTCAAATGGAATACTATATAGGGATTTAAATAAAACCACCTCTATGTATCCTGAACTAAGTATTATAATCAGATAAAATAACAAAATCAACCTTAAGACCTAACCAAATCGATAGAAGTTCGTTATAGCGCGATGTAAAATACAACTAACGCCATCTCTTATCAGTTTGTGTACAACTAGAATTAATTAGATGCAAGTCCTAAAACTGGTCGTTAACATCTATCGATAATTTCTTCTTATCACTCTTAGTCAAAGAGGATATAATACTGCTCGTAGTAAAAAACACTTCGTTTTTTTTCGTAACTATCATCGTTCATAACGTTCATCTTCTGTACTTGATATAACTACCTATTTAATTTGTTTTTTTTAGATGAGTAAGAGTAATTTATTTGTTTCACTATTTACATTTTTAAATAATAATTTAATACTAACCTAACTACTAAACAAACTAACTACTTATAAATGTAACTAAAAATAAATTAATTATAAATAAAAAACTTCCCCTAACTCCTCCCCTGGTGGCAGAGTACCAAGAATACTGGCGGCATTTAATTATTCAAACAAATTTACAAAGTCCTTAAAAATACCCCTAAAAAAATCCCATCTCAAATATGTTCCCCCTAAATTTAGGGGGAAATCCCCTAAGTTGGGAACCCTCTAGCGAGCGCGGCAATCAGCGAAAGTCAGCAAGCAAAGTATAGGAATGTAAAAATTATCGATTATATAAAAGTCAATTTTCAAAATTAAGATAATCGATTACTGAAAATTCTTATAAATTTTCATTCGATTTGTTACTGCAAATCTTTTTTACCCACGACGGAACGGAGACGGTATATGCGTTTAGGGTGAGAGGTTGTTTGTGTGTTTGTTAATTGTTTGTGCAAATCAATGTTGCCATTTTTCTCCAAAACTACTAGTCCGATTTTGATGCCGTTTTCAGTTTTGGGTTCGGGTTTGATTGGTGCATGTTCTTAGATAGGTATTACGGTGACAAATCACCAGGGGGCGCTGTAGTAAACATTTTTTCTGCAAATCAATGTTGCCATTTTTCTACAAAACTACTAGTCCGATTTTGATGCAGTTTTCAGTTATTGGTTCGGGTTTGATTGGTGCATGTTCTTAGATAGGTGTTACGGTAACATCTCACCAGGGGGCGCTGCAGCAAACATTTGTTTGTGCTAAACCTAAACTACTAGTCCGATTTTGATGCGGTTTTCAGTAATGGAATGGATGGGTTCGGGTTTGATTGGTGCATGTTCTTAGATAGGTATTACGGTGACAAATCACCAGGGGGCGCTGTAGTAAACATTTTTTCTGCAAATCAATGTTGCCATTTTCCTGCAAAACTACTAGTCCGATTTTGATGCAGTTTTCAGTTATGGGTTCGGGTTTGATTGGTGCATGTTCTTAGATAGGTGTTACGGTAACATCTCACCAGGGGGCGCTGCAGCAAACATTGTTTGTGTAAATCCTTGGTGCCATTTTTCTCCAAATCTACTAGTCCGATTTTAATGCAATTTTCAGTGATGGGTTGAGGTTTGATTGGTGCATGTTCTTAGATAGGTGTTACGGTGACAACTCACCAGGGGGCGCTGCAGCAAACATTTGTTTGTGCTAAACCTAAACTACTAGTCCGATTTTGATGCGGTTTTCAGTAATGGGTTTGTAGTTAATTAGTGAGGGTTCTTAAATTTATTAAGTTACATTTATTTTTTAAGTCGGGGGTTTTTAAGTTATTTTATACTTTTTCAATCACTTTTTAAACGTCGTAGGTTTTTCAAAATTTTTAATTTTGCTTTTTATTACTATAGACGTTCGAACCAGTGATTGTTTTTATCAGTTTCTTTACTAATTGCCTCACATTATCTCTTATGGAAGAATGGTTCTTGTTTATCTGGCTGTTGATTAATTGTATGCCCCAGCATGTTCACACAAAAATAACCGGAATTGCTTCCTCAGCTTATCTTCGGAAAGATTATTCTCCAAAACTGACAGCATATTAACAAAAACCAGGAGTTGAATACTTTCTAAACGCTTACCACAGTTGTTATTTCAGTACCCTCAACAGATGTATTTATTTTTTAATATTGTAATAATTTATGGTGATCAATAATAAAAATGATTGATGATTATTATTATTGATTAGTTACTTGATCAATTAAGTTAAAACTGTGAAATGTGGATATTTCAGACAAATTGTGTCTATCTCTCAAGAAAATAACGATTACTTCAAAATTAAAGTTTTTTTTTAATTTTCTTTATTGAATGTCATATCCCTAGCAAAGTAAGACATGACATCCATCCAATCCACGCAATCCATCCCGGAGGATTGGAGGATTTTTTGCCGGGAACTTGCGAAGTGATTTCGCGATTTAATAACTAAGCAACGAGAAAGTGAGAAACCTTCTAATAAAATAATTCGTCTTTTTTACAACACTAACTTAATATTCCAAAGAAAATGACAAGTAAAGAACAACGGTTATAGAAAGTACCTACCTAGGTAATATAGTTCGTATCGTACCATCACTTACAAGTCTTACAAACTCCAATAAATACCTCCACAGTGGCTATGTAACCAAGGGCTCCGGCACACAAATGTTTATCTTGGATGGGAATCGAACCCACTGTCGGCGCGATAGGTGGCGTCCGCCAACTGGCCTGTCAAAATAATTATTTTTTCTTTCTTTTATTGGTATAGTTAGGTACCTAGTAGAAAATTCAGTATGTTTTTTAACGGATCGTTTTCCATGTTAATTTATTGCTTAGGTACATCAATTTGAGTGCATAAGGCAGTGGTCCGACCGCCGACGATGAACGATAAACGAGTAGAACTAGAAACTATAAACGAGTTAGCGATCAGCGGGAAGCGAGTGTAGTTTCGATAGTTTTGTCGCCGGGCTATAAGCGAGTGTGCAAGTGCGACGAGCGATTACTCGCCATACGCCTACTTTCAATGCCGCACTGTAAAGAAATGATCAAGCGAGCGAGCGAGCATCGCTGAGCGAGTTTATTTTTGAAAGCTCGTCGCTCAGCGACAAAACTAGTAAAGCGAGTCGTCGTCGGCAGTGTGAACAGTCAGAGAACAACTTTTAATATATGCATCTCTTTCGTTTACACGGAATGTACATTTATTGTTCGTTTCTTGAGAGAGAAAATCGCCGATAGTTAGTCGTTTTCTTGCCGGCGGTGGGACCACTGCCTAAGTGATGTATTTTTTTTAGATTTTGATACGTATAGATAGGCCTAGGATTGACCACAATCTCACCGATCAGTGATGATGTGGCCGATGGTGGTAAGCACTCAAAGCCTAGAAGGTAACTAGCTCTCAAGTGCAGCTGTCGGAACATACTGAACTGAAAGGTCCTTGGCGACAGATTTTCAACTTGACGGTAACCAGCCGGGTTAGTACCTACGACATAACTAGGTAGTACCTACCCTATACCACCGTGCTATGGTTTCCTCACTATGTTTTCCTTCTCCGATTGTAGGTTTCGAACCCGCCACCTTCGTCTCAGCATTCAACGTCACTAACACTGAACTACATGAATATGTCACGTGGTGGTGGTCCAAAAGGGTGTTTGAAATTCGAATCACTTTTCGCCTCGCAGCAAAATCGTACAACAACAATAAAGGCACAACATATTGTTATTTATTCAACTTTAAGTTTATAAATTTTACGTATTTAAATAACTTAGAATATCTATTACCCACTGAAAAAAAGTTGAAGAGTTTGTTGGTACTCACTTGTTGGACAAATAACTATATTTGTGAAGATTATGGAAATATTATGGAATAAATTATTTAATTAATGTAAAGGAAGGAAGTTTGTCTGTAATTCCAAAATAACCGACTATCCTCATAAATTCAACATATTTTATAGTTATAACTGAGCATTTATACTTACCATCTCGCTCCATCTCGTTTCCTTTTACAGATAACAGACCAAAATTTATTGTTAATATTTTATGCTACCAGTTCATATAACTACGCTAATTATTACAAACTAGAGTAAACATTGATAAATATGAAGTATTTAGTTGAAAGTGATCCTGTTGCATGAGAATTTGTGATTATAGTTAACCAGATTTTTGCCGTGAAGTGTAACTTTTCAGCGTGGAATACTTACCTATAGTTTATGGCGACCGGTTCCTATTATGTGCATTGTTTTAATGATGTATTGTTATCGGTAATGTGCTAATTTGCTAGCATACATACAACCAGTGCAGTGTGTGGTCGTATTATCTCAGAATAGTTTTTTTACCATCGTATTTTTAAGGAATACTTAGGTATTCCTACAATTTAAAAGTACCTAACTACCTACATTTACTCGTTTTAATAATTAGACATGATTCATATGAAAAAAATATTAATTGCGATAGTGACAATATGTTTAATTTGTTTGATAAACTTAAACTACAAATTAAGTATAACATTAGGTAAAAATTTAAGTTACAGTGGTTACAAGTCGAAGAGTAGGACTGGACTTGAATCTGGAATCTCGGTATATAACAGTAAGTAAGGACTCACTGCCATTTCACCTATTAGCACATTAAATACTGTTAGGAAATCAATGCAAGGGCAGATCCAGGATTTCAAATTTGGTGGGACGACCACGTTATAAATTTTTCACAAAAATTTATTAGATAAAGGGCTTCGTTCTCCCGACACGGCAAACCGCAAAGGCCTTGTGGGAGGGACCCATGGCCATGGCCCACTGCCCCCCTCCCTTATATATCTATCTAACTAATCTATCCATACTAATATTATAAATGTGAAAATAAGCATGTGTGTCTGTGTATCTGTGTGTCTGTTTGTCCTTCTTTCACGGCAAAACGGAGCGCCGAAATGACGTGATTTTTTAAGTAGAAATAGTTGAAGGGATGGGGAGTGACATAGGCTACTTTTTATCTCTTTCTAACCCCCCACTTCCCTAAAATGGGGGGTGGAAGTTTGTATGGAGCATTCCGCAGTTTTCAATACTTAATATAAAAAATGTGAAAGTAAGCATATGTGTCTGTGTATCTGTTTGTCCTTCTTTCACGGCAAAACGGAGCGAGGAATTGACGTGATTTTTTAAGTAAAGATAGTTGAAGGGATGGGGAGATGAGCTACTTTTTGTCTCTTTCTAACCCCCCACTTCCCTAAAATGGGAGGTGGAAGTTTGTATGGAGCATTCCGCAATTTTCAAGGTAGAAAGCTAAAAATTGGTATGCGGACTATTTGTGACTAACAAAAAAATCGTACATCATTTTATTTTTGGAAATCCGCCCCCAACCCCTTAAAAGAATTCCACAATGAGCTTGAGCTTTCGGTACTTTGTAGTACCCGACTGGCTGGCTACCACCCTCAAGTTGAAAATCTTTCGCCAAACACCTTTCGGTGTTCCGACAGCTGCACTTGAGAGCCAGTTCCCTTCTAGGCTTTGTGTGCTTACCACCATCGGTCTCATCATCACTGACCACGGTGAGATTGTGGTCAAACACAGGCCTACACATAGTAAAAAAAAAAAAAAGAGGGGGCGAAATTTTATATGGAACTTTTCGCAGTTTTCAAGGTATCAAGCTAAAAATCGGTACGCAGACTCTTTGTTACCAACGAAAAATACCTGTCTTATATTTTTGGGAAATCATCCCATTTTTTGGAAATTTGTGTGAGACTCCGCAAAATTAGTACAACCCCTACCTACCTACAGCTTCCTATTTACCTACCCCTACCTACTTAGGTAGGGGTAGGTAGAAGTAGGTAGGGGTAGGTAGGGGTAGGTAGGTATAGGTAGTTAATAGGTCCCAGTCTTTTATTTGTTCTCAGGGCAGGACAACATCTGCCGGGTCAGCTAGGACTAATAATAAAGCTGAAGAGTTGTTTGTTTGAACGCGCTAATCGCCGGAGTTACTGGTCCGATTATTAAAAATTATTTCACTAATAGGAAGCTACATTATCCCCGAAGGTTATAGGCTACTTTTTATCCCGGAAACGCGAGTGAAGCCGCGGGGAACAGCTAATATTATAAAAGGCACTTCTAGGAATAGGTGCCAAGTGTTGAAGCCCCTACATTCGATGAGCCTGGAGGAGCTTCATATTTATATTATTAAAAGTCCGGTCATTTTAAACCGATTTCGATTTTAAGATGAGTCTGCAACTACAATAAATTTTATGCATACCTAATTTAATGACTTGCCTACCTGTTATAATAATAAAAAATACTACGCCCATTCTACCTACCAGTATTTACCTGTGTATTTATGTAAACATTACGTCATTGTTCTATTGTAATGAATATATTAAATTCATTCGAGATTGACTATTGAATAACCCACTCATCCAATATTGCTAAATCACATCACCTATCAGGTACACATTTCCTAATAATAATAAAGTGATTTCATATTACGCTACATAACATTATAATAATAATACTTATGCGAGAGGCCCAAAATAGTTCTTTGTAAAAATCAATGGGAGATATCCATGTTCAGCAGTGGACTTGTGTATTTTTGGGCTGAATATAATGATTATACCTGCATACTGTTTTTAGGAACCGTAATAGATGATTTCGTAATAAACACACCAGGATGTTATATACCTAACTACGCGCAGGGATTGATATTTAATGAATCTATAGGTTCTCAAAAGAAAGACATATCTTGTGGTTCACGAGTTATATTTATAGAAAGAAGACCAAGTAATAAAATAAAATTTCGCATAGACACAAAAAAATTTGCAAAAATAAAAAAAGAGACAAAATCAAAGAAGTTTCAATGTTGCTATCGATTCATCAGTCGATCTTCTATACCAGGAAGAGAAGATACGCATATAAGGTTAGTAGATATACTTACTTAGTGATAAAAGTTTGGGACTTGAAATAACAAAATATGTAGGTATCAAAATTACAGCTGGAGAGATTGTATGACGCGCTAATCTCAGGAACTTTTCAAGACTTGCGCACCGAGGGTTCCGTAAAGATAATTTCCTATATGTACTAACAGCTACGCTAGCAAGTCTTTCGCCACGTATATCTGTCTGAACGAAAATATTTGAGATTCTCACAACGAGCCCTTTCTTTCGATATGTCAGACGAAATAGTTAGCAAATTAGGTAATAATAAGTATTTAAAATGCATTCACCGACATACATATGTGTAACAAATTTCAACTCTAACGGTCTAGTAAAGTCGGCGCAAATTGAGTTTTGCTTTTGACGATGATGGTTGAAGACGTCGGAAAAAATTATGTCATGCGAATAAAACTCTCTCTCGATACCCTGCTACTCGTGCGAAGCTGGGGAGGGTCGCTAGTTATTTAATAAAATGTTATGTCACTTACCCACGGTCCAATTATATTACAGTTACTCACCATGCGTCACATTCAAACACGGCACAGTAACTAAACTAGATCACGAAGTTATTAGTGTGAGATGCGTCGAAATAATTCGCAGAAAATATTTTAAAAGAATCATTTACGAAGATGTTTATATAATATTTAAGAAGTTAAACAGAAAAGTAAATAGAAAGAAGTTAACCGGCAAACCATGGAACGTCGTCGTTTTAGGTATTAATAGTATGTCACGTGAAAGAATGCTGAGTGCAATGCCGAAAACTGCACAATATTTACAAGAAAGTGACTGGTTGAACTTCAAAGGGTATCATAAGGTTTTTAGATTTTATTTTTTAATAAATTTACCTGATAATTTCATAAGCTTTCAGTAATAATATCATTTTTATTTCAGGTTGCCTGGAACTCTTATCCCAATATCAAATCCATATTAACTGGCAATAGCCATGAGTGTAGTTTACATGATATGAAATGTAATGAATTTATATGGAAAAAATTTAAGAATGCTGGATATGTCACAGCTTATGGAGAAGATCATATAACACTGACAGACTCTTTCAGAGGAAACAATTTTAAAGCTGCCCCTACAGACCACTACATGCGTCCTTTCTTTTTAATCGGTGAAAAACGTATCCGTAATCTTATATGTATGAAAAATATTCCATCGTTTAAAAATGTATTAAACTATGCTTATGATTTCATAGAGGCTTACAAGAGTGATCCATATTTTGGATTCTTTTGGGTGAATTCCAACCCTGATTCTAACCATGATAATGTTTCAATAAACTTTGACTCTGAAATATCAGATTTTTTTAGGAAATTACAGCATAATAAATTGTTAAATAACACATTCGTAATATTTCTTAGCACACATGGTAACAAGTATGGTGAAATGAGAATACCCATTAGCTCTTATTATGGTGATCGATCGCCAATGTTTTTTATGTGGCCACCAAATGAATTTAAGAAATCAAACAGTTCGTATCGTAATTTACAACTGAATCAAATGCGATTATCAACGCCATACGACGTATACGCAACTTTTGTTGATGTTTTAAAAATATATAATAAATCGTTGCAAGCTAATCAGACTGTCGCCTGTCCAGGAGGCATGAGTTTGTTTGAAGAAATATCACCACACAGGAAATGTTTAGACGCATGCGTCAATGAGAACTTGTGCATTTGTCACAATATGACCAATGTTATACAAAACGAAATCTCAAATCGTAGTGTGCAATTAATTGTGTCACATATACAAAATAGAACTAATTCAACTAAGACTATTGTATATATGGTTTGTGAACCTTTACATCTGGATAATGTTTTAAGAATTCACATGTATAAAAGTGAGCTCAATAAATTATTGTATGTGGTGGCTCTCAAAATGTCTCCTGGAAATTTAATATATGAAGCAACAGTAGAGGAAAATGGGAAAGAGCTAACAATACTGAAGGGAAGTAATATTTTTTCACTATCACCAAACAATGGTCATGGTTACTGTGTAATAAACCAAGAAGATAGACAATACTGCTTTTGTAACAAGACATTATAGTTAATTGATGGAATTTATGTAATTTGTTAAGGTTTATTGATACAAATACCTATCTAAGTAATTGTCTGTGAAATACCTATTATACTTATTTCAAATAACTATATTTGTTGAATAAAACAATAACTTTTAATGAAAATAAATTATTGATAAAATTAAATTATGTATCTACTCATGTAGTAAGTGCGGCCCATGGAGGTGACATAGGTGCAGGATTCTGAAGATATGACATCACCACAGCAGATATTGACAGCATGAATGAACTTACAATCTGAAAACGGAAAATAAAATCTTTAAACAACATTTTTAAATAAGTGGATATTACCAGAATAAGCTTAGATGTTATACAGTCTCAACTTGGTAAATTATGATGTGGTCTAGAGTTGGTATGGCTGGCGCACTGAGACCGATCACCGACCATTGAAATTTATTTATTTATTTATTAATAGGCACAGTTACAGACAACAGATTTAAAAACACTTAGGAAAACAAAAATCACAACAAATTACAAATATAAACCTGGAGTCCAATTATGACTGTACACAGCATCTAACAATAACACATTTACATTGAATTGATCTTATAAAAAAAAAACACATTAAGTACAAAAAAAGGTAAGTAGTAATAACAATTCAAACAAACAATTAGACACAAATTAATACAAATTAAATTAAATCAGATGGACATATTAAGTTTTCATTAACTAGGGCCTTTTTAAATGCCTTAAAATTGCTATGAAACATATCAACTTGAGAACATATAGCATTATATTGACTGCACATCCTGATAAGTGGATTATTCAATGAAACATTGTTGTTGCTTATAGGTATATGAAACAGTTGCGGAATACGAACAGATCGGGTCGGTACCTTATAGTACAGCTGTTCCAAAAGGCTACCATCCAAAAACCCATTTGCAATCCTATGCAGAGTGCATAGGTCACTAATCCATCTTCTTCTATCCAAACTCATCATCTTAAACCTACAAAGTCGATCCTCATATTCCTTTATTTTACGCCTTAAACCATATTTCATACATAGAGCTCTAATAAATCGTCTTTGTATTGATTCTATACGATCCCTATGAATCTTATAAATAGGAGACCACACTGATGAACAATATTCAATTACGCTTCTAACCAAAGAGTTGTATAGTATCAATAAAGAACTTGCTTGCTTGCTTGAAATATATACCTTATTTCGATTGGATAACTATAACGTGCCGTCCGCTGGCTGGCTTTCAAATGAATGATTCTTAACCATTTGACACAAAGAAAACTATGTGTCACCTTTTCTAATAAATTCTATTTCTAGTCAGGTAACATCCTAAAATGATACAGAAATAATGTTTAGTACTAGCTTCCGCCCGCGGTTTCACCTGCCTTCCCGAGGTATCTCATGTTTTCCCGGGATAAAAAGTATCCTATATGTTATTCCAGGGTATGATCTATCTATGTTGTATGTAGTTTCATCCAAATCCGTTAATTAGTTTTTACGCAACAAAGATACATACATAATCACAAACTTTCGCATTTATAATATTAGTAGGATGTGAACCGTCTACATCATCACACCATTTTACTGTGTTGGTACTTACAGTAGCTGATGAGTATAGTTTATGCTTTTAACAAACTGATGGTTGAGTAAAAAAAAAGAAGCTTTGCTGAGTTTCTTGCCGGAGTCTTCTCAGTTCAAGTGTATTCCGAACCGGTAGTAGAGTCTATTGTAAAACTGTAACTTTTGACATTCATAAGTGCCTTATTAGGGCCTAAACTGAATAAATGAGTTTTGATTTTGATTTTGAAATAAAGTAGCCAAGCACATCCATCCATACAATAGGGTTCCATAGTACTTTTTATTAAATAATGATAAATTTTAAGAATTTTATAGATAAGTTGTGTTGATTGAATTAATATTATTATCCTACATTATTCTTGAAGAGATGTAAATAGTAGTCCAAAATTAGAAATATTCATTTTATAACGGCAAAAGGGTTTAAGGTTAAGTAGAGGTTAGCATTAAGCCACCACATCACTCCCCGACGCAGAGGAAATCCTCCACTCAGAAAAGAAACAAAAAATTTTGGTAGTTATAAAGTCCAATATTTCTCAAAACCTAACCTTTTTTCCCGATCTTATAACAATAGGAGCCGGTGGTGTAGAATATGTCAAAGGGGTGAGTTTAGCTAATGGCAGGCCTTGACATCCCTGGACTGTGTCACCGATGGATTGCTCGACACTGTGCCTCGCAAAGCTGACGAAAGAATGTGTCTTGATAGAGAGTCAGCTTCAACTTAAGCAGGTTTAACATGTTCAATGTTCTGTTGTCCTCTGATGTTCAAAGTAAAGGTTTTGTCTTTCCTGCTAATTACACAATATGGTCCGGAGTATGGTGGTTGTAAAGACCGCCTGACAGTATTGTCCCATAACCAAACAAGTGATGCAGTCACTAAGTATGATGATATAAATCACCTTATATGAGCCTAAGGTACAAGTCCGAGGCTCGCGGCTCGAGGCTGACGCGCGCGTCAGACGCGAGGCAATCCTGGTAGAATATATGGCGTCGACCGCGCGCGTCAGTAGCGAGGCACTTAAGTGGCTCCATACATTTCCATATGTTGACTATGGCCGCGCGCGTCAGCCGCGAGCTTCGGACTTGTACCTTAAAATGGATCAATTTTAGTCCTTTCCAAATAAAAGACCCTGCATTCACAGGAATCCCTGTTCAGATTACTGTTATCATCAGTTTTTTTATAAAGTACTTACATCAAATATACTTATTTATACCTATTTATTTACCTGTTTGGTATCATCTGAAACTCTTGAGTTTGCAAAACTAATGCTGGAGCAGAACACTGCAGTCCAAGCACACCATTTTAAACGCATCATAAGGCCACACATAGAAAACACCATGCCTGAAAAATATACATAAATTATGATATAAGTATTAATGCCAATTGATATAATTTAGGTATAAGGCATACAGTTATTTTATATTTCGTAATTACATAGCATTGTTGCAGATATTTTATGTTTAGTTTATATAAAGTGACATATATTCAAGATCACAAACTAGATTTGTCTGTATATGTGTGAGTAAGATTTCAAACAGTCACCAGTACCTCATCACACTGTTACACATAGACACAAATTTTGTTGTGAATAACCAGGAATAGTATGGATGAGTAATGAGAATACATCAATTACTATGCAATTACCTAAAATATTCATATAGTCAGTGGTAAGGTCTTCGGTAGGTGCAGAAGTAGGTGGTGGAGGTTTAAAACGCCGCTCTCTGTCTGCACGCCGTGGGTCTGATGTCAGTTGCATCTGTAATTTATCATGAATCAGTTTTACTTCAATTGGCATAAGTAATGTAAGCATAAATAACTAAGCAAAACTGTTATTAAAGGGATTAAATAGGATGTTATGTACTTAAACATGTAATTATGAAAGGTAATGATTGGTGACTGTAGTCACAAATGCAATGTCACCAACATTGACTAAATTGACCTACACAAAAACTTATGTTAATTTATGAAAGGTGGTTTTACACAGACTAGCAAAATGTAATAAATAAACAGAATATCGGTAAAATATTCATAGGTTAATGTATTAAACTAACCTTTTGGGGTTTTATTACAGGCCCACAAATAATTGAATCTTAAAATTTGGTGTCTACTGGTAAATTTTCCTCACTCCACAATACATACAAACACAAAAAATATTGTATATATGTACATTAAACTTTGGTTTTGTTTTCTCTTTACTAATAGGAAATATTATAGGATAATTTTATAAAAATAATAACCTTTCCTTTCACAATTTTATACTACGATAAGATAGTGAGTGTTGTACTTATGTCACAGATCACTTTTATACTAGTACTTATGTATTGTTATTAGAATCCTAAAAAACAGTTTTTCAAGTCACCGGTTTTGTATGCATACTTTTTATAACATTTCTTCTTGCGCCACCAGAGGGCCTGACAAAGAATTAAACAAATAATAAATAAATAAAGTTAACAAGAAATAAATAATTTATTTTTTACGTAAAAAAAGTAGTTAAGATTGAAATGTTCGAACTCAACACATAAATAGGTAGTTAAAATCCGTCTTTGATGGATATTTGATCAATGAATCCGTAGTATGTCTACTCTATCTAGTTTGTGGCGAATCCTTAACTGATATTTAGCGATTAGGATGTCTTTATTTTATTTTAATATCATTTTCTAGTAAGTTATGCTGAGCGTAAAATTGACTAAAATGTGTAAGTGTTAATTGTATCCATCTTTACATTATAATTGTTTACGAAACATCGTCTTATCTCATAATTTTACGGCCTGATTATAATTTTTAAATTAATTTTCATAAAAAAATATGAATTAGCTACTAATAAGACTCCACTTATTAGTAGCTTAGATTCATATTTTTTCAAAAGAACTGCACTGTAAATCCATCAGCACAGCTGTTCTCTAGTCTCCCTCCTCTTAAGTATATAAATAAATAAATAATTATAGATTGATAGAATCAAATATTAGTAAATACCGGTTAACATTATATTCAGCGTACATCACTACAATGAGATGGCTGTCATCTTCTGTCTATCTACGCTGTCATGGCTGACCACTGACGGATGTTGAACGGAAGACCTAAAAAAAGGAATGTTGCCAGCAGATAAATCGTGAAACAGAAGAATTGAAAGACGTGTATTACCAGCAGAAGAAATAAGTTCCTAAACTAATAGTTTACAGCATCATGGTAAGGTTTTTTATTTTCTTTGGAAGCTATAGCAATACCGAGCTACACCTATCAACAAGGAAATCAGTATATAATAGTAGTCTTTGAAGGAAATGAGCCGGTACGTAGTTTACATTTTTTTTGACCGAGAGCCTTTCCAAAGAGAATTTATCCAGTTTAACCACTACGTGCCTATCAATCAAGCACAAGTAAGCAGCCCAGGTACTCACACTAATGTATAGATGGCGTTCAAAGAACAAATTACATGATTTATGACCACTACATTTCTACATCACGCCACAGATCACGCTGACGAAGTTTATCCTAACATTGACATACTACATAATAGAGACAAGACTGGCTATATGTTATTCCAGAGAAAGTAAGTTTCATCAATATCCATTCAGTAGTTTTTGCTTGAAAGAGTAAAAAACATCTATATATCCTTACAACCACACTTTCAAACAAACTTTCAAAGTTTCAAGAAAAAATTGATATGGGCAACGTATGTACATTTAGCGAGGCCTTCTGGTGGCCTAGAAAAAATGTTATAAATTTAAAAACCCTTGAAAAATAGCTTTTTCCCACTTTAGTATAATAAAGAAAAATCCAAACTATTTTCTGAGACTAACATTAAAGTAATAGCCTGCTTTTACTGAACTCCTTGAGCGGCTCGAGTTTGAAAGTATCATAGACAAACGCCTAACAGAAAGAGAAATCCCCAAGTCGGGCCACAAGGGGTTTACCACCCGTGATAACCTTAGGCTAGCCAACAAAAATTGCTAGAATAAATAAAACAATTTGATATGTAAATATAATATTATCGTTTTATAACGAATAAATTTTTACTTTGTGTCCGAGTTATGCGTATTTGAGGCACGAGGACCCTCGGACCACGAAGCCGTAGCCGGTGGCCCGTGGCGCTCGTCGCCCACGCCTGTACAAAGGCGGATAAATAAATTGAACTAATTGATTGCTATTTGTGGTGTACGTAAGTAAGACAAGTCTTTTGATAGGTAGGTAGTATGTTAGAAGTTTAATTCGGTTTAATTAGATAAAGTCTTCTGGTAGTTTCACGTTAATAAATCCATACGTACCTTCTAGGTAGTACTTATTAATCCCATGGAATTAGGTAGGTACTAGGGCATGCAGAACCGGTCCTCTATTTCAAGAACCCGGTTTTCGGTTCTGATAGCCACTTGGTACCCGGTTCCATGCCCTAGTAGGATATTTACCCGCTGCCTGCCTGGCTCTTGCACTTGCAGTTCCTTCGTGGCTTTGTGAGCTTACTACCATAACTACTTGGGACTATTAGATAGGTACCTACTATTCTATAATATCTATGTAAGTAGGTAACTAACCCAGATATATATTTTAATTTTTACCTAATATTACTAAGGTAGTAGGTACCTACCTACCTAGTACCTACCTATAATGATGTCTGTAGATATCTACTTATACTGTGTCTTTAGGTCGGTACTTACCTAGTAGGTCTACATAATTAAATGTAGGTAGTTTGATAGATAGCTGTAATATTCACCTTTCCTACATTCATGATGCACATAAGTATATAGGTCGTACTCATTTCGTGTGTTTTCCAAAGGAATTATCAAAATATGCAAATAACTTCAATTAATGTAACTGCCCGTTGAAAAAAGGCAAAATATTCGGAGGCAATTGCTTTACGGGCGCGATGCTCGTTTGCTATTGGCCAACGTATCGGCGCACGCCCACCGCCCGCGGCACGCACGCTGCATGACGCGCCCAACCATTTACATGTGAAATCTAAAATAATACACATAAAACAATTCGAGTAGGTAGGCTTAGCTTAGTTTACATTTTTATGCAATTAGGTACTTAGGAACACGCAATGATAGGTAAGGTCCCACCCAACCGTCTAGTAGGTAGGTACCTACCTAGGTACTGCTAACTGTAGGTTCTTCTAGGTATCTACTTTACTCGATAACTCACTCCCTTCTCATTCATTTTTTTTTTACTAAGTAGGTATCTAATTTCGCCACATTCGAAAATCAACACTATAGGTACAGGTACCTACCTACCTAACCTACACACAACTATTTTCCTTGATCAATTCAATCTCGTATTTTCTTCATTTAAAAATTAATTTATTATTTTTTTAAACGAATTGACTCCCAATAAGACAGGTTTTTTCAAGGTAAATTCCCACTTTTCGCCATCCGAAATTATGATTTAGGTACTAGTACTACTAGCTTTGTAAACCAATAAACAATAAAAATATTTTATCTTCATAAAACTAGCTGATTCGACATGAGTTAGACTGTCCAAATTTCAAGGTTTTACAAAACCCCATAAATTAAAGCAATTTTGCTTCAGGAAAATTTAAATTTTCCGGGGAACCTTTTAACACGAAGCCTAGAAAGGAACTGGCTCACAAGTGCAACCTACAAAGTAATTACTTACCTACTACGGTACGGTTCACTAACCGTTCTATGGTTACCTCAACGCACATTCTAAGATTCGAACCCGCGATGGCATTCGACCAAACTACCACTGAGCTATTTGCACCCCCTCGGTTTCACCCACGTTCCTGGGAATAAAAATTAGGTAACTCATGTCTTTCTCCTGCTTCTCCATATAGTAGACTATCTGCCTGCCTTTCAACGTGATCGGTGCAGCTGTTTAGGTATCAAATCCACCTATACTGTAGAAAAAGTATGCAGGTAACGGAAAATGAAGAGGTACTCTACAATTATACAGAGTGGAGCGTAGCGCAGGGGCGGCAGGAACAATTAACTAATATGGCGGATTAATTAGTAGTCTCTCTGCAAACGCTCTATCTACTTTACCGGCAGAATTATTAACTTCACTGTACACATTTCATTGTATGCTTATACTTCTGTAACTATAACCTATTTATAAAAAAAATTGTTAGCCATGGACCTGACAAACACTTTATTTGAAACAACAACATACCTACGTACTAATTTTATATTATAAAAACAGGTATGTGCATTTAGTTGATATTTAACTACTTATCTACTAAAGGCCGTGGAATCATCAAACAGATTAGGTTCTCGATTCTTAAAATTTTGGCCACATTCGTAACCTTTGGGTCTGAATCAGACATGATTCTGCTAAAATTAAGTCAAATTACGAGGAGAGCCTAATTTTATTAGCGATTTGAGTTAATGCAGGTCATTACGATCGTGATCGTCGAGGGAAAAACAATGCATGGGTGTTATTTAGATAAGATATTTATTATTTAAATCGGTGCGGTAAGTATAGACGAGGGCGGCGGTAATTCGGTAATCGGTGGTTGCAAGTTCATGGGTGGACAAGGTCACCCGACGGCTCAACGAGATAACTATATTTTATTACATATAATACCTATTAGTGGCGTCTCTGTGTCGATGACAGGGAACATCAATGTTGCTGTGAGATTTTTTTAAGACAAACATCCTATTGATTTGATGGCCATAGTTTAGGTAGGTAGGTGTAATGTTAGGTTTAGTAAATTCTTTCTCAACTTTAACCAGTGATTTACATATAAAAATAAGAGTCCGTTACTCGATTTTTTACAGGAATCCCGTTACACTTATTCTTTGAATAGAACCGTCAAGATTTTAACAAAATAGTGTCACGTGCTGACTTGTCGCGTTGAAATCTTGCGGGGCGGAGTTGAACTACAACAATGTGAGTCCTGGAGAGCTTAAGGATCCCTAATTCCAGGTTGAGGGTTCAACTTCCGGAGACTGCTGCGCGGCAAATTGTCGAAGAAAGGGTACCATTGTCAACCGATTCCAACGTATAAAACATTGTTAACAACGTGTTGCCGATCGGCTCTTTGTCCCGTTGCGCTCTCCTTAATTATGTGGAACGGTGAAAGGGTCATATTTTCTATTAAATTTACACAATATATTATACATGATGTTCAAATATTTATAGTAAGTAATAGTTTGATCGTTATGAATAATCTTCCTAATGTTTTCATGAATATGTTTTAGGTAAAATTTTATCCTGTGTCTACATTTTACTTGTTTACTTTATTATGTTATTAATATTTACATTTGGATCTTTGTGAAACAACTTAAGCTTTGTTAGATATCATAGGTACCTACACTACATCGCATACCTATATCAAAAATAAATCGGCATTGGTGAGTAAGTAGGTAGAGAAAAATGTTTACCATTGCCTAACTTCTGATATACCGAATAATAACAAATAACTTAACAATTATTGTTAAAGAAAATAACATCATCCTGTTGCAGTTAGTCTGCATGTGGTGGCACGGCTTGTGCAGCTATTGTTCCCTCATGAGCAGATTACTATAATCATTGTGCACGTAATGTGGTAAATGATAAGGTGTAGGTACTCCTGCGCTCAAAACATATGGTTTTGTAACTCATTCGTTCCAGTAGGGCAACCCCGTTACGGGTACTACCTTGTTTTGTTTAAACAACCCCTTAAATTGAGGGACGGTCGTCGTTTTATCTATCGGTGCTTTTTGCTGATTGTTTCCAGCAAAACTATGTCCGATGGTCAGAGAATATAGTCCAGAAACTGGACTATGGATGAGTCTGGCACAGGAATGGAAAGAGTGGATTAAGAAATAGGAGACCTACCTATAACTATAGTGATTATTGAACACATCGGAATTCGAATTATTTCGATGATTGAACACGAAAACTCTAGGTAGGCTATTTATATTCCTTGTAAAAACAAACAGTAAACAGTCAAGGACCTATTTATTATGCTACGATCCTAATTCTATTTCTTTGTGAAGAGTCAATAAATAAATGTATATTGTTGTGTATTCCGAACCGGAGGTAGAGTCTATTGTAATGATTTTAACTATCGACGTTTATAAGTGCCTATCAGGGCTTAATAAACTGAATAAATGAGTTTTGATTTTTCGGCACAACTTATATACCTACCTAAGAGCTGTTTCAAGTATGTTGAAGTTATATTCCTTTTCCAACTTATCATTAGATACTTACCTACTAATTATTAATTACCTTTAGGTTACCGGTAAGTATTTATCTATAGAACACGATAGTCGTATCCTGAGTGAGTTGCTTCTAATAACAACATGGGTAATGGTAGACTGCCATTCTGTGCTTGAAGGCTTGCATATTATCTATGTATACAGCCTTCATAGAGCTTGCGGATCAATCGACAAGGATCGGCTCATTATGCAGCATCCATGAGCAGAGACGCGGTCTGTCATTACGGCAAATGGAGGCAAATTGCGTACATCTAACGCTCAGCCGCCGTCGAACAGCCGTTGCCGCTTATAATACCGACTGCCGGTAAAAGCGTGAACTCGAATCGCTTCAGCATTAACGTATATGGTAATGAGGTTTCAGTTCTGGCACGCAGATGGAGTGATTATTACAATGCTGTTGCTACTCTTACATATTCATATACCTATTTATACGGATTCATGCTTACTTTGTAACTACTTACGAAATTTCCTGCATTGAAAGCATTCTTTACATAGATCAAACTTTACAGAGTTATAGATGGGTCCGTAGCAGCAAAATTGCGTGCATCTTCTTAGCATGCATGCATGTATGTAGGTGAAGGAAGACGCCCCACAATTCATATTCATTAAAGAAAATCATCTAATTGTCAACGGGCTATCATTTGCTGTAATTTGCGTAATAACCGTTGCCCTTGGGTATTGTAAGTGCTACCAACGTATGCATTACACCTTAAGGCACAACATAGGCATAAGTTTACATGCGAATGTGAATTTCTAGTAGGTACCTACCTATACCTAGTACTTACCTTCCTTTATGTATGAGTTTTATGCGTCATGGGCACTTTTAATCATACAGGATACTTATACAGGGATAAAAAAAAATAACACTTTGCTGAATATATCTAAATAACTACCTTTCCCCTATTTTACCCCCTTAGATTAGATATAGATTAGTCAGTCACGTTTTACTTTAAAATATTTAGAAAATAAAATCTTCAAGTCGATACTTTTACGATTCGATACGTCAAAATGGTTCGTGGTAGAGTATAGTTTGCCGTGTCACCAAATATTGAACAGCTATGTAGGTACCTTTATGCAGTGCGACTATTGTAGATATTTCAACGATTAAGAATCAGAAAATAAAATAAATTCTGAGCTATGTACAGGAGATGAGCTTTTGATGTAGGTAAGCATCGTGAAGAAAAGATAGCACGATGGTAGAGTAGTAGAAACATTGTACCTAGTACCCGCCTGGCTTGCTAACCTCAAGTTGAAAATGTGTTTTATGGCAATGATAGCTCAGTGTTGGTCACGTCGAATGCCGAGAAGAAGGTCGCGGGTTCAAATCCCACAATAAGCTTGAGATTTCGGTGAAGGAAAACATCGTGAGGTAACCATGGTACAGTCGTAGAGTACTTTGTACCACCCTAAAGTTGAAAATCTGTCGCCAAGCACCTTCCGGTGTCTTCCGACAGCTGCACTTGAGAGCCAGTTCCCTTCTAGGCTTTGTATGCTTACTACCATCGGCCACATCATCACAGACCACGGTGAGATTGTGGTCAAACGCAGACCTATAGATATATAGTAAAAAATAAGTGTTGCATTGCACTTACTGGGTGTGTTTCGACATCTGAGACCTAGGACCCTATTATTAATGACTAAGTACCTACTACAGTTGCTGTTCATAGAAAGTAATTCCGTAGCTGCGGGTAGCGCAAGATCGGCCATCGTGGAGATCCTTGGGGGAGGCCTTTGAGCTGTGGACGTTTTTCGGCTCATATGATGATGATGATGAATTCCGTAGCTAAATGCAGACGTAAATAGTGTAATAGACGTATATGTATGTATAGTATATAATGTAGTAAACTAAATATTTTATAGATAACAAACAGTAGTAACTGTTTGCATAATAGACGAATTTTACCCGCATCAGAGAATACTGTAACAAGCGAAATGACAACAAAAATGAAAATTATTTTTAATCACGTCCAATTGGCTTACGTTCGGCGTGACGACGGCGACTAACCACTGGTCCACAGCTAGCCAAGCGTGGCCTTAATTAAACGGTAGCTCTGACAATGGTTCTGCTGCGGTTGTGACAGCCTATGCCCATACCTAGAACCTTCCCTCGTATCCTACTAATATTATAAACTTGAAAGTTTGTATGTATGTATGTTTGTTGCCCTTTCACGCAAAAAACTACTGAACGGATTTCGATGAAACTTGGCACATAGATAGATCATACCCAGGAATAACATATAGGCTACTTTTTATCCCGGGTGAAACCGAGGGGGACAGCTAGTAGAGTATATATGTAATACCTAGTAGATGTGCCTAAACAAGAATGGGCCTAAACAAAAAAGTGATAAAAACCATGCAAGTACATACTTCGTTATTTTTATCCCTTGTATAGGCAGGTACAACAATTTAAAAATGTTGAATATTTTTTTATTTCTTGGGCCTAATTGTCTATACAAATTCTGTCATAGGTATAGCCATATTGAAATCGTGGGTTAGTGCTATACGATTCGACGTTGGTGCAATTGGGTCTTATGTCGGCAAACCTACATAGCCTATGTCTGGTTACCTGTGCATTCCAATTGTCCATAAGCTAAAGTGACCATTTACCATCAGGTGCACAGTCTATGCCTGCTTACCTTGGATAAATAACTCGCACATGACGGCTCCGTATACCATCGTAAGTACATTTATCAGATACAGGCCGGTGACTAAACGGACGGAAGGACGGAGGGTTCTGTTGGCACCCTTTGGGTATGGAACCCTAAAAGAGCATTTTTGTTACAGTAGAAGACAAATCATATTTATTCAGTTTAGGCCCTGTTAAGGCACGTCGAAAGTTATAATTGACTCTACCTCCGGCTCGGAGGATTAGAAGATGATAAGGGGGTCTAAAATGGCCGCTTGGCGTAGTACCTTTGTAATTTTTAGATTTTTTGTTGAAAATGTACCTACCTCATTTTAATTAATTAATTACATTAGCATCGACGAATTTAAGAAATTGCATATAATATAATCTGCTGTAGGTACACACGGCCACAGATCAAGCTACACACTGCCGCGCCTATTACAACCGCATAAGTTATGCGGTTGTAATAGGCGCTATTTTGCAACAAAAATGTGTAGCTTGATCTGTGGCCGTGTGTACCTACTACCTATATTCAAAAATTGAATTGCATGTAGCAATATTATTCTCGAGCTGCCGTTCCGTTATAGGTAGGCCCGCAGAATATAATATAGAATATACCTACCTACCTATAAGTAACCAGCGAGTTTTATTTAATGTAGGATACCACATAAATTTAGGTAGGTATATAGTGACAAAATATAGGTACCTTGGCCTGAGTAATAATAAAGTACATATTGTATTTTCTGTATTAGGCACGTACTTACCTAAATTTTCAGAGTGCTACCTAGGTACTGAACATACATTTAATAGTGAGTAATTGTTCCTATTACTGAGTTTATCACGTTTCGATTGGACTGCCTCGCCTGACCATATAATCACTACTGAAATATTTCAGTCCACTTATAGTAATTTCGCGCATTAAGCCACTATCGCGTGTGTAATTACGTTATAGTTGAAACAATACGAAATAATAAAAGCGAAACGGGCGTAGGCCATTTGCATTTCCGACGGCTTGGCAGGTGTTTATCCTTTCTCGCGAAGTTCTGTTGCGGGAGCTAGAGCGAGAGGATCGGTGGAGGCCGCATAGTGTTTCTTCTTGCCTTATACCAAATTATTATTTTGATTACGTTTAATTTGCATACAACCGGGATCGGTCGCCCGGGGCCAGCGCGCCGCCCGGCGTCGTTACGACCCCTGTACTTTTCTGTAATGTTTTCGCCGTTTTCAACAAAATTCCTCACAAATCGTATAATTTCAGCCATCATCATGGTTATTACGAAGAAGCGCCCGTGGTCCTCGTACCACCGTAATAGGTCAGTCGATGTTTAAATTCTTGATAACTACGAGCAATCAACATAGAACCTGCCCCGGTACGCTTAATGACCCGATGTCTTCAATTATTGGTAATATCAGACTCTTAAACGTTCTTAGGAAGCTGACTGGCGGGCCTGCCTGGTGGGACGGGTTATTTTTATTTCTAAGGTCACAATATTAAATGACTGTATGTAGCCAGGTCTTTTTTATTATATACCTACTTATCTAGCGACAATGCCGCATTCTGCTGGGCTGGGATCTTCTCCTTATGATATTGTAACTGTAAACATTTTATATTAATTAATTACATTATACATATACCTATGTACTACATATAGTTACACATGCTTAGAAATTATAAAGACAAATCTTTAAAGCTAACTTTATCCGCGGCCAGCGGCTACCGTGCGGCGTATGCGCATTGGCGCTGGTTGGCCCAATGGGCGGCAGCGGGCACGCCCACACGCGCACGATAACTTCAAGCTTGCATTACTTCATCCTAAAGCAGACAACGAGGAATTCACATTCTCCATTCACTCACAAATATAGCTTTATTGTACATTATATATGAACAAATAGGGCATAGAATTTAGATAACGCTGAACTGAAATTTTCCAGGCAATCTACCTAGGCTAGGGTAGATATATTATGACTGGTGATAGTAATAGATACATATTGATTGTTACCTATGTTTTTCGTTAACTCCTGTAACCGATAAGGTGATTAGAATTAGAAAAGCTCAGCTAAACAATGATGACAAAGACAAGTTGAGAACCTACTTACCGTCTACTGTAGCCTGCAATATCCTATTTACCTACAAAGCAACAAATAATTTAGAAATCTGACATTCTAAACGACCTATCATTGGTAACAATTGGGAAAGCGATCGCTGTCGGCTATGGTTCTAAAGGTTCTATTGAGCTTTTCATCGGCGACGCTGATATCCGGTACATTTGGAGAGCTGCACTTTAATGACATAATCGGGGCCCGCGGCGTGACGCGGTCCACTCGGCGGCTGATGACAGTGATTACAGTACGAGCGGAGAGCGTAGTGAGAGCGGGCAGCGGGCAGCGGACTGAGACTGTTGCAAATTGATTCGTCGCTACGGGCAACGAACACTGTAAGCGCACCTGACCGCTATTTTGATTACTGCTAAGATGTTATGATACCTATTGCAATAAAGCGGTCCTATTTTAGTACCAAGTACCTACTAACAATAAAAAGGCATTACACTTTAGTCTAACGGCAACCTATGTATGAATTCACATTAGGTATGGCTCCAGCCGAAGGAAGACATCGTGAAGAATCTTATACGCCCGAGATTTGGCTGATTGGATTAGACTGGTGAGCTAGGGTATGACATTCAATTTTGGCATAGGTATGTTCTAAGGTAGGTTAATATTAAGTATATTATAAGTATTATCCATCCATACCTACTAATACTTATAATAAAGCTGAAGCGTTTGTTTAAACGCGCTAATCTCATCTACATCTATGCGGCCTCCACTAGTCGAATTCGAAAAATTCTTATTTTATTAATTTTTCGATATCATATTTGCTTTCTACGAAGTTTAAAGTTTAGGTACCTAAATCTGAAAACGACTGAAGATACAAAGAAAGCTACCTTACCACTCCTTATGAGATTTTTCTACTTCACGAACCATGATCAATTCCGTCACAAATATTTTATTTTTATTTACCTACCTATTTCATTACATAAATACTTAGTTAGGTACATAATAGTATTATTACATACGTAAATAGTTGAATAATTACACCCAGATTCAGGAAAAACCTTCTTTGGTCCGTGACAGACATGTTCATGCACACAAATGTTTGTCCTAGATGGGAGTCGAACCCACGACCTGCGAAGTGATAGTCAGATTAATAATATTTTTTTTCTTTAAGTAATAGGACTCCATTGCTTTTGTGTTTTTAAGTAAATACATTGCATCGTATCTGCCTAGATATATACGAGCCTTCGTATCATAATAATTTTGCATATAAGCATTACAAAAGACAGAACCTAGCTATTGTCCCTCCATTAAAAATGCAGGTTTCACACTGCATTCTTATATGCTACTACGTAATAAAGGATAATAAGGCTTTTCATTTTCCACGTAGCAATGGGAGTTTTTTTTTCTATTATTGTCCAACACTGGTGTTTTCTATGCATAATAGCTGTTGAGATTATAGAGTGGCTGTTTGCAGTGATACCTGTATTTCCGTGGGATTTGTAACAGGACTGTATTAACAAAAGCAGCAGTTTGATTGTGGTTGGTGTACTCTGCCATTTTATGAGGAAAATTGGAAAATGACAGAGAAATGATTTATATGTATTTAACTGATATCTCCATCGACCAATGCTAGACAATTTTCCATGTAGCTAAGTAATAGTTGTTCAGGTTCATGCTCTACTATTTTATATTTAATATCATCAGTTATTACATAAGTATAAAAAAGTCTTGACACATCCGTGCACTGTGTGTTAACCATGGAATCGAGAAAGCTGAAATTTTACACAAAGGGTATTTTACATGGAATTTTGACAAGGAATACCTACCTAAGGCCAAATTTTTCAAAATTCATAATTAAACTCTATCTGTCATATCGGCATTCACTCATTTCTTCATATTATCTGTCGCATAATCCATCTAACTATTTTTTCCATCTTCCTATATTTGTATATTCATCCACTTTATATATTATTTATTTATCTATAGGTAACTGTAGGTATGTGCAGTGTGGATGTTTTCGTTAATCATATTTTTTCTAGGGTTTGTTTTTTGTGTTCAAATTAGAGCATATTTTTTGGCCGAAGCAGGACTTAAGAAGACGATGTACATACCTACGCGAATGATACATACCTATCGTACTTTAATGTATAATTTTGACAAATCTCTTATAATGAAGAATGCAGGGAAAACTTTAATTTAAAATCATCATTTCTCATTTTAATTTATAATCACTATGACTAAACTCATACTGTAAAACTCATCTATTCAGTTGAGGCCCTGATAAGGCACTTATGAACGTCAGAATATACCTACAATTGACTCTACCACCGGTTCGGAATACACTAATCTGAGAAAACTGCGGCAAGAGACTCAGCAAGGCTTCTTTCTTTCGTGTATGCTTCTTTTGAAACTTTATTCTATAATATACAATATTTACAATTATTTACAACAAATATATAAACTATATATAAAAAAAATCCTCGAGGCGGCCGCTGCTGCCAATCAACGGCAAGGTTCCCATGAGGCTAGCAGCGTTCCCTCTTTGTATGGCCAAGCTAACGCGTTGGCGGAAAAAGCTCCCCGCCCGCCGGTCCCCTGTGACCTCAATTAATTTTGAAGATAACGTTCGAGAAAATCAGCGAGCCTCGGACCCATGGTCTCGACCGCAAAAGGCAAAAATAAATAATTTGGGTCAATAGAAGCGTATTTTTTGGATTTGGAATTTTCCGCACCAGCCGCAGCCGCTCCTGCAACTCTACATGTCGCTGGCAAGTGAGATGAAGCAAGTGTATCAACACATGTGGCATCCCACACCAACGACTTACCGACACTCCATGGGATCAAAGACATACCATCCGGCCTCTTGCCATCGCCACGCATAATACCGACTGGTTCCAGTACAGAAGGCACATTGGCGACAACAAGAGCCCTGCGGATTATGTCATTGAGAGCCGAGTGACGAGAGATTCGGCCGGCACTTAGAGAGCACGACAACCCATGGTGGCCAAGCTCGCCGACGAAATCACCACAGCGGCAGCGATGAGGATGATTGATCCTGGAACCAAGACGAAGACAAATGCACAGGCTTAAAGTCATTCGATCTAACATAGTCCCGATATTTGTGGATGGAATGGCTTGCAACCAGTGACCTGAGTCCCTATCAGAGACAGCTAACAAGCGTGCGCGATCTGAATCCGTAGAAAAATTTGTGAATAAATTTTGCCAAATTTATTCGCATAGGGGCTTGTCCCACGCTCTCTCAGAGCTTCTCGACGTCGGAATATTTGTGCCTGGATAAGCTGTCCGCCAAGCTTTTCTGGCATCAGACAGGTAAGAAACCTCAGCAGATCCAATATAAGGGTTCAAAACAGATCTGACAAGGTCACCCACGCTGTATACCGAGGACAGAAACGACGGTAATGATGTGCTCGAAATTTTCCGCACTCCTAGGCCACCATAACGTACGGGAAGGGTGGCCAGAGACCAAACTTTGTTTTCATCAAAACTGCAATTTAGGATTTTAGAAAGTGAAATTCTGATCATATTATCCAAAGTATTTAAAATTTGATCAAATTTGAACATGTGAGTACAACGGAGTAAGTAGGTAAACTTCGGCACAAATAGACAAAGACGTACAATAAAAAATGCATAATGGGCATTAATCTCATAAAGACGATTGGAGGAGTCGTTAAAATTTTGAATCCTTTACTCAAAGAAACCGGGAATGGATTCATCTAAGACAGGAGCCCCAAGAAGATGAAGAGACTCCTTTGAAAGTAATTTAATGTTAGGAGCCAAAACATCAAATTTATGAATAATTTCTGTTTGTTCTGATTCTGGAAGAGAATCTAAAACAAGGAGCTCGCATTTGGAGCAGTTAAATTCTAGCCCATTTTTTTTTAAATTTGCTGTTAGATTTTCTAAATCACTTAATACAGAAATCGCGTCACCTCCTCTGGGAGGTACTCTGGTACCATCGTCCAGATACCAAACATTAAATTTAGATTTTAAGCTGGATATAATCTGATGTATAGCCAAACTGAAGATAGCCGGACCAAGAGGGTCGCCCTGTTGACAGCCCACTGAAGAAACAAGTGAATGTTCCCTAAAAAAATGTTTTGACTGGAACCCATAACATTGCCAAAGGTATGAATATATTTCTGGACAAATATCAACAAATATAAGTTTAGATTTTAAGTTAATTTGTGTTAACATAGCGGCCCTATCGACAGAGATAAATGCATTTTTTATGTCGACCTTAAGCAAAACATCACCTCCGTTATTTAAAAGGAAAGTCCTTTTGAATGTTTTTCGGTAGGTAGATAAAATCAAAAGACAATAAATAATTACATCCAGTTTTAATTTTAAATAGGCATACGATTGTCACTTGACCAGGGTGATGCAAGTACAGAGAGAAGCTACTACAACCATGTCTTCTATTTAATGAGCCACCTTTGTAAGCCTTGTCGATTTATCTCTGTATAACATACTCTTTGAATATCCTACTAATAGTAATCTTTGTGAGGATGTACCTATGTTTGTTACTATTTCACGTAAAAACTACTGAACGGATTTGGATGAAATTTGGCGCATGGGTAGATCATACAAACAAAAAAATCGTAGGGATTTGCGAGGACCCAAGGACTAGATAGCGCGAATCAGGTATACTTTATAAATCAAGGTGTAGAGTTAGTAAAGTCAGGGCTGGGATTGGGTTTTATTGGAATGTGATAATTTTTTTACAGCAAAAGCGTTATGAGCTTGTGAGTCATGGCCGCCAATTTTACTTGAAATATTTTTGGTGGGATTACCCTACCTATTTTCTCAAAGATACCTACAGGTATAGGTACAATATTACCTACCAGGTTATCAATTTCAGACCTCAACAGTAATGTAAATACCTACTATTTATGTATTTTAGGTAATTACTTATTAAATCAACTATTTAAAAAAACAATAAGAAAATCGTACTAAACTTTTATCCTATAAATAATATAATCTACTATTTTAATTATCTATCAAATTTAATTTCGCTAGTTACTACAATTTATGGAACATCGTGACATTTAAATGATAATTGGCTTTTCGAATGAACGAGTTAGTAGTACTTAAGTAATAGCTAAACAAATAATGATAATTTAGAATACATTAATAAGATACCTGTAGATAAATGCAATTGGTGGAAGGTAGGTAGATAATATGGGACCACTCGGGTCTGTCCAACGAGTCCCTTTGTATAATAATTACATGTTACGAGAGACCGCATCAAAGTAAATGCGACATAAAACTTTATTTTATTACTCCAAATTGACTCAAATTTGACAAAGATTATATCATAATTAACATGTTTTTGAATTGAAATGGCCATTCTAGGTCCAACTGTTCACTATCTACTGATTTTTTGTTAGGATCACACGACTTTAATGCCATAATTATAGCGTCAGGATATGTTTTGAGTTCAATAAGATAATTTTTCATAATTATTGGAAGTAACAATGACATTGAAACTTTTTATCATATTATTTATTATCATATTGTTTACCGCTGGATGCGGGTAGCGCAAGACCGGCCATCGTGGAGATCCTTGGGGGAGGCCTTTGTCCAGCAGTGGACGTCTTTCGGCTGATATGATGATGATGATGAGGATGATTTATTAGGTAAGTATTATTTGTAATCTATATATCAAATATATGTAGATAATTATCTATCTAATTTTATATAGGTAGGTACCTATCACTAATAATGCGTAGTGATAAGATGTTGTTAAACATACCTATCCTACTAAAATTATAAATGCGACAGTTTGTGAGTATGGATGTAATGGATGGATGGATGTTTGTTACTCTTTCACGCAAAAACTACTGAACAGATTTAGCTGAAATTTAGAACACAGATAGTTTATAACTTGGATTAACACATAGGATACGTTTTATCCCGGGAAACTATAAGATCCCTCGGGAACGCGGGTGAAACCACGGGGCAGAATAGGTATATATTTTAGCAATTTATTTTTAGTAATTTTTCCGCGAACTTATTAATGATATCCATCATTTTTAGGAATCCTTCTCTGGTATTGCAAATGGCAATAGGCGACGGTAACCACTTACCATCAGGTGGACAGCTTGCTTGCTTGTCAACCTTCTGACATAAGAAAAAAATGCATATTGGTAGGTCATCAAATCAAACGTCTTTCATTTACGAGTACACACTCGTTGTTGCTTTATATTTAAGTATCTTTAAATCTAAGAAACTTGTATATATGATACCTACTCTTTATGCCAAACAAATCGTTAGGTACAACCTATTTATGACAAGATTTTTTATACATATTTTTTAGTCATGTTAACATGTAAGTGTCTATACAATTTGAAGAGTTCCCCCGGCAATAAAAAAATATATTCAGTAAAAAAATATTTTGACTTTGTGACAAATATGGCTATTTAAGCTAATTTCCCAAATTTTTCGTGTTGACCTAAAAATAAAATAAATTAAGTATCATAGGCAATAGGCATTTATCATAGTGCAAAAGTCGCAAAGAATCAAACCAAAAGACATACAAAAAACTAGGCCGCAGCCATGGCCTCGCCGTTTAATTATTTTGCCGAAATCGTGATGTTATTTAGCTACTCGCCACAAGATGGCGTTGTAAACTTTCACATTGACGTTAGAATTATATAATTAACTAGCTGTTCCTCGCGGTGTGACTCGCGTTCCCGGGATAAAAAGTAGCCTATGTGTTATTCCAGGGTGTCAGCCACCTCCATACAAATTTTCATCAAAACTGGTCTAACCGTTTGAGCGTGAAGAAGTAACAAACTTTCACATTTATAATATTACTAGGAAGGATAGGATTAAGTATGATAAATAATAATATAGTATATATTTTATGAGTTGAATTTTATGGGGCTCTTCAATAAGATTATTAATGATGTATAGATATATGTTACTCCGCATATGGCGAGACTAGCCACCCAGTTAGGATAATAAAAAAACATGAAATACTGCGAGCACTACTTTTAATATATTAACTTTTAATTTACTACAACAGCTAACTATTAACCTACGAAGTATCCATAGATTCTCACCATCGACACATGCATGACCATCACTATAGGTAATTAATACTACCTACACGCTTTTACCTAATAAATAGGCTTTTATAATATCATGTTTACTAATTGATAAGACAGTTGGTAATTTTATTGCATATTAGATATTTAATGAGTCTCTATGCTCCATTCATGGGCGTGTACAAAACACGCCATTTGTTCTTTCACAAATGTTGAAAAACCGTCCGTAGCCCCGCCTTCTATTGCTCAACATTTGTATTCATCACCATCCACTGCTGTATGCTGTATTGATGCGGAAAATAACTGCGGTATGCCATGCAACCATTGGGTTGCGGTGACATAACAATAAATTGGTATATATGGACAAAAGTTTTGTAATAATGCAATGGTCATCAAAAAAATCCTGCATTTTATCTGATTAATTTTCAGGGGTTACATATTAAAGTTTTTATTTTGCAGTTGACAGCGTAGTGCTTTAATTAATCTAACATTAATTATCTACTGTTGAGCATTCTATATAGGTAGTATGCTTACTGCAAATTTACTTTCGTATAGCAATTACAAAACTTTTTCTACATTATTGGTTTCATTTCATCCTACTGTTTTATTCAAGTTTATAATTTTTTTTTAATTTGTGTCTTCCATGTGTAAGTCAGTATATAAATATTGATGTTGCAGAGAATAGCATGACGCGTGCGTAGATACAAAGAGCGGCAGCTGAGGGGCGGCGAGGGCGGCGCTGATCCGCCTGCCTCGCTGATTGTTGTTCGCGTATGAAAAACAGTTAAGCACTAACCTCGTAAAAACTCTAGGTAAAATCACTTTTAATTAAATTAAATTAAAAAAATATTTAATCTATGAAGAAAATGTATACTGAGAAAAAATTATTTGTTACCGACTGCAACATTAAAACTTGAGCGGGCGAGAGCCTGCAAAGGTGTTTATTCTCCTTATCAAAAATTTAATTGCCAAGTCTAAACTTGTCATTGCATCAACATTTTCTCAGGTTGGAAGGTTAGAGATTACTTATAGGTAAGCATTTTCCCACAAAAACAATTACAATAATTATGAAGTTGTTACAATAACTTATTCTACGAATCATATCCTGTAATATACTTACTTACTATTTTTTCATGAAGATAGGGAAATAGTTACCTAATTACTTTTCATTCCGCGAACTCAAAAACCGCGGGGATGTAGGTATGAAATAATTATAAAATATGGTAGTAGGTATCTTATTATTATTAATCTTATTTTTGTCTTGGTATGTAAATACTGATTTATTTTAATACTTATTCCATACAATCCATGAACATCACATACCTACCTACAGACAGACAATCGGTCGTAAGTCGACATGCAACAAAGTGCATGCGACGTCATCGTGTAATACACGATACTCAATCGTTCCCGCAACAAAACAGTGAATGTATTTTACAGAACTCCATAAATAATGGTCAATATGTCGAGCAGTATTGTCGATGTTGACAAATTGCCGCTCTCGCTTGCCGCCGCTTTGTTGGCTGATCTAACGCGAGAATCCATTGTCGACCCCGCTCTTGTACAATGTCTCGCCGATATATAGAAAGACTATTGTCGGCTATCATTTTCACTTCCCTGCCTGTAAGGAATTGCAAATAGGTTTTATTATGTTTTGCGGGTCACGATACATCGGTACAAATTTATGATTTGATAAATGGGAATATTTGTCGAGTATTGTGATCAGCCTCTTTATTGGATTTTTGAAAAAAACATATCGGTTTTTGTATTGTATTGTAAACTCAGGACGAACTACTAAGAAAGCAAATCAAATAAAAATGACAAACCACGATAAATTTATGGTTGTTCTAGAAAGTCTGAGGTGATTATGAGTTGAGAATCGAGATGAGATTCCATGTAGGTACATAATGAATGGAGGTCAACATCGATTGTAGATGTAAGTACTACGCACTAGATTTCGCGATCCGAACACGCACTGTATTCGAGTGAGCTGTACTGCAATCCGTACACCTTACTTATATTGGGACGACATGGTTGTTGAACGAAACGCGTAAGCGCCAAGAAATTTGCGGAGCTTACAACGTTTTGGTCGTAAGAAAGCTGTCCAGAATTTACAAACATTGTTTTCATTAACGTTCTTGTTTATCGGTAGAATATAAGTGGTATATATATGAGGTCCAAGCAATTATACTATAGGTACACCTACCTACTGTTGAAAGAGTAAAATAGCGCTTTTATTTAAAAATCAACTTGAAAGTTGCTTGTAACTCTACGCAACTTCGAAAATAAACCATTCCTAAGTAATTGGGTTTCATTACGCCTCACCATTGATAAAGAACCAATTAACTTGTATCAAAGAGGTGTAGACCGTGTCCCTGGCACTCCTACAAAACTTATGCCTATTTGCTTAAATGCTGATCGACACAATAACATCATTGTGCTTCGACAAAAGTAAAATACTGTGAAAATGAAATAAAACCCTATCCTCATCCCCTACTATTAAGAGATGATGTAGCGATTCTCTGCGCAAGCGCAACTGCGAAACATTTTGTCCTCCACCACATTTGTTACAGTCGGAGCTTCAGACCGTCAAAATTGAAAACCAACTTTATATCGTAAATCTAAGGCTTAAAATGTTTTCGGATGTAAAAAGAATGTTGGTTACACTGAAATATAATCTAAAGTAACCGTGACGGGTGAATAGAGCATAAAAAACCCATAAATCAAAGTCAAAAAGGCATAGAGAATGGGCAGAGCAGCGGTCGCGACGCGAGTAGTTTGTCACCAGCTGTTATAAAGGCCAGGGTGCCGCTGACTGCGACAAAGCATTATTCTCGTGTTCCCATCAATAATGAGGGTAATTTTCGGCATTTTGTCACATTAGTGAGACGTATTGAACTATTGTTGTTTGTTATTTGAGAAATTATACTATTGTTCAGGGGAATAATTTTCATTTAGATAATAACAGCTACTTACATTTAATAGCTACTTTCTCTAGTGTAACTTGTACTTTAAAAATACATCTACAAGTAATATCTACAAAATTTTAAAACACAAATCAATCAAGAAAAGATAGAAGTAAGATTAAGTACTATAACCCGGTATTATCCTAGAAGAAATAGGAAATGCATATAATCATCATTTTTTTTTAAATCTTCTAAATCCTATTCATGCTACGAAACGATTGACTAAACATGGAAAAATGTCAAGCCGAGCTACTTATCTAATATTTAGGATTAAAGTCATATACTAATTTGAAACTACATAATATCTAAATAACATAGGTAACCTTATTTTATTTTTTAGTTCATACAGTGGCAATTTATACCTACTCTTAAAAATCTTTCGAATCATAATGTTTGCACAGTCCATTGTATTGTACCCACTACATGCAATGTTTACTGTGACTCGAATCAACTCTTTGTGCGCGTTTGTGCAACAATGACGACACTCAGTGGAATTTGTTTAGGTTTGTGCTTACAAAAATCGTGACAAATGTTTGTAATCTAAAGAGCAAACAAATATTCTTTCTCGTCATTGACATCATAGCTAGCATTACTGTTGTGATAGGTTCTATTAATATTTACACACTGGGAGGAAGAGTGTGAAATAAATATTCTGAGATATTCATCACATGCGGTTATCTGATTCCTATTTATGGAGATTAAAAGACTGATATAGGAAAACAGACACGCCCATCTACGCAAATCACTCCGCTCTCTTTCGTCGATGTAAGGTAAGTACTTTGTCTTCTAACATATAATTATTATTAAATAGATACCTCATCACAAACGTCATTTTGCGGTGAGACTGCGAAATTCTAAACATTATGTCTTCATTACGAAATTGTGAGTTTGGGAACGTGAACGGTTTCTCAATGCAAGAAATTTAAATGTCAGTACTTATATTTATGTGGTTACTTTTTTTTAATAATATAGAGGTGATTTCACCTACCATATGTCGTTAGTTATCTGGAAAATAATTTTACATAATCAGTTATTAGGATTCTTAATTTTGTATGGAGCTACGTAGGTAAGGTATCATCATGAATGGACCGCCTGCTTTCAATATTGTATTTTTAGATTAAGCTAACATTGAAAACGTCGCTCCATTTTAGAGAAAGAAAGTTCCTCATATTTTAGGGTTCCGTAGTCAGAATAATTAAACCCTTAATAGTTTCGTCCTGTCCGTCACTATTAATTAAAACTCCGACAAAGTTACTTGTTAATGAAAGTATTGTATTACCCGATTAATTGCAATCGAGTGGGTAACACTCAGAAGCTTATCGCCTATTAAAACCAAAATTTAAATTAATTATACATTACATAAGATATGCCAAGTTCGTTCTTAACATGTGCCGGTCTCGTTTCACTCGTCTCAAACGGAGACATTTGCGGTTGCCTTTGCTTACGTACGAGACGCCCCGCGCGCCATCTGCCGCCACCCTAATTACTTCCTACGCTTTTCAATCCGACTTTACCCTGCTACTGGCTTTGTTATACATGCGTTCATTTAATTTTATAAAAGATAATTACGCTAAGAAATAAGAAAGTACTCCACACAAAGAACTACGAGTAGCGGGTAGAAAGTTTCGACGTTTCGGTCGGTAGGCAACATCAAACTGCCGTGAAATTGATAGTTTTGTTTCTAACCGCAACACATTTTCAGACAATAATAATCTACTGTAAAAGTAAATAGGCCCCTAATAAAGTACCTAGCGAGTTATTTATTAGATAATTTTACTGAATCTTTTTAGCCGACTTTGTATTAGAATGGTAATAATGGTAAGGTTTCTATTTTATAATTTTACTTACTTATAACAGTTCATTCAACTACTTTCGTAATTAAAACCTAATTCGCATAAAAATGAAACTTTACAAATAATAAATGAATATGGATGATATTACATTATCTAGTTTTCTAAACTTTAGTTTTAAATATAAACTAAAAGCATTGCAGTTCAACTTCCTAATACTAAACTACATAAAAATAATAATTTTATCTTAATTAGGACATTATTCTTTATCTATATAACATGGATTAACATAATAAATTGACTACAATTTTTATGTCTAACGCTTCCGCTACTCGACGTTAGATGGCGTTAAGTGATTTATGAAGGTTCATTAAAACTTTTCTAGAAAAGCAATGATCATAAAGAAGACGATATTTTGAATGAATTTATTTTAATATTTATCAGCAATTGTAGTGGTAGTGATGGATTCAAATATGAATTACAGCTTTTGGTAATACCTACAAACTTACGTACGTAGTAATATACCTCGTGCTTTTAGTAGATTAGGTAGTGTTTTGATTATCGTGAAGAAACATTTTACAGTGGTAAGGTACTTAGGTAGGCAAGTTACCTTGCCTACCATTGGCAATCCCACTGGTATTACTTGGTTCACTGGTTTTACCATCACGGGAATCGTCTGATGGATATTTTTTAAGTGTGAGTCATTGTGTGTTACACATTTCTCAAGTTTTAATTTCGCAGAATCAAAGAATGACTCGCGTACAAAATTGCATACCTACCTTCTTATCTTTACGTTGAACTTGTTGATGATCGGCAGCAGCAACAGCTTCAAGGATTTTCTAATATAATATGTACCTAAATTGTATTTTATCTATACAAATAGGTACATAAATAAATACCTACTTCAACTTAATCGTCAGGCGTATTTATAAATTTTGATATTTGACCACTGGGTAACTAAGTACCTACTACCTACTCAAATAATACATACCCCAGATGGTATACCATCAACACAGCGTTGTTGTAAGACCTTTTCATTGGATAAACAATGAGTTTATTAAATTTCCTCGAGTGACTTCACATCCATAGGGACTCAATTACTGAACGTCCAAACATTTTAAGTAACCGACGTGTTGACTCTCATCGAGCGATCTAATTCAATTAATTTATTTTGGTCCAACAATTAGCGAAACAACGCCGAAGCGACCGAGCGCAGAAAATGCGAACAAAATACGACTATTTATTATTTGTGCATTGTCCTCAGCATTGGAATAAGCCTGGGCGGCGCCGCCAGCACAATGGGGCTCTCCATTATGCCGATAAAACAATAAGCGCTTTATTAAAAAGACATTCAAATAATTTATTTTATTCATATTTTATTCGCACCGCACCGGTTCTAAACAAAAGTGTTCAATACACGCAAGCAAATATAGATGATCTATGATAGGTACCTATATCATTTTTTTTTTACCTTTTCCTAGGTAGTTGGTACCTATATATTGAACTTATTTATCGTTAGTTGTAAATTATTTCATATATTCTCTTTCTAAATCCAAAATACCTCTATAGCCTGTAGGTATATATTAAATGTAAGCAAGTTAGAGAAAAATCGATAGTTTTCATTTTAGTATAATATACCAAGCTTTGAATGAAAGCTTTGAATGAAATGGGCGGTGCAAACCGCACACAATTTAGAGAATGTTTGAATAATTCGGGTCGCGCGCCTACTGTCAGGAGTCGATTGAAACATTTTTGCGAAATAGCGACGTAATTACATACTTCCGCATCCGGTAGCGCGTGCGCAGACGTCGGCAATCACGCCCACCACATTTTGGGATATCATGAAATTGAATACTTCTCAAATTGTAACTACTGCAAAAATAATCTATATTTCTAAAGTCATTCTACATCTGCTCATTTAGGTCAAAAAGGACGGAACAGCTCTCATAATTTGCTTATTTTCAAAATGCATTAATGCCTTGCTATAGAGTACCTACTTACGGTTTTACCGATACATTTATCTAGGTGCTTTATGCTTATAACGGCTGGCTCATGAATTATAATACCAGCTCACATTTTGTAAATGTTCTCAATCCAGAAGTTAGCATGATTTTTCATGCTACTGGTTTTTATTAGTATACCTACTTATTAAAAGCCTAGGAGGCAAATGGCTCGCAAGATTGCATGCCGAAACACATCAATAGGTGCTTAGTGACAAATTTTCAAATTGAGGACGTTAACCTGAAACTCAAAATCCATTTATTCAGTTTAGACCCTGATAAGGCGTAAAAATTTACGCTAACCAGCTAAGAAAGTAGTAGTAAGTAAGTACTCTACTACTGCATGTGCTATCGAATCCTTACGATGTCTTCACGGTATTCAAAATCCCCACTCGTCGTCGGTATTCGGGGATCAGTGACAAAAATTCACATTATAAATTAAAGGTCTTCGTTTCCTACATTTCTAAACTATGATTTATATGTATTCAAGATGGAATTTTAGTTTTTGCTCTGACACACTTCGTTCATTAGCAACATTCATATGTGTTAGAGGTTAAGCATTGACACCATAAACATACTTCAGATTCCAAATTTAAATAGCTGTGTTATTAGTCTGTCTGTCACCAATAGATGCACTGGCGTGTTTAGTTGGAAAGCTATTTCTAGACTTATGTTTTACCTTCAGCCTTCAGTGTTTGTACTTATGTCAAACACAAGCCTATAGGATATAGAAAAAGAAATAGTATTATTACCGCATATTGTTACTGCATATTCTTGATATATACACTCGTAGAATGCTAGGTGTTTAGGTACGTATAGTGAATAACTAACCATAGCTTAGACAAGTAGGTAGGTACCTACTAATAATCAAATAAAAAAAAACAAAACTCATTTATTCAGTTTAGGCCCTAATAAGGCACTTATGAATGTCAAAAGTTACAGTTTTACAATAGACTCTACTACCGGTTCGGAATACACTTGAACTGAGAAGACTCCGGCAAGAAACTCAATAGTCAAGAAAAAATAAGCAATATAAAATAAAAAAGTAACCTAATGACAAGCATCACTTAATTTCCAACCCGCATATCTTCTACTTTAATGAAAAACCTTATTGATGGTTGGACTAATAGGTAGGTGTACCATCGATAGATAATCCTCTGTCGTGTTGATCAAATCAAGCGAAGATTTAAAAGAAAATCTATAACTAAGTACCTACTTAGTATTATTTCTATTCTACGTAGAAATCTTAAATGCCTAAGAAGCTGTTGTTCAAGTTCTTAGGTTAGATCACCCTGTCGTTTGATTGGCAATGGTTGCCGACTTGCTCCTCGGTCCTCGCCGACAAAGCTCACATTTGCATCCACTTTGTCATTCATGTCGTATCTTCAAGCTCATTCCTATTCCGCTTATAACATCTGAATGTGGAGCTATGGTAATGAGATTCTGTCGTTTCCCGACTTTCTTTAAAATTAAATGATGTGTGCCTAATGTTGGTAATGTGCACATGTTTTTTTATGTATTTTGTAGGATTATATACCTATGTTTTGTACAACAGTCTACATTATACAACAGTCAAAATTGCAGTAATTGAACGCTCATTGTAAATGATGTGATATTGTTGTTAAATCATATCGAGTGCCTCCCTTTTAGTCTAATTAACGCATGACGTATTTGTCTATACATATACCTATAGAAATATTTCCTATTTGTTTTTCATATCATTACCTACCTACTTAACCTACTTTGAGACTACATTATCTGTTGAAATGTTTTTAAAATAGCCATAATATTTATTATCTTTATTTAAAGCAACTGATCATGAAAACAAATATAAGGGGTCCCACTGCGTTTAAGCATTGGTTTACTTCCACCACACTTCCCCAGTCGATACTTTCTACTTATTCAAATAAAAACGTTAAATTAACTCACACACAACAAATGTATCCATACAAATAGCGCGATTACTTTCAAACATCAAAAGAACAAAATAAAGCAGGAACTAATAAAGTGACGCAATGGGAGATTGCTTTAATGCATAAAGACCCCAAACGAGGGCTGATTGAAAAGTTCCCCTACAGGGCCATCAAATGACAGAGCCGACAAGTTTTCATTTTAGTGAATAGATGCGCTAATTTGCATCATCTTTTTGTGTAAATTGCCCTAGTGAATAATTTCGTATCCTTTTGAAATAATATACAATAGGTACATATATCCCGGCTGAGAGCCCTCTGCGCTCGCCGATTTGTCCGGTAAGGTTGTTGCAGCCATCTGAGGCTACCAACATAGTCCTTTCAAAAAAAAAAAAAAAAAAAAAAAAGGTACATATATCATTATTATAGGTATGTAGCATTGATTTACTACTGTACATATAGGTAACTACGTATAATAAAATAGATAGCGATTATAAAACTTTATATAAAATGCAGAATAATATTCTATTGAACGTCCATTTCAAAACAAATTTCAAAATCCGTCCTTGAATCTTACTATATTACACACGGTATGTTATTCCAGTAGCAGTTTGCTGTCGGTATTTTATCTCGTTACAAAAATACGAGTCAGATTAAGCGAGGAATTTACAATTTTTAAATTCGACAGCGTGGGTACTAACTCGACACCCTTTGCGTTTATTGGCGTCGTTGCGCAATGGCGTCGTCTCGTCTACTTTATTAACCAGTGTTTGATCTCCATCTGATGTGCAGGGAAATAGACAAATTGTTTGTTTTCCTGCTGACGTCAATCGCGACACGTAGGGGGTGCAATTTTATTTTGATCCTTTCTCTGTCTAAATAAGTACTATATATTTGCTTTAACTTTGTGGTTATTAAAATAAATCCGCTTCTAATGCCATCATTTAACTGAAACATTATAAACGAGTCAAATGAAGGGTTGTTTTCATTTCCGTGATTAGTGCCGCCGAGTTGAGCGAAGATTTATCACCTCTCAGAACACACGGCGAGTGTCAAATGGCGCGGTTGGCGGATATGCCGGCGTATGACGAACTGTGCCACTAAATTAAAACATTTTAACTTGACAGACCGTGTCACGGTTATACCGAACACGTTTAACGGAGATTTGCCCTTCGGCGAACAGATCGGTCCATAGAGAATACTTTGCATTTTTAAATTTAATGAAGTGGAGGTTCCTATCTTCAAAGATGATAAAGGATGAAGAGGAGGGGATTATATAGGACTACGTAGCGTGAAAACGATTATCATTTTCATACATCTCGAAAAAGTTGAGTCACATATTCACATTTTTTACGATTTTTTTAGAAGCGAAAATCATTTTGGAACCTTTATATTCCTTCCTAGAGCATTCGGGAATAAACTAGGCTGAACATTGCTAATTGTGAAGAAATAAATTCTTAAAATATTTTATCTAACTATCGACTCCATAGTTCCGTTGTCCTAACTACAGCTATATGTCATTGGAGTCGGGATGAGAAGATCGCAGCCACTGTTTTATGATGCTCGCTGACAGTTCCAATAGTCGTGTCGCCTTATTGTGTTAAAAGTAAACAATTTACTAATGCTGCAAGTCGACAGTATTGTTAATGAAATTAGGAAGTTGAGTCGAGAATCCGAAATTGTTAATTATTTTTTACAGTCCGCTCGTTTCGCAGACACCTACAACAAACATCGATGCGTTTCTGACTACCCAATCTCTTTAGTTTATTTTGTGTGTTTGCATTCGCTAAATTCGTGCCTGCCTTTGTGTCTCGACATTTCCCTTCACAATTTGAAGTATGGCAGATTAATGTGAGTTCGAAGAAGTCGATATTACTTCTGAAGGGGGTCTAAACCTTATGATTTACTGCGACCGGGTTGCGCTGTTAAAAAGTTGTAAACTGCCTGTGTTTCCGCCGCTCTTTGCAACATTGTTTAAGATACTCTACCACATGTATCGAACCTCTTAACTAATAGTTAAATGGCAGCTTCAGTGTAAGTAAGTTGCACTTGCTCATGAGTTGATGGAAGATCTAGGATGTCCATAAATTATGCACCTTTGAGTCAAAGATGGCCTATTTTAAATATGTATGTATCGAAACTTTGCAACCTAAGTTGTCGCTTATAAAAAATCTGCACTAATTTAAAACAGTTTGTCAGTTTAGAGCTATTTCTGCGAAGGCGACAAACGCCACGTGTCGCGGCATCCCTTTGACCCATCTCGTCTGTAGCCGAGCCGACACGATTTATGATCCTTTATTAATCGTATTGTAACTAATTAGCATATATTGTGTAGCTCTACTAAGTAATGTGTGATGTATGACTATTAAATTTACAAGGTTAAAATTTATATATACCTAGAGAGAAAAAACGGTTCTATAAGTTATATGATCATGTACTTAGGTATACAGGCAATAGGTATCTATGTTTTAACTTTTGATGAAAGTTTATGTATAAACCTAATCGTGTTAATGATTAAAACAAAAACATGGACTTACTATGTTTTTCACAAATTGCTGCATAATATTAAAACATATATGTACTTAGCCTAACGATTTTATAATAGTAATTAAATCAGGCAATAACAAATTATTATATTAGATTTTGTTTTACAATATAGACTAATGACCTGGGAACCTTGCCATTGATCGGCAGCAGCGGCCGCCTCGAGGATTTTTTTATATATACATAGTTTGTGTACCTATTTGTTGTAAATAATTGTAAATATTGTATAGTGACTAAAGACCAAATAATATTGGTCAACCCTAGCTTCAATATTAGTATTCATAATACCAATGCGGCTGGTATAAAGTGACTGGTTTCCAAATGACGTGTGTAATGCTTGCCCTTTGAAGTATTTAGCTCAGTCAGTGCAGTGCTGGTTGTCTTAAATACCTTCGCGTCGTACCGAGCGGTCGATAGTCGCCTTGAACGATGAAATAGCATTGCCTCGCCACATTAACTCCAAGACTCAAAGGATTTCGAACATCTGAAACTGTAAGGTAAGTTAACTGAACGGTAAAGGGTTTGCTAAAGTGCCCGTTGAGACACCTGCATCGAAGGAAACATAAATTAAGTATTTCATTCAAAAGTGACGAAAGAGAGTGCTTTTGTTTGGGTTGTTAGTATTTGACATATGAAATAAAATGGAACTTTAAAATATGTAATTATTTGATTAGTGTTTCATAGGTAATCTTTAGTAGGTAAAGAAACTCATTTCAGTTTAACAGTAAACTTAATCCAGGTGAAAAAACTATAGTCATATTTAGTGAAATTTTATTGCATGGAAATTTTCGTCTGGAGCAGTTTTGCCTATATAGGTAATTTTTTTTTTTTGGTACAGCCACAGAATACTTACAAGTACAAGTACAGCCTGTATTTTTTCTTTATACTTACATTCTTGAAGGAACAAGTATTTTGCAATATTTTCTAACTCCTCACGTTTGCCAGTCTAGGGAGAAGATGACTGGAATATAAAACAGTTATCCGGTAGGTACTGTACAACCCTCATCTCGTACGCTCAATCAGTTTACAGATAATTCGGTTAAGGGTGATAAATCTGTGTTTAGTTATGGGGAACGGGATTTAATTTGATTACTGCGGGTCTACTCCGATAACAACGAGGATTATATGATTACTGAGGTCAAATTATCCTAGATTAAATGTGTAATACCAATTTTAATCAAATATTATCTTGTTTCTATTTAGGCATGGTAAAGTCGTGTTATTTGATTAAGATTGCCTCGTTGTGTAATGAATTGCTTGCCACCTATATGTAGGTATATGTAATGTTTTTTTCTTATTAGATCATTTAAAAATACTACCACTGTTTTATCAAATTTCCAACTGTATTTTGGGATTTGAAAAATCAAATAACTTTATTGCAAAAGTTCAAAAGTTTGAAGTTCGTCAGTTCGAAAGTTTACTACGGGTACCTAAGTATTTAGACTTTAGTTTATTCTCATTTGAACATGACTGATAAAAGTTTGATGTACCTTGGGTCCATCTTTGGAATTTTTGTCTCATTTACATATTGATGAAAGACATTGGTCCTACCGACACTTCACTTCTTTGCTACATGTAAAGATATGATTATAATTCTGATGATGAGCACAATGTCAACCCAGTAGGTAGATTACATTCAGTCTTAAAAATTGTAAAGTACCTATTGAATGCGCAATAATGACTACGTTTTGAGATCACTTTAGACGATAAAAGCTATAATAAAACCCACAGCTGGTGGATAGTTAGTTTTGCAGCAGTAAAGAAAATTTGTGCTCTCACTGATAAATTATCGTAAAATTTAGATACTGGTTTCATTCATATCCTGTATTTTACCAACCTATATTGTTTAAACTCGTGAAATAAGTTCTACAAGAAATCATTAGGAAATATTATCAAGGAAATTGATTGGATTTTTTAAGAGTCATTACCTGAGTTTATTAATAAAAAGTGCAGCGGATAGAGACTTCAACGTGCAGGCTGGCATCTCGGACGGTGATCGGGACCACCGTAGCGTCGCGGCACGTCATTAATAAAGCGAAGATTAACCTAGGCCACGAGCCCCGCTGTAATGGAGTTGGTGACTGTTGCAGATGAAGTCGGTTTTTACGGCACGAGCTAGTGGCCACCCGCAGAGGCGACACTTACTACTCCCCTCCTCATTATTTGTGGTTTCAATTCGCTTTTTACGACGAACGTTGCCGTCTTTGCGGCCACATCTAAATTACTCTCAGACAAAAATGTCGTAATCAAAGTGCTTGTGTAATTGAAATACATGTCTTTATTCTTAGCAATAAAGCTCGATTTTATTTGAGTATGGAATCTGCACTAGTCATTTGGTCTCGACTATTAGATCTACGAGTGCCCGTCTATCACAAAATTAATTTGCGAATGAATGAATTAATTTATTGCATTGATTATCGGAATATTTTGCACTTTTCATTTCTGGTCGTTAGACCGGTAATTATCAGAACTGAGCTTTGTGTGCTCACACCATTGGCTACATCTTCACTAACCACGGTTAAATTTTGATTAAATACAGGTCTATCGATAAAGAAAACCTGTTGTACTTCCAGTCACCTTCCCATTTTATTACATTTTGTTTGTAATTATTTGGGAATTATTATTAGGTAGTTAATTACTTAAGTATTAATATTCTACCTAGCTATCTATGTAACTTTACTAAACTAATAAAATATGTATTAAACATAATATAATATATCAATATAAATAACTACAGTGAGGGGCGATGACAAACCTACAGTAGGTTTTAAGACAGTACCACAGATTATGTATATAGTGCCGTAGGGTTAATTTTGTCACATTTGCGGCTTCATAATATGTTTCGGATGGCATTTCATCGACCTGTCAACTATCTTTTGTTTCATCTAATTTGACAGATGTGTATGGAGTTTTGTAATAGAGCCCAATTTTAGGCGAAACAGATATATAGGTATTGATGAAATGCTACTCGAAATATACTATGAAGCTGCAAATGTGGCAAAATTAACCCTACTGATTTAATAATTATTGTGTTCTTATGATATGCTAGAGTCGCCAACATTATTGTTCTATTGCATGTAGTTTAGTTATATACACCTCAATATAACAGTATAAATATGTAGGAAGTAGGTAACATAATAATTTCAGTTATCTGGTTTCTATAGTAAAAGCTCTGCTTGTTTTGGGATCAGTAGCTATATGTGGATTTTTAAGTAGATTATGTCCCAGGATATTATTATAGAAAAATAAGCTTTCCGCCTGCAGTTTTACTGGTGACCTTTTATTTTATAATTGTTGGGTTGAATTTTGAAAACTCTAAGCGAATGCTTAGGTACGATTTCCGGGGTAAGTGACATCGTAACTGAAACTGATACATGGATTCAGTTCATGAATCTAGAATTTCAAGTCCCGTTTGAGTTGTACTGCAGGTGTATTACAATTAATATTATAGAAGAAGATATAGGTATATACTCTATCTAATGTATGTATATCTATAGGTACATTGTGATAATTGTATGAAGTTTATGTATATTTAAAACTGTAATTACATAAATTAAAAAAAAAAAAAGATCCACCAAAAAAAGAAGCCTTGCTGTGTTTCTTGCCGGAGTCTTCTCAGTTCAAGTGTATTCCGAACCGGTAGTAGAGTCTATTGTAAAACTGTAACTTTTGACATTCATAAGTGCCTTATTAGGGCCTTAACTGAATAAATGAGTTTTGATTTGATTTTATTGACATCACTGTAATCTCAACTAAGTAGGTACTTCTTGTCAGCAGGTTCGTAGCCTCGTATTTCATCGACCTCGTAGGTTATGATAATATACTGATATTGGGATTAATAATACAAATTGTCCACTCGGAAAAAATATATTCAATTTTTATAAAATCAATTTCAGGCATCTTTTAATTCGCACAATTTTGTACAATATACATCGTATTATTATATAATTTTACATTGTAAATTTCCAAGCTAACATTATTAACCACGACTTGAAAATAAAAATATTTTACTGACTGTCGCGAAAATGTAAAATATTTCTTTTTAATAAATAAAAGAACAAAATAATTATGATAGTATGCATTATGAGTTAGTTCCTTGTTTAGATCAGTTGCATAACGTGTGCTTATATTTATATATTCTTCAACATTGCATAATATATATATATATATATGAATCATGGGAAAGTTTAAACAAAATCAAACCGTGTGTATTTTTTCCAAATAAATAATAACCAAAATATATTTTGTTAGATTACCTACGCATTGTTATTGGTCAATTAGGTAAGTACATACAATATAATAGTAACATATTTTTCAGATAGTTGACAGAGAGAGAAAGACTATATTTAAACCGCTTTCTCCCTCTGAAATGTACATAAATAATGTATATTAAGATTTTATTGCTAATTAAGTAGGCTATACCTAATGTTTATGCGGTACACACGATTTCGATACTCCATTAGAATATTGTGTTATTTTCGAAATAAATACCTAGAGAAATTAAAATATTCAAAGTTTTGTTGAATTACTTTAAAAAATAAATTAAATCTGCAATTTTGGACTAAATTGTGAAAGTGATTCTACTTATTCTAATTTCTAGCTATAATATGAGATAATTATTATTAATACATATATCTATACTGTACAACACTTTTAAGTCTTACAACAAAATACATACACGTTTGCGAATAGCACCGCAATGTCTTTAATTACAGGTCCAGGTTATATTATACAGTTCTGATATGTGGTATATACAGCTGCAGCTGCGGCGGCGGCGGCGGCGGCGACAGAGGTGGCGCGGGCGACTCGGCGCGGCGGAGGCAGTATCACAGGAGCGGCGAGGCATGGTGCGGCACGGCAAGCGCCGCGCGCCCCCGTCACACCAGCGTATTCGGCTTCACGTCTAGCCCGTGCTCCGGTGATCGGCTCCCCGCTCCACCTTCACCTTGGCTGTTCTCTTCCGAATCCGAGCATGAATCTGAACTTCCCTTTTTGCCGCCGTTGTGCGTCTTTACATGTTTAGCTAGGTGATCTGACCGCATGAACCTCTTATTGCATACCGGACATGCGAACCTCTTTTCACCTGTGTGAGTGCGTAAGTGTCGCTGCAACTCATCTGAACGCGTGAAGCGTTTGCCACAGAACAGCCAATTGCAGACAAACGGTCTTTCCCCCGTGTGCCAGCGAAGATGAGCTTTCAGATGGGATGTTTTGCCGTAAACTTTTCCGCAGCCGGGTATATGACAGCTATGAATATTTTTCTTTCTGAGATGCGCTCCGGCGGGACCGAGTCTTTCTGCTTCTTGGCAATTCGGGCAATCGCAGGTGGCTCTACCGGCGTACCGTCGTTGTGACCGCGGTGATGGCGCTTGGGCTGGGGGTGCGGGCGAACCGGGTGCATGTAATCCGAAGGATCCTTGGGTTGGTAGTACGGATTTATAAGCATCTTGTAGTAGATGAGGTGCGGGTGGTAGTAAATGTGCACCACCAGATAGAGAATGCGTGAGTTGTGAATAATCTTGGCCTGCATAATTGGCCATCTGTCCTCCAACGTCTAGCCAACCACTATGCACGTCCCACCAGGTACTACCGACGGCACTCACGCCTCCCATTTCAGCAGCTTTGAGGGCGCCGCTGCCACCGCCGCCGCCGACATTGAACGGCCACGATTCGTAAGGATGTCTCGAGTACATAGAACCAAGACTAGCGCTTGATTCACTTTTGCCGAGAAGTTGGTCTCCGGATGAGGGAAAATATAAGTCGTTTCCGTATGATGGTGCTGCAGCACATGAAGTCGGCCCTCGTCCATAGGGCCCGCATGAAGGTGGCTGGGAACGTGCGGTTGTGCCGATGCCGGGAGGTGAATGGGCACCTGGACTCTTCTTCCACGGGTGAAAACCTTTGCCGACAGCAGCATCGGCCAGTGGTGGGGGAGATTTACTTGACAGTTTATTGCATTGCGCCGCTAGCATCGCCAGAGGCGTGCCGCGTAAGCTCGGATGTTCCTGGAAAGACAGAAAATAAACAGTTAATTATTTGGAATAAAAAACGGTCGAGTCTTTATTCGGTTTTAATTATCATCCCATGTTGCGACCGTGAGAATCGTTTTGAACGTCAAATCAAATTTATGGTCTAATTTATATGTGAACAAATGTGGCGGTGTTCCGCTCGTGCCTGGAGCGTTCAGAAATTATATAAATAAATTATGAGAAGCTTAGGTAGCGTATTTACAATTAGGCGGCGCGGTGACAGCTCCCCGTGGCTACCGCTCAGTAGTCGTTCGATGTCGTAATTAATAAATGCTCTCTGCCTGACTACTACTTACGTGTGAACTGATGTACGTTATTTGGATAAGAAGACAGTTACTCCGATTCTGTTGTTTACGAACTTAACTAATATTAGACAAGTCACCTCTCTTTCATTTCAACCTTATTGAAAAAAGATAGAACATTTTTAATGCTGTCAGTTTAATCCATACCGTCGTAATGTACGGGTAAATAGTCGTGACCAATAAAGATCGCGCTTAAATTCACGTTGAAATGTGTGATCGGATTAAACCGACAGGACTAAAATATCTTGCACCCCTTTCTTATATTTACTATTAGAAAAAGATATAGTGAGATTAAATTTATTTAGTTCGTAAACAACAGAATCGACACCAGTGTCAAAAATATTATATAAACTAGCCTGCTATACCTAAATTATTTATTGTAAGAAAAAATATTTTCCTACGCTGGCCATTGCTCATCGTAATGTGGTCTTATCGGTTATATTACTGGGTTATGGAGGTAATATAAATATCATACTAGCTTTTCGCCCCTCGGTTTCACCCGCGTTCCCGAGGGTTAAAAAGTAGCCTTTGTAGTAATCCAAAACTACTATTCTCTTCATGATTAAAAGGTATTTTGTATTAAAGTATTATATCAATTCTTACTTTATAATCTTGTCGGATTGTAACGGTTCCCTGGTATAATAAAATAGGTGTTGTGAATGTGAAATATATCTTTTTTATTTTCACATAAACCTATATTTTATTATAATATAGAGCAATCCGAATAAATATAATACCCCAATCCGTTCGGTGTTGTTCATTTAGCTGTGCTAAATAAAGGTGAGAGCAGAAGAACATCCGGCCGGATATTTCACCCCAATATGAGACACAATGGCTCGATAAAAAAGTTCCATTGTACTCAATAATATAATCCGGGGATCACGACACGGGACCGGTGCCGGAGTAAGGGGTGCGGGGTTCGACCACGCCCTTTACATTGTGATTGGCGCAGCTGTTCCGCCACAGTGTGAGCCAGCCCTTACAACTGCTGATTTTGATCTGGATATTCTAGAGTGGACGTTGGTAATGTTGAAAGATATTAATTAATAAAAGATTAGTACCTATACCTATTTACTTTGTTAGTAGGTTCCTATATATACAATATTCAGTAACCTACTTGATTTGAAAAAAGGTTGTGCTTAATAGATAGTCAATTGTTTTAAAAGTGCTTATTAATACATGTTTATTATTTCCTGCATCAAAGCTTATGTTTATTTTAGATATTTAAAGATGAATGATAGCGGCAATGGAGATATAGCTAGTTAATAACTATACGCGAGGCGAATCTTTATTTATACCAGTAGTTTGATGTGGGCGAACAGCGGCATTCTAGTAAATTGAAATAATGGGGCCCGTCCCAGTGCCATATCGACGTCGAGATCTACGGAGCTGAGTTTTAAATATGGCTGTGCTCTCAATTAGACCCACAACAATTACAATTACCATAAAAAAATAATAAAGCGCCCGCCAAATTACTGCGGCTAGCACTTAAGTCGCCAACCATGAGCTACGACTACATTAACTCTACCATTTGTAAAATAACATTTACTGTCTTCATAATTCCTAACTCCTTCATGTCAAACTTAAAATATACTGAACACCAATCAAATCGATCGACCTTATGTCACAATTCCAAATAAGGACCATAAAATCGACACCTTACACATTTCGATGGCTATTTCAAAGCAATTTAAAGATAATACGTATTAGGCGATGAGAGTGGTAGAATCAATTCGAGAGCGCACGAGAAGGCGACGGGCGGCGCTGAAATCATAATTACCCTAGGCATTATGCTCCATTTGGGCGCAGGCCGAAACAGAGTGATATCGGGTAATTGGTCGTCAACTCAGCCGACTCGCCACTCGCCCGTTCGCCGGGAGATTGGATCAAAGCGTAGATGACGCCTCTCAGCCGACACACCGGCGCCATCGCACCATTATACAATGTTGATGGCCTTTTCCTTGTCAAAAATGACGAAGATCTTTTGTCGTAAAAAATACGAGATGAAATAAAACGAGATTACCTAATGTGAGCACAAAATTGTAGTATCACAGGTCAGGTAGTCGATGCCGCTGTTGCTGTCGTTGTGCTTCCAAAAATGAAATTCTGATCTTTTATAGAGCTCATCATCTATGTTCTGTGTGTGGAGAACGAAAAACTACTAACAATAAAAAACAAATCTCAAAGACTATACTATATACTAGACTTTAGACCTAACTGACAGTAGATATAAAAAAAAAAAAAAACAAAAACTCATTTATTCAGTTTAGGCCCTAATAAGGCACTTATGAATGTCAACAGTTACAATTTTTAGACTCTACTACCGGTTCGGAATACACTTGAACTGAGAAGACTAAAGTTTTATAGCACACGACTTTTTATGTACTATAGGTAATTTTAGGGTTCCGTACCCAAAGTGTGTATCCAAACGGAACCCTATTGGAACCACAGTGAAACCTACGTGTGCGCGTTCGACTCGCACTTGGACGATTTTTCATTAATGAGATAAATCCAGTTTTATATTAATAAAAACTCAAATCATCGCTTTTGGCAATACGACCGACCGTTGTACAGTAAGAACGTATATCTACCTACCCTTTTTCTCGGGAACGCGTGAGTTGATGCATTAAATAAAGATACGGTTATGTCGAATATTTTGTTACTCGCAAGTAAAACAAAACTTATAGGGTAGGTAGGGACTTCCCGATGACTTAAAATCATGATAATTTGTCAAGCTTTTTTTGATATTTTGTTTATGCGAGGTCTCACAGCACAAGTAGGTACCTACTTACTTAAAGTTTAAACTTTTTCTACTAACAAATTACATTTCCAATTGGAATATTTACCGTCACGTATATGTTGCATTGGGGAATATTTTCTCCGTTTTACACCGTTAGGTTCTTTAATTCGACTAATACCTATGTACGGAACAGTCTCGGCGCGCGAGTCAAGACTCTCACTTGTCCGGTTTTATTTTTTATTATTATTCTTGTTTGATATGAAGAGCAATGTATCAATCGTAATTATGCAGTAGATAATAGAGAGCAGGGAGAGTAGATCAAGACTTTCCGACTAAATGAAGGTCAGACGAGTTAATTTAATCACTAAACACTTATTTGGCAGAGAATGAATTGGAAAGGAGACCGGACGTATCATTGATAAGTGGCCGGGATTGCTTCATAATTGCAATTGCGAAATTACTGAACTAAGTAGTGGGCATTTATTACATATCTTGTCTAAAGCAGACTTTTGACAAAAATGCTTTTTATTTAAGTTCCATTAGGTATCTAATACTATGCAGGTAACTATTGTGAAGAAGAGTCTATTGATCGGTTACAAATTACCTACTATGTGGTACCGAATAATTTTGTTTAAGTTGATGTACAAATTATATAGTAGTAGGCATAATATTTATATGCATATATACAGTTATAAACAGGATTGATAATATCAAGTAATGAAACTAATGTGGGAGGTAATAAATCGCGATAAGAGCAGAGAGATAGATGTTGTAGATATCTCATAGCACATGAAGTATAGGTACACGTTTTGGAACGCCGTGCGCCGCGGCTTCGCAACAGATTGGATAATTTTAAATTATCTACCAAAATTATGATGAACCAAAATGAATATTCAAGCGAAACGCTTATCCCTCGACGTGTGATTAAGATGATCGTGAAGTCGTTACTGACGAAATTATATTTCATAAAATTCATAACTATATTTATGAGCTAATATATTTTTGACAACACGTTATTGAAAATAATGAGTCTTATCGTCATACCATAAACCATGTACGGATATTCGATAATGATAATCATAATATTGATTGGTATTTATTATATACCGGTAAAAGTTACTAGGCTGAAGAACATTGACTGTAATTATAACGTATGATTAAAAATAAAAATATTGGTTATCTATTTAATTGTATTAAAACACCGTGCAATTTTTACAATTTTATCATATTACATTATTGAAGCGACTCTGTCCCATCACAGCTCTCGTGATTCTATCCGGTAAGCCGAGAGTAAATTGCCGATGGCTAATTGCACAATTAGAGCATTATCGAGTTAATTCCGGGTGAAACAGTACGCCACTGTCGTCATCAGTGCGTCGCGTCGCCTACTCCCTTCAATTCACCCCATCTACTATTCTAATGCAAACTAACTCATACGTCTATAATTTATGGCATATTGTTGGTTTTGATGTACGCACTTATGAACATACAAGTTACTTTATTGCGATTTACTGTGGTTTTAATTTATACTTTCCTATTCGTTAATATTCTTTTTTTTTTTAAATCAATATACGAATTATAAGCAAGTATATGAAGAATGTGCCCAGAAAAAAAAAGTTCTTGCGAATTCATAATTATATGTGGTATTCGGAAAATATGGAAATATTACAAAATATAAGCCACCTGAGCGGTTAATTTCGCCACATTTAAAGCTTCATAATTTGATATACCTACATAATGTAGAATTCGTCATTTTCTTTCCTGCAAATCGACTCCTAAATATAACTTTTTTGGACGCAGTTTTACCTTTTTTATTCCAGATACGAAATATTGTGCTTGCAGCACATATGGCGAAATTAGTCCCCCAGTTCTTTTCAGTAAGAGTATATATTCAAATAACGAAACAATTCGAAGATACTCCTTAGTTGTTATAGCTAATTATTTCTACGAACATTTGCCGTGCAGGGGTTGACTGTCGCCGTCCATTTGACACTTACGAGGGGAAATATCGATCGATTAAGCCTGAAATTATGACTAACGACCTTTGCTTCGTGAGCTTGGCTTTTGTAAGCAATTAAATATTTGTAAATTGTGTGAGCAAACTTACTGAGTAATGTTTATATACAACAAATCTAGTTAAAAACTAAAAAGTATAAAATGTTTTGTTTTAATATCCATAAAGTGCAGCCGCTATGAGAATCAGTTTCTAACACTTAATAATATTGGGTTTATCTCGACCTTTTAAGGAATGTTTCGGTATTTTATTAGGCATAGTTTAGTGAAGATTATGTCAATATAGGTAGTAAGTATTTGCACTGCGAGTTCTGACGTCAGTCATTTGACACTTCCGAGGGGAAATATGGAATGGCTTAATGGCTCTGAAAATAATGGTCTCTTCTTCACTTTTTAATACCTACATTCTAGTATTAGATGTGTAGGTATATACTTGCGTAACTTATATCAATGACCATACGTGTGACCAATGTTGGGCCAACTAGGTATACCAATGACGTAAAATCCTACTGATATTATACTTATATGAGAAAGTTTGTGAGTATGGCTGTATGGATGCATGCATGGATGGATGGATGGATGTTTGTTACTCTTTCACACAAAAACTACTAAACGGATTTGGATGAAATTTGGAACACAGGTAGTTTATAACCTGAATTAACACATAGGATACTTTTTATCCCGGGAAAACATAAGATCCCTCGGAAACGCGGGTGAAACCGCGGGGCGGAAGCTAATAATAAGTATGGAGATAATGACCCCAAAACATTATTTCCACATTAACAGCGAACACAACGGACGGCGTTGATGTGTGAACCGTCCAGCGGTTAATGAAGGATAATTTAATTGAACTAAACTTATAAAAATTCATAGATGTGCAAAGACATAAAATTTTACTACATACATCCACTTAAGGTTTTTGTCTTCAACTCGTTATATTTTTAAATGATTGAATAACAGTTGATCATAACGGTCAAAACTAACTTTGTCTACTAACATCTTATACCTAAGCTTATTTAGTAACTTTTTACCTGAAGGCCCCTTTAGTGGACCAATTAAGATTTTTTTTTAATCAAACTTGATATAAGGGTTATAAAGTAGGTAATGCAAAATTTTCATAATATTCAGATACTTATTTACCATACAAGTTTATATAAAGATATATATGTACATATATTGATACTATTATTAAAAAAAATAAACGAACAATTGCTAGTGAACCAATAAGTAGTGAACTAACTAACAAACTCTCATAAGGCGTGAGTTTTTCTTGTAATTTTAGTCTTTGATTTAGTTATTTTTTTCAGATTTTTTGCTCTAATTAGGTACCTATGATGAAAGCCCACACTTAGTTCTAACTAAATGAAAAAAAAAACAGTTTCATGTTCTTGGATGGAGTACGAACTCGCTGTGCTGTGCCATGTTGAAATATATAGTATGTATGTTAGATTGTTTTGATTCGTTCCTTTTGAAAGTCGGTCCCTTAGTTACTCAAAAATTTGGTGCCGATATCGTCAAGTAAGGTATTTTATTATTTTAGACATTTAACATAGGGAGATCAATAATCAGTAAAATTCACACCACAAAAAGGTAAAATGAAGGTAATGTGGTATATATGTAGATACTTACAACATAATAATATGCAGCGGGCTACAAGTAGGTACACTATGTATACCACAAAATGTATATTTGTAAAAAATGTATGACAAGATTATTAAGGACAACAAGTTTCACCGACAATGTAGAGTCGTTAATTGCGCAACTTCCATACGTGAACAAAATAATATCGTTTACACGTATCGTCTACACATTATCGGAAGCATATTAGCAAATTACATTATAATCTTGTCTTGAGGTATCTATCGTTTTATTCCTTGTATATTTTCATAATTTGTGTCGCTTCTGTAACGAGGGTTGTCGACTATTTTCCATCGGAATGCCTCTGGTGAGTGAGGTAAGGCGTGAAACCGCGCTAGTTAACTGATATCATTAGGGCGCTTCAAGCAGCCACATGGCGGGGTGATCGCTCCACAAATTGAGCCGAAACAAATTATTTATTTAAAATGGAAATTACCGTTTGTGACTTGACGCCGTCCGGCGCCTTTGACGCGCATGTGCCTTTAATATGATCGACATATGTGTCGAAACTCTCCCTATGTTTTTATGCTGAGATTAAAATTGTTCCGGTCTATTGGCAAAAGGTTAGCTTTTGTTTTAAATTATTATTTTTATTTTCCGTTTTTATAGGTATAGTCACGGCTAAGCTTGCCTGCTTTAAATTGGTAATATGAGTGTTTAAATTTGATAAGTCGATGAAATTGTGTGGTAATGTGTCGGACATGGCCGTGCGGCGCCCAATTCGCTGTCTGATATAGCCCGGGGCTCGGTCTTACTTCATCCGAACTATAGTCAGCCAGATAACATTCATATGTAACATAGGTATATACATTTTTCTCATGTTATGGAAGGAATATGCTAAACAGGTTGATCAAAAATTTTGTGAGTAGGCCAAAATAAATTACCAACATAATGGAATTGATTAATTTACTTACGTATTCAGTTTTAACTGTTAAAATAATTTCGGAAATTTTTGCTTGATTAATCTTAGCGTGGTTCAGTTGATTTCCTACAGTTTATTACACGAGTGCCCACAATATAAAATAGGCAGGTACCAGCTACTTGTATTGCTGAGATACCTTTCAGGGCCTAAGATCTATCTATACAGGCATTCAACAGTGTTTTTCATTGTATCATTTTGTCTTCTTACAAAATAATAATGAACAATATTTTGCGTGTAAGAATCTGCTCCAAAACTTAGTAGTGACTGCCGACCTTCACCGGCTGGTTCCAGATAATAGGTGCACCAATTTTAGAAACCAGTTCTCCGAGCGAGGTAAAAAACATGCGACGACCGTCGAATAGAAACAAGGAACCCCTTCTCTGAAGCCTTTGTTCTGTCTCTTTACTGCAGTGACTGCGCACTCTACTCATGTGGGTAGAGTACTTTTATTTCTATGTTTATATTCATAAAAACACTATCTTTATACATATTTAAATAATCTTTACTATAGGTACTTAAATAAAATACATATAATTATGTAATTAAAAATATACCATGAAGTATTTTCTGCACCTGCCCTGCCATAATGCCATGATTAATGGGTGGGTGTATGTAAATAGTGTGTGAAAATAATTAAATTATATTTTATTTTTTATTGGTGTTAAAAATGTTATATAACATTAACTTAATAGGATCGTTTATTATATAAGCCCCATTCCAAGGTCGTATTGCAAATACTCTTACGGAGTTGCGTGCGTGTCGTTCGACATAGCCGACGGCGTCGCGTCGGTGATCGCGTCTCTCCACATAGGGTAAAAGCCGGATAGTTGCCTCGGACGGATACATGCCCCGGTGTTTAATACACTATGTTAGGATTATTAGTTGTGTTGGCGCTTTACTACAATAGGTAGTGATCCCCAGCAGGCCTTTTTGCCGCATAAACCATCGGAATAGGCGTACGTGCTTTGTCCATATGAGCAAACATCTTCCGCGGCGAAGCTCTGACGGGCGTTATAATTATATTGATTAGTCATTTCCATTGAATATTTTTATAACTGATCGTGGTTTCAGTCAACTCTTTGTTTCTTTGCATGCATTAGAGTTTAAATTACATTGTTTATTATGTTTTATTGCTAAATAATTTTTATTTATTTCACAAATAAAAAGGGCAAGTATCCGCATCAAAAAGGATAGTCGCCCTACTTATTTTTGCGGATAGTTGCCCCTAAAATGACAAACAATTTTTTAATAAGCAAAGACGGATTTTATGTTTATATTATTTTTTCCTGACTGAAAAGCTAAAAATATAAAAGTTGTTAAAAACTAAAAACCCGACTGCGGTTATAAACTTAAAAGCACAAAACAAGCAGCTTATCTGTGGAAAAAAATATCAAAATGAAAATTTGAAAGCAGATGGGAACCTAAAACAAATTTAATAGTCTTGAAGTCGGCCTCGGTGGCGTGTGATTTTGGTTCACGTTATTCTGCTCAGAGTCATTTCGATAATTTCCAGATTATCAGCATTACTTTGAATTTGATATCCTGGTGGAAGAAGTTCGTTTTGATGATGTAGACCTTGAGGAGACTCAGATTCCAGTACGGTACAAACACCTGGTACTTGTTTGCTTAGGGATGACACTTGGTTTGTTTCATTTGACGCAAGACTTTGCTCAGAATCTTGTGAGCGCTTCTTCTCTAAAGCAGACTCTCCAGAAACGCCTGGTACTTGTTTGCTTAGGGATGACACTTGGCTTCTTTCATTTGACGCAAGACTTTGCTCAGAATCTTGTGAGCGCTTCTCTAACACAGACTCTCCAGAAACGTCTGGTACTTGTTTGCTTAGGGATGACACTTGGTTTCTTTCATTTGACGCAAGACTTTGCTCAGAATCTTGTGAGCGCTTCTCTAACGCAGACTCTCCAGAAACGCCTGGTACTTGTTTGCTCAGGGATGACACTTGGTTTCTTTCATTTGACGCAAAACTTTGCTCAGAATCTTGTGAGCGCTTCTCTAACGCAGACTCCAGAAACGCCTGGTACTTGTTTGCTTAGGGATGACACTTGGTTTCTTTCATTTGACGCAAGACTTTGCTCAGTATCTTGTGAGCGCTTCTCTAACACAGACTCTCCAGAAACGCCTGGTACTTGATCATTTAGAGTATTAGATTCTCGTTCTTGCGCAAGTTTCCCCAAAGCAAGATCCGATATAGCAAATTCAGCGTCAGATAGAGCATTTGGTTCAATTGGGAAGGTGCCACTGCCACGAAAACCACTTGTTGCATTGGCGGAGACAGCTGCTCGAATCCATGCCTTGGATATTAGCTGACCCGAGTTAAACCGATTCAGTTTTTTTTGTGGATTGGTGCGCATGAAATTGTTTGTCTGAGACATTATAAAATGTTTTAAATGATCCGAATACTGATACATCTAATGGTTGCAAAGCTAAAGTAGTGTGACTAGTTACACAAAGTAATATCCCAACTTTTCGGCAAACTGGTAAGCGAATTGGCGAATCACAATTCTGTCAGGAGGAAAACCGGCGTCTCCGAGCTTCAATATATGAGAAATTTTCTTCTAGAGGAAAATATCCTGTTCTTGGCTTTGAGAATGAAAAAAGACTGGTAGCTCATATATTGGAGCTCCAACCGGTGTCCAACTTAATAATAAAATTGGTAAAGTATTAGCTAAGAAAGGTGCTAAAGCAGTTAAATCAGTCACTTCCGATGAAAAAGGAGAAACAATTACTGTTGTTGCTTGTTGCAACGCTATTGGCAATTTTCTCCCACCGGTTCTGATTATAAAAGGCGTAAATAAGAAACCAGAATTCGAAGAGGGACTTCCGCCTGGTTCTCAAGTTTACATGCAAAAGAAATCGGCATATATTATCTTAGATCTTTTTTTATAAATTAGACTGAACATTTTATTCCACGCAAACTGCCAGGGAAGGTATTACTGATATTGGATGGTCATTCATCACACTCAAGTGCTGTCAATATGCTAGAAAATGCACGGGACAATGATGTGATATTACTTTGTTTACCTAGTCACACTACTTCAGCTTTGCAACCAATAGATGTATCAGTATTCGGATCATTTAAAAAATATTATAATGCTGAGACAAACAATTTCGTGTGCACCAATCCACAAAAAAAACTGAATCGGTTCAACTCGGGTCAGCTAATATCCGAGGCATGGATTCGAGCAGTTGTCTCCGCCAATGCAACAAGTGGTTTTCGTGGCAGTGGCCTTCCCAATTGAACCAAATGCTCTATCTGACGCTGAATTTGCTATATCAGATCTTGCTTTGGGGGAACTTGCGCAAGAACGAGAATCTAATCCTCTAAATGATCAAGTACCAGGCGATTCTGGAGAGTCTGTGTTAGAGAAGCGCTCACAAGATTCTGAGCAAAGTCTTGCGTCAAATGAAACAAACCAAGTGTCATCCCTAAGCAAACAAGTACCAGGTGTTTGTACCGTACTGGAATCTGAGTCTCCTCAAGGTCTACATCATCAAAACGAACTTCTTCCACCAGGATATCAAATTCAAAGTAATGCTGATAATCTGGAAATTATCGAAATTACTCTGAGCAGAATAACGTGAACCAAAATCACACGCCACCGAGGCCGACTTCAAGCCTATTAAATTTGTCTCAAGATTGTTTAGCCTTAGAAGATTGCGACATTGTATTCTTAAGATAAATGCAAATATTTTATATTAATTTACATAACTTTAAGTTTGAATAATATTTTTATAATTTAAATCATTAAAACTGTAACCACTTATTTAATAATGTTAATTAATATTTCAAATTGTATTTAATAAAAGATCTCGGTAGATTATAAAGTAAATTATAAAAACTATTTAATTAATAATAAACATTACTTTAATTGATATAAATTTCTTACTATCCAAAATAAAAATCATACCGAGGCTACTATCCCTGCACGAGGCAAGTATCCCCTGAAGTATATTCCACGCTAGGCTACTATCCGCAATATTAGGCAACTATCCCTTTTCTTAGAGGTGAAATAAAACAGTATTTATTCAAAACCACTGTTAATTATCTATACAAAAATAGGCAATTATAGAAGATAAAAGACCGATGTTTTGAGATACATATTGAATAATTTTCAACAACTTCATATTTTAAAAATATAAAGCTTTTTCGAAAAGTGGGGCAACTATCCGGCTTTTACCCTACATTTCCAAGAAAAAGTCGTTAAACTCACGTATTTTTGGTAGCAACTTAATGCCAGTAATTTCGAATGAAATTATAATAATTAGCTTCATTTATACTATAGTAACAAACAAATAAAATGGAACACATCGCCGGAGGGCGAGCGGGCTGTTCGCTCCATCCACTTCTTGCTTTGATTTGTCTGTCGTTTTGATACGAAAATTGAGATTTATGTAGGAATATGCAGGTAAACATCGAAATTTGACGACATGTAGGTGGATTGGAATTATCTATATGACATTGAAAATAAAATGGTTTCTTATTGAATAAAAAGAGTAAAATATAAAAAAATATGAATACAGAGACACATGTCGATACAATAGGTACAGCCGGTGCAATTAGTTGACATTTCATCCGGTACACGTTACCTATATAAGTAGGTACACTCGCCCCGATAATAGTGTGGAACTGTTTCCAATGGATGCGGCTTTGTCCATAATTTTATTTTCTTCAACTTCTGTTTCACATTTTTTACATTTAACTAATTGAACAGCGTAGGATATTAATTGCTCAGAAAATTACTAACGCAGAAGCCCCTGGGGCCTAAACCACAAAGACTCGACACAGCAACGGCGTAGAGTTGTCCACACATAAAAACCAACAATTATTATGCACTTAACTTTTTATTTCTTTCCAATTATATGAAGTCAGGACTATCATTTCTACTATATATTTTCTTCATAACCGGGATGATTGCTCTTCATACGGTTAATTATCGAATTCAATAACATATTTATACCTTTATAAAAAGTTAGATATCTATTCTGCGATACAGTTGCAGACACAAAAAGTCCCTAGATTATTTCTAACTTGACTCATAATACCTACTACTTTGGTCACTACACAATACACTTGAATAAAGTAATGAGAACCATAATATGTGAACACAATGATATTACAAGTAGGTTACTATCTTTTTGATCGATTTCAATCAATTTCGTCGTGATTCGAGCAGATATTGTAAACCTCTATTATGTTTATTTGTAACAATAGCAACAATTAGATAATAAGACAAAAGACTATAATTTGGCGTCATGAAAAAGTTGGTGCAGAACAATCGTGGTGAAGTGGAGATAGCGGACGATTACAAGGCGCTGAGTGTTAAATCGTCACGTAGCGACGCGCGGCGGCAGAACAAAGCGAAGATATTAAACAATTGAATGGCCACAAAAAGTCCCATAATTCAATTTGCATCCCGCTAGATGAATGTAATAGTCGACGCAAGAACTGTGGGTACGGTTACGAGCCGCGGGCGGCTCTGCGGTGCCGACTGCAATGCCGATGCCGGCGCGGTGAGAAACAGCTTTCGCCACTTTTCAACACTTCGCTGAATCGATTAGATGTTGCTTCTTTCCATCATCTTAGCTATTATCGGTATGGTTCGCGCTTAATTTGACTTTGAGAAACATTTCTCACGTACCTAAGCAGTCCAACTGTGTGCGTGCATTTTTTTCATCTTGTACTTAATGCGGACAATTGGCTATTTAACTTTGATCAAGTCTGACTCGAATGTTTTCTGCAGAAATTTTAACTAAATCTTATTAACTTGACTGTACTCAACTACTTAGGAACAATATGAATAATACGTAACTGAAGGCTCTTCTTTGCTAGATATGAAAAAAAAACTTAGTATCGGTTACGACGGTTGTGCAGTGTATCGGATATTGGAGTGCGTGTCGACAGGCGAAGGTGCGAGGCGCGAGGCGCGTCTGCGAGGTGACTCGCGCATTATTATGATAATGCGGGCGGAGTCGATGGTATCGCGCGCCGCTATCCGCTCTCATAACACAATTGAATTAGCATAGCGCAGTGTCGGCCGCGCCGGGCGGTCCCGGCCACGCGACCACCAAAGTACCTCATCTTCGATTCTATTTCAAGTCTTATCGGACCCCTAACCTTGAAACATCTTCTGATCCAATCCCACCTTGTAAATCATGTCTCATCAACAATGTCGCTATATCTAAAAACTCGTTAGAGTTAACGAATCCATAAGAGCAATTTTACCAAAGCGACACGTGAAATTGTATGTATGCCACTGAACACAAATTGTCCTAAACGATTCTACACGTCCGATGGCCAGTTGTGGCATGTTGCAGTTGTGAACGAAGAGCAGTGGTCGCGTTGAATGGACTGACCACAGCAACCGCAGCGTACCGTTTGTAAATGCGAGACCATTATGCGTAACTACACTACACTACACTACAACTGACTCGAACATCATACATAGGTGTTATTTCAAAGCGATCGATAACTTGAAGCCCCAACAAAAGATCACAATATGACTGTTCACATTAACGCAGCAATCAAAAACAGGCGGTTTAAAACCCTTGAGAACGGATGCGGTGGAGTATTCATGGAGGTTCATCTGTCTCGCTCGTTGTGGAGAGCTCGTGAAATATGGCTCTACAGAGGGGGCTAATGGTGCCATACGACCCTCTAACGTTAAGTAGTTAGGGTTAAAAGGAAGCAAAATAGAGCCATGTTCTAACGGAAAGCAGCAAGACTACATATCTAACAATAAAAATATTTGATTGAATCTATTACCTTTATGCGTAGTGTAAGTACAAATCTTTATTATCTTACTAATTTATTAAAATAAATAAATTAAAATTTGGAATGAGTTAGTTAAAAGTGAGGTAGTTAAACTTACTTGCTATTATGGTAACCAAAAAAAAACCCTAAGTATAGTATGACACAACTTAGATGAAGCATCGGCAAAATTCGTAAAATCAATCTTTCCCGAAAATAGTGCGCCTACAACATTACTCATGAGTTAAAAAATGATCGGCGAAAATGATCTTGTTGAACGTTGAATGGCGCGATAATGAATGATTTTTTTTTTGTTGTGTAAATCGGAAGTGATGTGTACGAAAACTATTTGCCGATGCTACATCTAAGTTGTGTCATAGTATACCTACTTGAGCAAATACATAGACATAGATCTAATCTGAATAATCGACGCTAAGGCGAAGGAGAGCATCCAAATTCATAACTAGATATACTTCAGCTGATACGACTGCGATTAATGGGCACTACAAAACAGAATTGTCACAATAGAAGGATATTGTTTAAATCCATCCATTGCGGGACAAATTGCAACCGGAAAATTAATACTTAAAAGCCGGATGTTAGTGTAAATAGTTGCAATTTCCGATATATCTTCTAATGGTCGTAATGGGACGTGTGTACTGCTTTTACTGTTTATTAAAACAGCTGGATTTATGTTCCGTCCTTCTAACGATTACGTTTTTATAATAATGTTGGCACGTGCGGTTAATACGTTTCATCAAACGGCATAAAAAGTGCATAAATGGGAAGTGTATAATCTACGCTCAGCGGAAAAGCAACATCATCTGGTACATTTTGTTAAATCTATGATTACTACATTTGTAGTTGCAATTGCAATGCAAAAGAAAATAAAGTTGGTAGGTAGGTACTGCATCTGGTACTGAGAGAGAAGTAACAGTCACGCTGGGTTATAAGCAATTCAGTATTATGGTGATTCGATATCAGAGATTGGGCAAAAGCATGAATGGCGCTATCGGTGTCGGAGCACGGCGGGGGTCTACAGGCTCGGCGGGGCTCGCCGCGGGGGGCGACCGCGGCTACGGTCCTATCTCCTTTTGTACCTCTACTTAAGTGTTAGATTAATTGTTGGCCACACACAACACCCTCTCAGTAAATATGAACAAGTGTGTATAATTAACCACATCAATTATTGATTTTGCTATCAATTTTACCATAGCCGCTGTTCGTAGACATTTCCTGCCCGTTGACATAAGAACAATCAAGTTGCCGCTTCTTTAAACTTTTTTCCAGAAGGCATTAATTAGTGGTGCTGCATCTTCGAAAATAACCTTCTCCGTTGTCGAGCCATCACATATTGACAGGGCGCGCGATGACGGCGCTGACGGGCAGCGGCGGCGGCGCCTCTGGCCCCATGACTTGCACCTCGCCTTCATTACGCGCCTCCAAGCCGCCCGCGTACCACTCTCCACACTAACAAGCCGGGCTAATGCAATGAATTGCAAAATTCCTGTCTATCGCTGGCTCGACGAAACCTTATTATTTCAATCGATTATAGCCTCTTCATCAACCCCAGAAGACATAAATCGCTTTGCTAAAAAACTTTTCAAAATATTCCAAAAGTCGAAGAGACTGCAATGTTTCGATCAAAGCAGAGCACCGGCGGAGGGCGGTAACAACAAAGCCGCACAAAAGAGTCCCTTCGAGAGTAATCACGGTCGGTGATTGTGGCAGCTTCTGTGAGATACTGTAGCGAATCCATGTTCAGATTGTTTGTTTACCTATGATTGGATAAGTGGTCACTTCTTCGGAAAGCTATGGATAACAAGAATTATTTCATATCAAGCAGAGACAGAAAGAACTTTTTTCGTACTAAGTACGTTAAGTTTGAAAAATGAAAAATATAGGTATAACCATTTTGCTAGCATGAACACAGGTAGACACGAGTGTGTATAAAAATCCAATGACTTGTTGTGTAATTATCCGGCGCAAGCGCATGCAGACAACTGACACGTTCTACTTCGGGCTACTACAACATTCCTTTGAAATTGCAATTTGAAAATAATTTATTAATTGACTTTAAATTATAGGGATCAGCATACCTACTATGTGAGTGAAATCTTATCTATTCGGGTCAATTGATGAAATATAATTTACAGTTTGATTTACGTTGAAATTGGAATAGAATGATAGTATATTAAAATAACAGGATGCGTAAATGGTTTTACGACTAGCAGTCAAGTGCGATTGTTGGAAGTATGGTAGGTAATCGTACATCCAGATGACATATGTGTACATTGAATCTCACGTTTACAGCCGGCTGTACAGCCAACTCTTTTTGCTCGTGTCTCATCCATCTTTTTAACGACTTCTCACATTTAGCCTGCCAACTCGTAATGACGAAAACAAATACAACTAAATGCATATAAATGAAATATATTATGCATATACGTAATGATCTTTTTGCTTTACTTTTGAATTACGTCGTTGCTTTACGTCTGAATAGCAAAATGCTATGGCTCCGTTTTATTCTATTCCAACAATGTAGCAAATCAATCACGAACTTGAATATAGCACGATGCAATGTATTTTATTACATTCTATGAACCATTCATCGTAGTAGTAGTTTAAAATTCATAGTATACTGCATATAGACGGACAATGAGTAAGTAAATTTTAATATTTAGCATCAATAATTATCGGCAGCGTGTAACGGTTCGAAATGAACATTGGTACAAGTAACAAGCAGTATTAAAAGGTCATTTGTGGTTGCGACAGGAAACCGTGCAATGGTGCAGTTGGCCTGCGGTCTGAACGTTTTTATGCAGCCGCGACGTGTGTGTGGCGAATGTAACCGTTTAATAAACATCACTAATAAAATATACGTACTTAGGTAGGTACTAGACCGAATAAAGGTAGTTTTAGAACCATAGACTAAGAACCATGAGGCGTTAGAATATCGATCATGTTCTAAAAAACCCGATTGAAGGACAACAAAAAGAAAGAAATTAATCATAGATTAAAATAATTATGATAGGTAGATTTTTTTCACTTAAAGGGAAGCTCGTCTGGGGAATTAGGTCACCTTACATATTACCAATGCCATAAGAATATAAGTACCTAGCTAGGACATTTACTTAGCTCTAAGATACCTATGATAAAAACATAAAAATACCTAATCGTTATATGATGTACCTAACTATTGATAGTTATATTAATAATTATATTTTTATTATTGAAAAAATTATCCACCACAAAAACATCTAAATCTTCACTAGAAATATTAAAACGATTATATCTAATAGGTAATCGTTTCATAAAATATATCATTCTATAGATAAATTGATGAATATATTCGCGAAGACTAATTACTTACCTAAAAAAACCGATTGCAATGCAGATGAAGCGCAGAACTCAAGCAAAGCACAAAATCGTTTCAAAATAAAAGAAGTAGGTATACGGAAAGCACAATAAATCGCCGGCAACACACGCACTGACAGATTTGCACTTCATTAGAAGCTTTTTTTAGAATTGAGACGAACGAGTACCGTGTAACATTGTTAAATTTGTCGCGATACAGACATTGCGTTGATGGATAACTACGTAAATAACTTGATGAGAGTGGAAGTGGACTAGCTTTTGTTCTGCGGATTCACTCCGACGAACGAACGAATGGAGTTGTAACAGGTACTATACATACACCTAGTGAGTAACAAACTTATTTTCATGTATTTTGCCAAAGGTTCGGGAACGCGAGAACAGCAAGTAAATTATAAAAGGGTAGGCATAGGTAACTACAAGGGCATAGGTACCCAGCTTTTGGCCCAAGGGGGGCTAATCAGAAAATTAGGCTGGGTCCCCCGCACTTACCCAAAGCTTACTAAGTATACTCTACACAACCACTAAGCGAAGACTCTGTAAATAGGTGTCCCATTGGCAAATTTAGGTGAAACACCTGCAGGAGATCCTGCTTTATTTACTTAAGCATGATAAGTCCAGCTGCAGCTGCCCCCCCTGCCCCACCCTGGTTACGCTTATGGGTACCTACTACCTATATATATATATCTACATCCAATAGGTAGGTAGATGTAGGTATCTCTGAAGCAATTAATTTATCTTTCTTTTTCATCTAAAAAAATAGCATTTTAAAGAGTCTTCTATTGTGCATACCTAAGCAAATTTTGTACCAATATTTTATGATCATTACCTAGTATAGTAACGTAAAACTAACTGATCATTTAACGACCTTTTCATATTATGCAATTCATATTTAGGCAGGTAGGTATCTATACCTAGACCGCGGAGATTGTAAATAAAGAGCTACAGACATAATTTCAAACAAAGTTTACAACCTCTCAAGAGAATGTCAATACTTGTAATGAAAGGGTACTAAACAGAGAATCTACTTTTGACGCTAACTGTACCTACACTACCTACATTTAGAATAGTAAAATTGTAGTAAACTTCTTTGGCACAATAGTACCAACTCGTAATTGTTTTATTTTATTTTACAAGTAATAATAAGAATAAGTAATAAGAGAAGGTATACGTGATAGTAAGTATGTGCTCATCGCGTCCAATGGTACAACACCAGAGGGATATGTTACCGAACCCAAAATCAAATTGCTGAGGGAAAACCGAAATACATACTAGGTACCTACTTATTTATCTAACTTAAAATAATTCAAACGTCACACCCAGATCGGCCACATCATCACTGACCACGGTGAGATTGTGGTCAAACGCAGGCCTATACCTACCTACATAGTAAAAAAAACGTAAAATTTATAGGCACTGATTGTCATGATAATATCATGGTTTGATCCTAGTAGTATAATTTTTGATAAAAACCTAGGTATCTTAGGTCATACTGAAGTTCTAAATAATACTGAAGTTATTATTAGCTTATTTCTAATTGGGTTCCTACAAACAAAAGTCAATAAACATTTTCGTTTTCTAAAATCGTTCCACAATTCACGTGTCGAGTGTTAAATGGATTGTAGGAATGTATCTGCGCGCGCGCAGTAAATATAATCTCCCCGACAGCTTCATTTAAATACCTTTTGTCAATGAACGGGTTAAGCGCGACGTGTAGTCACGATAAAAAAGAATTATGAAGGGGTGTTGTCACCACTGTGCATATGGACTAGATTTTTTTTTCTCCTAATTAATTACTTCATTGGACAAATATTTTAATTAGGAAACATACTTGTCTATTTTAAATTCGCCTAGGTACTATTATTTGTGTCTATTTTCATAAAAATGTTAATTTAAAAGGATAAATGTTCAGTTACTTACTCACTGTTCAGCTCAATAGAATTATAGTATGTATGTATATAACATAATTAAGGTTTTCTATAATTGGTGTCCTGCAGTAATAATGAATGTAGGTAAATCCTAAAAATCCTAATAAATAAGTAAGTCAGGCCATTTAAAAGAAAAGGCAAACTAAAAATAATAAAATAAAAATAAAATAAAGCTCAGACATCACAACAAAAGTCGGTGTACGTAGGCATAAATAATCCAAAATCTTACTAATAAAAAATATTTCTAAATAAACATTTTAACTGTAAGTGGCTCAGGTCTCAAAGTTAAAGTGTTTAATCTCCGTGTAAACCGTAACACAAAGAACCGTTGCTATCAAAAGTGACAGATCTCGAGAGTGCATTGTGGGACATTATATTAAGCTGATGTCATTTCGCTTCTCTAGTTATTATTCTGCGAGACGAATGCCGGATTTGTGGAATTTGCGCGAAACTCGGTTCGTGGACAAAGAGTAGAGCACCTTAATCCTCAAAACAGCCATTTACGGCCATTACAAATAAAAGTTGGGCCGTCGTCGGTCGTCGATCGTCATATCGACTCAATGCCATAATGGCCATTGACGGGACTTCACGCTGGGCCCGCTGTGAATGGGTCGATGCCAAAAAAATCTATTAGACACGCATAATGGTTTCGATGTATAGATTGAAGTGCGGATGAGATGAAAGTTTCCGATTGACAATGTGATAGAGCTTAGCACACAGCAGTGTTAGGATTATCATAACTATGACGTTTTATAAGATTTTAGGTATCTAACAATTCTCCTAACAACATATCAGCACGTAGGTAGTCTAGATTAAGTAGAATAGACATTATTAGAGTAAGTAGGTATCTATAGTAGGAATCGAAACCACGATTGTCGCCGAAGGTCGAGCCATGTCATGGAAGTAGAATAACTAAATAGACAACTCCATATCTTTTTACGGGACACATAATCATGATAGTACCAATAGGTAGGTTACATTTATTAAAATTAAATTAATTCTCATTTTCTATCACACACCTATCAATCATGCCGTATTGAAAATAAGAGATCACTATCAATGATTACAACAATAAGATGTAGATACAACCATTGTTCAGTATTAAATACTAAATAACTTGTGCGTGTAAAAATGATCCTTTAATATCAATTGATAGAACAATACTGCATTGTTCTTCGTCCAACTCTAAATGGAATCAATATCGATGCCAACGTTTCGATATTCAATTTACCATTGTCGTATTTGTTCTCGATGACAAATATTTTTGTTGAGGGAAGATTGATCGCCAAATTCACCAATGTTCTGTCGGTGTTCATTTCGGAAGCTTTTATTTGTTGCCTGATTGGATGTGATTGAGCACCCCCTTGATTGCATTTTCTTTTATATGATATTGGTTCGGATGCTAACTATTTAGGCGTTTATTTTATAGGTTCCCAAATGCGGTAAAACAAAAAACATAAGTATTGGTATGATTAATGTATAATAATTATAAAGCAGATATAAGATAAACTTACCTATGGATCTTAAAAAAATATGACATTATTAGGTAGTAAGTAAGTAACTTGCTGCACTTTGTTAAGATTACAATGGATAACAGTAGTAGATAACGCAGTAAGGAATTCTCGTTCTTCAGAACTCTTAGGTATGAAATATCTGGTTTCTTTAGCACCGCAGACAATGCTGATCAGAAGCTAATTAGAAAATATTGCAGCATTCTAGATACGTTACGATTTAGTTCCTTACCTATAAATTAGGTAGGTACCTACCTACATGAAAACCTTTCAGAATATAATTCTGGTATTCATATTTATCTAGGAATGTACCTACAGTAGGTACTTACCTACTTCCCTACATATGTAAAAAAGGGGCATTTATCTACTATTTTATGTAAATAATTGAAATTGCCTGCATCGAAAACTAAAACAATTTTATTTTTACTTTGAAATCTGAATACAAATTACGACAACTTTTCAGTTTGCATAAGTACATACCTACCTACTTATTTCGAATATCTCTTAGTTTTTATTAATAGATACCTTACTGAGGACTTAAATGAACTTTCTGTAAATGTATCCACTAAGTATAAAGACAAAGATGAAATGTAAGTAGGTAATTGCCGACGGCAACTACAAAGCGAAGCATTGCATGATGCAATCAATCGCAACTGAGAACGAGAACGAGAACTTATTTGGGGAGAGAGGATACCTACCTACTTACATCGTAGGTACGTAGCACCACAAAGGGGAAAACCCTTAGTAAGTAGTAGGTAAATATATAAATACCTATGCGTGCACCAGCTGTCTATCAGGGAAATCCCATAAACATTTTTCATCAACTTTTTTAAAGGAAATTTCAGATAACCTAGGTATTGTTACTATAAAACATCACGAAATAATTGTTATTGCCAAATATATTATGACTCAATGTAGTAGTTAATGAGGCTTTTAATTCATATTTGATTCATATACCTAACTATTGTAAAAAATATTGACATATAATGTGTCCCATTGATAGGTCTTCCTCTAAAGATTTCATATTAGCTTATTTTACATTGCAAAAAATAGGTACATATAGACAAGTACAATACAAGAAGGTATCATATAAAATAATATAATAGTATAGTAGGTAACAACAACTTACAATAGTCTTGTTCGACGCAGGCGCCGGTAGCGGCGCATACATGTCAGTGATCATTTTGTACGTCACACGGTAAACAAACACTAAAGGCCGGGACACATTGCGAACTCGGATAAAAAATAATAAAAACAATGTTGGAATTTATTTATACAAAAAAAGTCACTGGTTTGAATCGCGGCGGGGTGTCCACATAGTTGACGTTTTGTTGTATCAGTGGCGCGCGTCGGGCTCGTAGCGCGTCGCGCGAACATCGGCCGCATCGACAGCTAGTCGTGAGGTGCGGGGGTGAGCGAAGGGGGAGCGGGGGGGAGGACTAGTGGGCGGGGCTAGCCAATCCCAGCCTCTTACCGCGGCCCGCCCACGCTGCGGCCCGCCTGCAAGGTCGCAGGGCGGGCGTATCGATCGCACGCGCTCGTACGCCGAGACTCCATTTTATTTCGGCTCCCTCGATTTGCATAAACTTTTTTGTTTCAAATTATTCCTTAGTTGTCTTACTTAGAGCTTAGATATAATGTGTTCTACGCTTCAACAAACCGCTATACGAGTACGTGCTCGAAATGTTTTCATTTTCAGGATGATTTTGATTTAGATACCCTATTACCTACCCTAGAATCTTAAATATTGTGAACTTTTACTATTTTCAATGCTCAATACCTAGTTAGGCAAAAACAATTTCATATAAAATGTTGTCAAGCCGAAACCATATGGCTCGCACCGTCAAAAAGTTATCAGATCTCATGTAGAGCAAAGCTTCTAACTCTACACGTCCTAACTCTACGAGCCTTAACTTCACAAACGTCAAAATATGTACCTAAGTAAGTACCTATAGTTTGGCCGTTTCGATACTACAAAAAGTGTGATAGAAAAGTAATGAACAGTGATTAAATTTTTCACCTTACGCCCATGTGACGGTAGCGAAACGGCTATCGTCATCTACCTACTTATGTACCTAATGCCCTTTTGGTCACTGAAAATTTAGGCTTACAATTATTTCCACAACGAAACTACAGGGGAGTCAAAAATGGGCCAAATGGCTTCGAGAATAGGATGGTATGGTACGGCCGTGCCTTCTTTTGCTCGACTCGACGGGGGCTCTTTCGTGCCCCCAGAGAGGCAGGGTAGGCACCTACCTCTCTCTGATTCCATGATTTTATTTGTTCCCAGAAAACACATCATATCTATTAGGTACTAAGCTACGCGCTACTAATGCTCGTGACATAGGTTGGTATTGTAGGTATGATAGGAATCCTATATACCTAGGTTTCTACACAACCTAGCTACCAGATTTACACAAGTTACCTATACCTACATATTAGCAGTTTTTGACTAACAGAAGAATATGTGTATCAAATCGTAAAGCACGAAAGCATGAAGACGACGAATGCTCAGTGGTAGTAACGTCGAATGCCGAGCGAGACGATGGTCGCGATTTGAATCCTTCAATGAGCTTGAGCTTTTGCTGAAGGAAAACTTTATTAGAAAACCTAGCATCTTCCGGTGTGTTCCAACAGTTGCACTTGAGAGCTAGTTCCTTTCTAGGCTTTGTGTACCTACTTATCACCATCGGCCACATCATCAGTGATCACGGTAAGATTGTGGTCAAACGGCTTGTGTTTGTAGGTACCTATATGTTACCATATGATTGCGAACACCGCTAGTTTACAATCTATCTCGCGAGATCGTAAACCGATTCATTGTGAACTGTAGGTACCTACTACCTACCATACTCCTCACAATACAACGTATAATTTTCGATAGTTCATAATATACCTATCCATATCAGTTCATAATTTTACGGTTTGATATGGTTGGCACATGATCTAACGAAAATTAACACGCCACATTGCAAGCACTATGGTATAGTTCACAATGCATCGATAGTCAACAAACCCACGAGATAGATCACAAAACAAAGGCTGAGCGCCTTTGTTTAAACGGTGATATAGGTACCTACATACCTATATAATAAACATACTTTCGCATTTATAATATTAGTAAGGATATAGATTAATAACATCATAATATAAACATGCTAGATCATGTCAGCTTAAATTAATTAAACGAGCAGAGAATACAAATTACTTATCGAGTTGAGACATTAAATTGCTAGTACGAGGTATTACTATGTCGTGTCTGACATTTGATCTAAAGGTGAAGCTTCTTATTGATCATGTAGGATAATATCTACTTATAAATGCAGATATTAATTAACGGTTATTTTAGAAGCTTTAATCTCCATACTTACTCTAATTTGTGCTAAAATAATTAGGTAAATGGCTTAGATTTGATTTTGATTCAAAGTTCAGTAGGTATATAGTTGTTTGCATGGTCGTAGGGTACTTTGTAGTACCCGCCTGGCTGCCACCCTCAAGTTGAAAATCTGTCACCAAGTACAAAGGTGCCGAAAGCGGTGTGTTCCGACAGCTGCACTTGAGAGCCAGTTTTCTTCTAGGCTTTGTGTGCTTACCAATATCAACCATATCGTCACTGACCACGGTGAGGTTATGATCAAACACAGGCCTATATACTTAAACCATCTGTTTAAATTTATTCAATATTAAAAAAACATTTTTGCTCATTAGTATCACCGGTAAAATTGATTCCCTAAAGTTTTATGCAATATTATTTATAAATAGTTTATTCATAAATAGTAATAATTGAATACCAAGTCTCTGTTTATTACTTATAAGGTTGGGGTTCTCTGGTATTCTATTAAAAATATTTTTGTGGCAACGTAGGTCTATGTTAGAGATCAATGAATAAGAGTCCGTACCAGCTATGTAAGTTTTACTACTTAGGTACTTACTTAGATATCTGAGCATATTTTTAATTAAATTATTTTACATGTCAGCCACGATGTAAAGACTAGCCTTAGATACCTATCTACTTATAGCTGTCATTAATTTCATTTCAAAACTTTGATTCATAATTAGGTACTTTGATCTTATTTATTTTTTTAGCGAAATTTTTTTTTTAAATAAATATGATTGTAATTGTAACCAAGTACCTATCAGATAGAGAATTAAAAGTAAAAAAAAATTGGACAAACTTGTTTTTATTCAGATCCATCATCAGACCAGCTCAATGACACTTTTATTGTATTGTCATTGGACTTACGTATGTGTAGATATCATTAAACTTCGGGAACTGAGTCAAAGTTGACTAATAATATTCAACCTAAACAGGGCAAGTTAAATAAAAGCTAGTTCAAGATCTATCTGCCGCTATCAACAGTGAAAACATCTGACGATATTTTATAAGGGCCGTCCTAAAAATGTCAGTAAGCTTTCAACAAGGTGTTAAAGTTAATGAATTATAATGCTCGCCACAAAAACATTATAAACACAACCAAATAATTCGTAATGGAACGTAAAAAACACCAAAGTACCTTGCGGGAAAAAAAGTCCAATGGCACCCTTCCGCACCCTCAGAGTTCCTTCGGAGACCGCTAAACATTCTCAGAGAACGTCGTCGCTTTAAAAATAGCTTAAGCGGCTAATAGTTTTATGACACGCATAATAAGTAAAATGTTTTTATATCGTCCACGATGAATATTGTACCCTATCGTACGGTATCAAGGTGTAACGTCGTACTATCGGAAAACAGGAAATGACAGTCGCGGGGCATTATAGCGACATTAGACAGGGGTGCCATCGGGTTCATAAAATAGTAAAATTGTAGAGAGGTGAGCGGGGGCGGGCGGGAGGGGCGCGAGGGGCGCTGGGCGTGTCCGGGATAACGAAATAAAAATGCTCGAGGCTTACTCATGGGCGACCGTGCGAACTCCGCTTAACGCAATAAACATTTTAATTTGAACACGAAACTCACGCTGAGATGTAAAATTACAGCATGAGAGGGCGGCGTGTGCAAAAGAAATCAAATTACGAGGAAATTTCACGAGAGCAATATTTTTTGTAGCAAATCCACAAGCCTTAGCCCCGTAGCCGTAGCCACGGCGTAGTGTCGGAAAATCAGTCGTAATTTAGACATAAACGACATCTTTATTGTGATTAAAAAATTTATGATTATAATTTTATTCGGTTTGATAAATAACATTATTGCAGTTGGTGATACTCGTTAAAAAATCAAAAACCCTTTTTTAATATAACATAGGATTAACTATTCAGATACAAGCAAGCTATAGGTAATATGTTTCAGTAAAAAAACCATCATGCACTGTTTTGCTTAAACTGCAAGATTATTTTTCACTATTTAGGAAACCATACATTGAAAAGGTATAGAACCGAATTGTATTACCTACGAATGTTTATGTGTTTGACCGGCGTCGTCGGTCACACGACCGGCGGAAATAGGCGGAAGTGAGCGACGCCGGGTTCTATCGACAAGATCATTCGATGAACACTGTCCTATAGATAACAATATTAAAACGGTTATTACGACAAAGTACCTAACGCTTGAGATAACACGAAATACTTCGTGTTATCTGTGTCGTGTGTTACTTCGTGTCTAATGAACATTATTAAACAAAATAAACCAATTTACTCTCACTCTCTTTTTAAGGAAATGTAGAGTTATATAGTTCTGAGATATCAATCCAATTGCTTGTTAGCCACGCTTATTTTTGCTATTTTCCGGTAAATTATAATATACAAAGACAGCTTATTTATAAACATTTTCTTTCTATTTCAATAATGTTTGTAAATTGCGATTTACCTAGTGCAACAAAATCTGCTGATTCAACAGGATAATGGTGCTCCATTACGTATCTTATTTTAACTTTATCAAATTGATACTGGATCCTACCTATTAATTGACATCAAGACATAATTAGGCATTTCTAATACCTACATGTGAGGCAGGTTTTTTTGAAGGTTACTTTACTAACATTTATATAACTGGGGAAAAACTGACTCAGGTTGGAACCAGAAACATAACCTATTGAAATAGATTATTATTAATAAACAATAATTCGTTTTAATTATAAATTTACTTTTGCCAGTTACAGACTACGTTTAAGAATTTCAACTATTCTACAATATTTTCCAAATCTAATGTACCTAAACGTATACCAATTCCCTCGGGAGCACCTTGAATAATAGAGTCGTATATAGCTAAGTGTTAGCAACCTCACATAAATTTGGCTGAGTGTGGGGTGGGATACGGCTACTTTTACCTATCCCTACGTAGGTACATCCCCTTACTTCACTCTTGGGGAGTAGTCTCGGTCATCATACAAAGCTATCGGTAGGTAGGTAGGTAGACATGTGAGAACGATGGCCACTCGACTCGAGATTAGAGAAATGTTCACTTTTGTTTGTGTCAGGGGACCGGGAAAATGATAATTTATTTATCGTTTGATTTCTGCTAACCGAATCTATATCATCTTATAGGTACTACTTAGCTTCTACATTTTATTAAGGTAGGATTTCTAATGGTAGAAAACGATTTTCATCCTAGATATCAATAAAAATACTTAGGTTCGAATTAATAATTCGTCTAAGTACCTACTTATGTATACCGACTACGTTCCAATTTCGTAGATTAGAACTACCATGTAAGAAAACGGTACATAGGTAGGTACCTAATGAACTTTATTGAATTTAGATCTCATTATCTTGAGTTCCATAATATTTTGAACGCACACGAGACGATGGACGATTCTATTGATGATCTATAAGTATGACTTGTTTGATATTTGAGTAAGTACCTACTACCACAAAATATATGAAAATTCAAAAAAATCTTACGCGGTAGCCCTGCAATTTTTTTTGTAAAAGTCAGCCTATCCAGAACAAAATATAATAATATAGATAAATCTAATATGACAAAAAAATATTCCTACTCCTAGGCCCAATTGCACCAACATCGTATAACACTAACACCTGGGTTAAATATGTAAATTTAACAAATTTTCTATACAATTTCTGTCACATAGCCATATTTAACCCGGCGTGGTTAGTGCTATAAGTTGTTGGTGCAATTAGGCTTTAATCAAACTAAATAAATTAAATGAAACAAGCACCTTTCACCAATATGTCGCAAAGATATTTTATCAATTAAATAATTTATTGTTTTATAACACGATACCTACATCTGGTATGTACATATATATTGCAAGCTAGCTGTCTCGACCACACGCGATCTCGCTAGCGACTGCCCGCGGCTTCTCCTGTTCACAATTCAATGCACATTGTGTACCCGTTTGCCATTATTCACCGATAGCCTTTTCAATTGAACTCTTAATGCTAGCTCGAATCCAATGAGGATTGTTCTAAAGAAATATCTAATATACCTACAAATATATTATGATTTTCTTATGATCGGATATGAGAAGAAAGGTAAGTTTTTTTTTTATACTACTAAGGTAGCAAGCAAGCATACGGCCCACCTGATGGTAAGTGGTTACCATCGCCTATCGCCATTTGCAATACCAGAGATATTGCCAATATGTTGCTGACCTGTTACAATGCCGAGAAGGCTCTCAAGTGTAATGAGGAATAACAACAAAAAAATCTAATTAGTCCGTCAGTTAGATTATCAAAAAATATTGGATACCTACGTATTTTTTATTTTATCAAATCAATAAGAAATTACAAAGATAAGTCCCATCAAAGTGCAGGATTACGGCTTGTGACGTCATTGTACAACTACTTTTTAGTACACTTTTTGCAGACCGGAAAATTTTAACGCACTGTATCTTCGTTTTTTTTGTTTTCGGATCAAAATAAAAAATACGTATCCAATATTTTTTGATTATCTAACTGACGGACTAATTAGATTTTTTTGTTGTTATTCTTCATTGCCGGAACACACCGGTAGGTGCTTGCAGACAATTTTTCAACTTGAGGGTGGTAGCCAGCCAGGCGGGTACTTCAAAGTATCCTACCACCGTGCTATGGTTTCCTCACGATGTTTTCCTTCACCGAAAGCTCAAGCTCATTGTAGGATTCGAAAAAGTATATAACTTAATTTTACAATATTTAAGGTGTTCATGATCACGATGTTCACCGACTAGAAAACGGTTCGAAAAATTATGATCGGGCGTTTAGCATGTAATTTTCGTAGGAAAAAGTCATCGTGAACGCCCGATTAAAATTTATCGGACTGTTTTATGATCGGTCAACACCTAAGTATGCCAGACATAAATTTTGTTGACATTTCAAATTACCCTATCTTATAGTTAGTGAACCTTCTTGACTTTGGAGACTAATGTGCAATTAAGAGATGTAAATTGTATATAAAATTCCTTATGAAACATCCGGCTTGCTTGAATGGTGAAGGAACATCGTCTCACGTGGCAATGCACGCGCGCCTTCGAGCACCATGGCCGCGACGAATGCATTAATCGCGCCTCTCATCGCTCGCACAATACCCATTTCACAGTGTCCATCGAATCGATGACGACAAATCAAAATAATTTACCGATTTCATCATTCGATATTCGTTCCGATATAATTTCCCGACTTCGTGTCGGGAAATCGTAATGATAATATTACAGTCCGGATTACCGTTCAGTGATCATTAAACAATTACAGGTAATGAATTAGTATTATGTAGAGTTTGTTGCAAACAAGTTCTTGATAATTTATATTTTATCTACACCGCTAAGGTAGGATAATCACGATTTTATTAGGCATAATGTAATAAGACGTTGAGACGAAGTTATTATTAAGTTTCTAATAATATGGATTTTCTTCCAAAATTGAACATAGGAAATGAACCTATCGTTAAAAAAATCCATTATTGAAAAAACTATTTGTAAGTTTCAAATGTATCGACCGATAGATAGATAACTCTTTATTCTATACCAGGAATATTTCTAAGCAGGAAATAAAACTAAATTAACTGGGAAACCTAAAGAACTAAACAATGGCTGGATTTATAGTTATAAAGAGATTTTTTGTCCTTTTTAATTAGATGTCTAACTGTCAATTTTTAGAGCGAGATATTTGTCTTTTTTTTTTTTTTTTGAAAGGACTTAAGTTGGTAGCCTCAGACGGCTGCAACAATCTTACCGGACAAATATTTTGGTGAAATGAAAGACTAATTAGGGTTTTGCTTATGTTTTGTAATACTCGTAACGATGAACCCACGCATTCATGCTATAGTGATCTAACATGGTACTTATTAAAGAAACAAAATAAATTGCTTCGAAGTCTGCGTTAGTTCTGTAGTTACAGATAGATAAACACACATAATAATAATTAAAGTACTTACTAATATTTTCATGTCCTTGTGTTCCGCGGACACGGGGTCGATACTAACCTGAAAATACAAAACAAAAATGAGTTACAAAATCATAAAAATTGAAACAAAATTAAAAAATATTATCACCTACGGTCTAACCACATGCAAGACATTACCTATTTCCCCATCAATCAACACGTAAATAATAATAAAAAGGCATAAAAACAAATTAGAAAGTCCCTAAAAAGTTAATATCATAAAGTCGGAGCGTACACACGAGCGAATTTAATTTGGAGCTTTTTTAATTACGGCAGGAGATTCATTCGGAGCGGGCTGGTTTCGGCGCCGCGGTCGCTAGCCCTGTAATTATGGGGCCCATAATTGCGAGACCCAACAGTCTGCACCCCGCACCTAGCCCTCGTCCCTCTCTCTAGCCATGGATAGCATTGCCGCTAAAATAAGAATGGTTTTAGGTACTATTTTTGGAGTCGTGCGTGGTAGATAAGTAGCCTGTAGGTACAGTTTTATCTTTTAAATTATACCAATGACTACCTATCCTATTATACCCAATCAAATAGTCCTTGATATATTTTATAGGTATTTAGTAAGATAGTTGCTTACACAGGAAGGAAAGACATAGGTAGGTAGGTATACGAGTGGAATTCAAAATTATTCATATTTGACATGTTGGTTCATAAAGAATATTCATTGTAAGTAAATGGTCTTTCTTTGTTCTTATCGTAGTTTTTTTAATTTCTCTGTGATAATGTTGACATCAAGAATATGTCCCAGCTTTCGGTTAAATATATGGCCGACAATAAAACTTAAGATTGCCAGTACTCCGTAACATAGCTATTATTTACATAGATTTATAATTTATAATAATAGAACAATAAAGCATGATTATCAACATAAAACCATAACTTAATAGCACTCATAATGCGCATCAGTCGTGGATCTTCCTAACAGTGGTAGCTACAAAAGGATTGTATTTTAATCGTGATGACTCGCTGATTGAGCATGAAAAAATATTTTAACTCTACATTAACATAATTATACATTTGATCTATGACTAATACACGGATGAACTACTTACTGCAGGTGTATTAAATAGTAGGTATGTTGGAAAATAATAAATTTTTTGTTTGTCATTTTAGTGGATTCACAGTTCAAGGTACTCGCGTCACAAGTACCTACTTACATAACGACCTGCTAAACTTTGAAAATAAGTAAGTAATATTGCAAACATTTTTTAAAAAAAACAACCGATACATTAAATGACTTTATTAAAATTTGATTATATTAAACTTTATAAACTAGCATTGTGTTAGAACGAAGTCAATAAAGGAAGAAGACCTCTCAAGGTTCATTGTGGCGAGAGGCGATATGACGGGACGGGACAACGACGGGAGGTGTTTGTGTGCCGTAATCACACACCTAATCACACCAATTAAATATTTTTATTCCCATTCTACCTTTGTTGGCCGCCGAGGTGTGCCTTTGTTAGCTTATTTTCATGGACGCCTTTTATTTGCAGTGCAACGTTCGACGCTGCGATGGAGTCATTTTTTGCGAACAACGATTCACGTAATTCGAAGTATTGTGGGTAATCATATAGCTAATTATTTTATTTTTACACAGAATATTTTTTTAATTCAAATTTTAGTACGCATTCGGTTATTATTCATGAATTTTTTATTATTGTTTTAAGTATATTAAACATGAATTTGAACTTCCAAACTAATTACATTTGAATTAAAATAATTAAGCCTGTTTCTTAATAACTACTTAAGTACCTACTTGGATTAATACTTAGAGCATGATTTTATTAGATTTATAGCGATCTAATATCCAGTAAGTGCCATATTCTAAATATAGGTACTTATGTATGCAGTTTTATTTTCTTTAGTCTATAAGAAAAAGTAGAGCCAAAAAATATCTCCTACATTGTTATTTATTTAACAATCTTAAAATTTTACGTTAGTTCAGTAAGTGTAATGGATATAATTTCTTTTTACCCGACTCACTCAGTAGGAGGGCATGATATAGGTATCGTTAGATTCGTCTTTATTGCGCAAGTGTCACTAGGTACCTATATTAAAATTATCTAAAACCAAAATGGCCCAATTTTTGGCGCTAAAATATAGGTATGTTTTAAAAAAACTCCCAATCCTATCAGGGTATCAAAATTAAGATTTTTAAAAGGCGATGAAAGATTTTGGGATTGAATAAATACCTACTACTTAAATGAAAATATTTTCTACATTATTTGAAAATAAAAATAATTAAATTCAATAAAAAATAATTCTATTTAGAAATAAAAAAGGCAGAATCTTGAACAATAATGTTTACTCGTTTATAAATATGTATGATAAAAAATTACCTCGTTGAAATAGCCATTATTGATATTGTGCTGTACAGGGTGCGAGCCCCCGTGCTGTTGATAGTATGCGCAGTTCATATTAGCCCATCAGATTCTAATACGACACCGGGAAACTCACTTAATTATCACTCGTTTTACACACGCGAAAAAATTTTCATTTCAAAGAAAAATTTTCGGAGCAATTATCTCGTAACGAATCGATGCGACGACCGAATCTCGCCTACTAATTGCAGGGTTCCAGGTTCGGTAGAGCGCGAGTGTGGTTTCACTCGCACACTCTCCGTCTCTGTCGCGGGCCGCGTGGTGCGCTAGTGCGCTTGTTTGTTTACTCGCGGGGCGGCGCGAGTGGCACAGGGCGGCTGCTGAGGGCGGGAGCTTTTATCGCACACGCAAAACTAATATAAACTCGCCAACGCACTTTTTAGTGCTGTAATGAGTGTTTTTATTATAATCTCTTCAAATTTTCGATAAAGTTGTTGATCAAACTTTTAAATTGAAATTAATAATAATAAACTTGGATTTAAATTAAATCATTGAGTAGGTAAGGGATTTTAATGTCTGGTGCCAGTTTCAGTATCAAAGTAATTACTTACCTACGTACATACCTACCCATGAAAATATTTATGTAACTTAGAAAAAAATATTGAGTATAAGTTGTTATTGTGATATACTAGGTAGGTATACCTAATAGGTATATCAAAAGTGTATTTGCGAAAACTTGAATCATATGTAGGTACCTATTGCGTTCAAAATTACAGCGCAAACGTCTCTTTGTAATAAATTTCAGCTGTGAAAAGCTTTAAGCATTTACATACTTATCTTACTTTATATATGTTACAAATTCGATTTTTTCACGCCATTCGATAATAAATGTTTCCGGTCCGTAATAAAGAATATTGGGATCGTTACCCCTGCGACTATTATAAAAATTGGTCCATTTTTTACTCGTCCAATCTGTGCGAGGGCGGATACGGCTCATATGACAGGATACACTTTCCTTTTACACTATTGATAAGTATCACGCGAAATGTGATCACGTGATTCCGTAACAGCTGTTACTTTATACTGAGGGGATTTTAATAAAATGATTTTAAAATAGTTAAAGTACCTAAGCGTTGAAGAAATAAAATTAGATACCTAAATATAATATGTTAAGTACTCTTTAGCTATGACTTCTATAGAATGATCGGTTGTTCGAAAAGTTTTTGTAGAAAATAAACAGGCAACTAGAGTAGAGATGTCCCCGACGATATGGTGAGTATTTTGTATAGAATATAGAATAACATGCGCAAATGATAGTGATTAGAGTGCGAGCACTGTGGGTGAGCGCGTGCGCGGATATAATTATTGTAATCTCAGCGCACACGCTGCGCCTGCGACGCGACGCTCCCGCCGCGTTCCTCGCGCCCGGTACTTACTGTTCTATTATTCACGAGTTGATGAAACCCACCCTGTATTAAGTATATTATAGTATAGCATAAAAAAATATATATATAAATCAGTTTCAGTCTTGATAAAATCTATTCGGTATAAAAAGCCTTTAGGGTATGACATAAAGGCTTTTTATACCGAATTAATTTTTAGGGCTCCGTACCTCAAAATGAAAAAACGGGACCCTTATAGGATCACTTTGGTTCGTCTGTCTGTCTGCATATTTGATACTTTTTATATATATATATAAGATGGGCTTGCGTTTGACCACAGACTCGTCCAGTGGACGATGACGAAGTATACTTCCAGTTGATTTAGAATCATGAAATTTGGCAAGGTCTCACTGTAAAATTAAAGGCATAAACCCAAAACTTGATATTTTTTCATGTGATTGTAGTTATACCTACTTATCATATGAAAAAAGTACATTTTTAGTTGGAGATCTCTAAATAAGAGATTGTCCTTCAATCAGAATTATCTGTACAGAACCCTCAGTGCACGAATCAGACTTGCATTTTTCAGGTTTCTTAAAGAAATACTTTTAAAATATAAATGTAAGTATTTTAAATTAAGTTAACCGTTTAACACACAAAGAACCAAACATGGTAACTTTGTAGATACGTATATAATTTGAGTAAAATTACAACAAAAAATTTTGAAAAATATTATTTTTAATAAAGTATTGTAAAGGTAAACATGTATACAAATTGTAGTCGCGTGCGCATCTGGCGCGGTGCCGCCCTCGACGCCGCCCAGCCTCCGCCCTGCGACTTCAATGTATTCCATGTATCGAATTGCAAACCAAACAACAAATACTCATTCATTGCATTATTTTCTGACCGTTTTGACCTTATTGTACCCGATGAATAATAACTATAGATGAATTGTAACTTCAAATTTTCGTACAAACTTACTTAAGTTCGTGTATTTAATACGCCGCAAATAAAGTAATTTACGAAAATGTATAATAGGGACCTATTCCTATTATAATAGGGATCAATTTCATCCAGAACTAACGTAAAATAAAATAAACTCTAGTGATGTAACGTAACTTCGAAAACTGTCCCCCACAGTTTCATCCGCTTGTTTTCCGTGTTGCAGGAGTGGGGGATATCGCGGCAAGCGGCTATCATCAATCTCATCCAGCGGATTATTGTCACCGCCGGAGTCGTCTAGCGGCTAGACTATAGCCGTTTTTTAAACAATCGGTTTGCTGCGGAAAGATGGCAAGAGACCGAACGGAATGACTTTGATGTGGAATGCTACATGTATCGACACCTTACTGGCTCCATCTTACTTTCCAGCTACTTCAGATAGTTAGGTATATATTTTTGATATAATAGAGAGGGAATATGCATGATATTTTTTCATATAAGAAACAGTAGGAAAAATATTTCGGATAACAATAAAAATAACCAAGATATAAGCCATCAAAAATTTATTCTTAAGTATCTCTTTCTAGCAAAACAATTTAGCATGAAGTTTATATGGCCGTAATAGTATATGACGTCACATACTATATCCGATCTCTCTGTCACATGGAACAGTTTTACATTCAGAAGTAAAACTTTTATTCTCTATAAATCATGGTGTCAAGCATCACTACCCATCCGTTTCGGTGGGCTTGACATCAGGTAAAACTTTCCAATGTATCCCTTCCTGCATTTTTATCTTCCAGTCACAGTACGCAAAATCTTTTTAAAAAAATATACACAATTCTTTAGGTGACTCCGATGTTCAAATTTCTTACTGTGCGGAAGCTAAATCTGCTTGGATAACAGCTTGTCCGGGTGAAAGTTTACCCGAAAACACCCAAATTCAAAGGCAATGGGATGAGCCACTCTGTAAACAAATTCAGTCAACCTTACTTAGAGACTCGGTGAGCCTTGCAGAGCGAGCTCGTCTTCTTGCCGCCTCCGAGAGAGAATAAGGCTACTGGCTTCAAGCTTTGCCCTCTGCAAACGTCGGCACCTTACTAACAAATAGCACTTTTTCACTTGCTATAGGTCTGCGACTGGGCTCCACCACCAATGAGCCCCATCGCTGTCCGTGTGGAGAGAGCGTCAATAGTTAGGGTCACCACAGTCTTTCTTGTCCCCGCAGCGCTGGTCGTCTGCATTCGCAGGGCCCTTACCAGCGTCAACGTGCCGGCTTTACTTGAGCCGAACGGTATTGCACGTGACGATGGTAAGAGACCTGACGGGATGTCATTGATACCTTGGAGTAGAGGAAGGCCTTTGGTCTGGGATGGGACGTGTGTTGATACACTGTTACCGTCACATCTTCAGTCTACCTCCAGGGCATCTGGCGCAGCGGCATCGACAGCAGAGAGCATCAAAAGGCGCAAATATGCGGCCCTTGGTGACGGCAATATATTTGTTCCTTTTGGTGTGGAAACTCTGGGGCCTTGGGGACCCGAAGCGCGGCAATTTTTTAAAGAACTCTCGACGCACCTCATAAAGTTGTCCGGTGACCAGAGGGCTGGCTCTTACCTAGGTCAAAGGATTAGCCTTGCGATCCAGCGCGGTAATGCTGCCAGCCTTCTGGGCACGTTACCCACGGGCAGCGATCTGAACTCAATATTCTATTTATAATATTATGTTCATAAATATACAACGGAACAGGAAATTTTCATTTTGTATATATCTAGTAATTTTTTTTTTGGTTTAATTTCATTCTCTTAATTACTAACATGAGAATCTTATTATGAGTACTTACCTAAGCTGACTTTTATCTAAGTATATTAAAATATAAACCGCTCTACTATAACAGACCAAATGAAATAAATAGCACAGTATTTCACATCTACACGTGAATTAAGTATCCCCTTCAAAAGACATATTGTGCATTGCGACAGTCGCTCACTATGGAAGGGTGCAATATATCCGGTTGCAATCTTACACCAACTTCCGTGGTATTGCGTATTGTCGGTGCAACTAACGGCTGCTTAAACATGAGCTACTCATATATATATCATTTAAATCCCAGCTTTGCAGAATTGGTGTCTAGTAATATATAATAAAATAATATAATAGTTAGGTTTATTTTTGATACCTACGTACCTTTTTTTTGTGGGAAATTCTCATAGGATACCCAACCGCCCCAGGGGAGTGATCAAATTATGCCGGAATCATACCAGCTAAAACACTTCGGTGGTCATCATCTGCGGGGTAGAGGGGGGTGGGTTCTCGTGCAGAACGCGTATTGACTCCCCCTCCACGCGGGGCGCTAGATATCCCGTTCCAGAGAAAGTGTGATACTTCCTCCCAGCACCCTCGCTGTGCTATCACACGATGGATCGTGACCACATCGTCCCATCGTTCTCCTTGAGATCGCTTCTGGACGCACGAGGCCCCGCTCCGATTGCCCACGACACCAATGGACCCCATTTAGTCGCCTTTTACGACAGACTGGGAACACCGTAACTATTATCAAGACAAACTTTTTATATCAATAAGGATAACTCGTCTTATCTACGTTTACTAATAAAACCATAGATAATCTCTTTGAAAATAGAGCCATCCATACCCAAAACATTGTCCAAATTTCATTCGTAACACATGTGATTTGTCCTTTTAGGTAGGTACAGGGTATTGTTGTCGTAGTCAGCTTAACGCTATTCACGAGGTTTCATTCAATGAGTGCGCGAATTCAATGGCAGGACATTTGACGACCACTTCCTATGCAAAATGTCGCGTAATCCGGGAATAAAGGCATTCATTGAATGTTTCCGCTGAGCTGCAACTCTATGAGAACCGAGTACAAGTGTGTGACACACAATGAAGTGTCGCGATGTCGAGATGTTCACTTGACGGAACGATATTTAGATGTCAGTCGTCGACACTGTTTACGGACATAATAGGATTAAATGTGAAGAGCGAATTGTGTTTTGGGATATGTTCCTTTGAGGTAGAAATTTAGAGAGTAACTGCTATTTTTTTTTTGTATGAACTGTTTAATTCTGTAACCAGTGTAGACAAGCAGCAATTTCAAGCCGTCTACATTACTTAACATTCACTTAATATTTCTATTGAATACTTATATGATATTAGTTTACACGTAATAGAAATATTCATTTATGAAAATATTTTAATATGTGTAGTTGAAGTGCATGTTCTTGTATGGTGGCGTGTAGTCGGCGCGAGGCGTGAGGCACTGCACCGTGCTCATGACAGCAACACCGTCGACGCGCCGCGATGTGCCAAACAACAAAATAAACCAGCGAACCCGTGTAATAATGGTGTTTCCACCCTGTAACAATAACTACATAATAGTCGAGAGCTTTTACGAGCTTTTGTGAGCTCGTCGAAGCTTCTACATGGTGTTTTTGTGATGGACGCCGCTCGACGCACCGCGCTTCACTTTATGACTGAAAATATTTTATTGAATACTTACCCTGGACTTAAAGATTCAGCACCGAGTTCAAAAGGGCCCTTAATCGGTTTACTGTTTGTGCCTTCATCATATTGTTTGACGAATGAAATACTTTCTCCCACACAAGTCACCCTCAACTCTTGTGAATACAATCCCACATTCGCTTCACGTATACAAACTGACAAGAGAATCGAGCGAACTACATCGCCGAGACACTGACAAAGCACCTATTACCTTATAAGTGCGAGTACTTTTACACTGCACTTCATAAAATTGTTCAATATCGAACTTGCTCGGAGCTCGAGATAAATATTCCCAATTATAAAATATGGTTATCGCAACCATTTAATTTAAAAATATAATAACAGTAAATTCACTAAAAATAATTGGATATTGATTCCGTCTCTTCGATTTAGTGATTTCGAGTATTAGCTGTGGTATTAGGTATCACATGACTGATTTTCTTTGAATGCTTAACTTGTGCGGGCCTATAATAATTTGTCCACTTTGTACACTATTAATAAATATAAATATGTAATTCATGATCGAAATAAACATGCTGCTGCTAAGCTTTAAGTAGGTAGGAATAAAAGTTCAGAGACGAAATAATTACGCAAAGATTTAATTAATTCTAAGCGCATATTTTAGAGAAGATTCTTGTAAGTTTCACGGTGTGGCCGCGTGGAGATGGTCCGTTGTTGAGATAAAATTAATAGCTGCTATTAAACCGCGAAACACTCCGCGGAAGACTTCATTAATTTTCCACAACGACTACGCCTCTAAATGCCTGAGATCGTCCAACGATAGATTTATTAATTATTAAACATTATAGTTTATTTCCTTATCTACCATTATATCTTTTTATCAATGCATAAATGGGTAACTTTAATATTCATGCATCACATACAGATACATTGATTCAGGTGAGTATGGATTTACAAGGAGGGTGAGGATGGAGGTCATGCAGGGGGGGGTGAGGTCGATAGCCGCAATAAATCAAGATATTATCTTCGTGCGAGCATTACGGCCTCGATACCGAAGGGTAAGTCGTCGGACCCGGCGGATATACCCAGATAGGTATGAACTTCGTGCACACTCTAAGTTAATCTATAATGCATTTGTGTCGATTGATTAGAAAGTTGATTGACCCTCCATTAATAAATGAATAAACAAAATTGGTATTTTTTAGCCGTAATAATGTGATTTTCTAATACTAATCCACCATAGAAGAAAACTGTTTTTCAAGCAAACTACAGGAACGTATTCAATATAGGTTTGGTGTCAGATTTTCACTTGAAGGTAGTATACCTACAATGTTACCGAATTTTGGTTTCATCGTGATACCTTCACCAAAAGCTCAAGCTCGTTGTAGAATTGACGTTACAACCACTGTCCATCATCACCATGTTTCATTTTCCTTTGAGGATTAAAATCTTCATTTTGTTATGATTTATCAGTCTGAAAACTACATTTAATTTTAATATGCGATTGTATTATTTTTATACACAAGTGATTCATTACCAGAATGAAATCCTGATTTCGTAAATTTCGACCATATTGGAGATAAATTTTGAAACGCGCTATAATCAATGATGCTACGAAGTATAATTACATACTAAACCATATAATTTTAAAGCCATTAATTAAAATTCAACTAAAGATGGAAACAACAAAGTATCCCGGGAATCACAAATCAAACGCAACTCGGCGATGGCCGGGGGCGCCATAAATCAGAGGCGCGCTTAGGCCTTCTTAGCTTTTCTAGATAGAGATTTATCCCGTAATAACATGTTGTTTTTCACTAAATCAACCACCGAATTATCCGGTAGAGCAGCAATGATTAATCGGCAAGGCTGCCGATGTAATGACGGGTGCATAGCGCGATGCGGCGCACGACACGAAAGATTGCCAGCCACTAGGAACTGTGTCCACGCCTAGACTAGGTAGGTACTTACTGCCCCGGTAAGTGGATCGAAAATAACCCACTACATAAAATATTGGGAATACACCTTTGTATAAACTTTGTTTATCACCGGAGAAAAATAGGGACATACTTATGCTACTATTAAATTATACTTATCGAAGAAAGCGTTACATATAGGTAGGTAGGTAAATTAAATTAACCGAACATGATTTCTTTATGATGATTAAAAGTATAGATTTAGTGTCATTTATACAAAATAATTACTCTCTAACCTTGTAAGGCAAACAATCTTTACAGTGAGTAGAGTACCTACCAACCTACCACGAACGCAATTATATTGAAACGACCGTTGTCCGCTGAGATCAGCGTGCGTCGTCGCGTCGACGGAATCTCATCTCGGTTCATCTGTTCCACGATTAACTTTAATTAAACGCTATCTTTAATTAAACTTACACGCGGCAAACGATATTTCATAAAAATAAAATACGATTGTAGTGCAACTAGGAAATCTTTATTAAGATTGCGACTGCAAAGAGGCGGGGCGGGCCACTTGTTTGTGAATTTGAATAATCGGCGCATTACAAGTTTACATTATTACGTACAATCAAATACACCGCGAATTTAACATATAATTATACACAGTAAGCGGACCGCAACTAGTGGAATGTTCCGTATTAATCTGATAGGTATGTCAGTACCTACTTTAGTCGGTCGTGACATTATCTTCTAGATGCATTTAACTATTTAGCCACTTTTGTACTCTCTACTGCAGTTAGGAATAAACAGATAATATTTAATACTATTTATTCTATCTATTTACCCAATATTTTCTATAGGTACCTGTATTTTTTTTAAAGATCAACTTTGGATTTCCTTATTTGCACTAATCATGACTTTCTTCTTTTAATTTACTATAGAGGTAATCACTATAAGATCAATGAAAATATTCACTTGAATATTTACTAAAGTATACGTTGCGAGCCACCTTCTATTTTTCTCATTAAGTACTCTTAAAAGTTACTATTGTCCAACTAAGATACTCAATATTATGTTATATTTATTTATCTATAAGGAAGATGCAGATTAATACGTAATTTATTTCGCTTGCTTTTAGGTACACTTTTTCTGATGCGTATCTGAATATCGAATAACTTATCGTAAGAAAAAGTGAGACAGAATGGCGGCCCGGGACCGAAGTCGATTGATCACTGGCACACATACGCGGCAAAATTCCAAAGTTTGCATACGACGTGAAACACACTGACCATATTTCAACGATAATGATAGCGAGCGAGCGTGATAATAATTGTTATTACTATGATCCACATCTGCTATTATTTTATAATTGAAGGCTTTTGGGTGAAACCCTGCAATTATAAGGAGAGCCTGGAGCAACAACAACCAACATGCAACGAGGTGAGCGCGTTTTTGCCTTGTTCCCCAAATTATGATATATTTAGTTTAGATACCTACTACGATCCGTTCCCGCAATCGTGAACAACGTGAATCCTTCGTCTTTACGGCTTTGCTACATTATACAAATGTAGTAAAAATAACTGTTTAAGTTCATTTAGCATTACAGTATTACAGTTATTTTTCATTTTTGTAGGTAGGTAACTTGGTTGCAGGTATACCTATGTAATTATATTTTCTAAAACCAAATATTATTCCCAAGAAATAGTTAAGTGTATGGTATTAATTTATTCATTACGTGTTTTGTACTGTATCTACTCATAAACAAAAATATTTTTAGTTGAATCTACTTATAAGCGACGGTTGCGATCGTATGATTAACTCACGACATATTAATCGGCCAAAAAATCTATACACTTTAATCCCTCCGCAGTCCTGAGAACGGAGAGTTCATTATTTATTATGAATATTAGTCAATTTTTATTTAGTCAAAAAAAGCGGGCAGCGACGTACGGCGGGACGAGCGCCCGTCTGCAATTAACTGAGGCAACCCTGTAATTATGGACAGTAAATTTCTGGACGAGTCCTGCCTGACCGCGGGTATATTGTTCTATCTGCTCGTCGTATTGTGGATTAGCTCACCGTTCACCGCTGCCGAACTCTCGCCGCTGAGCCTATATCCTTTCGACTCGAGATATGACTAACATTGCTTTGTTTTTTATCATTGTTTTGCGTATTAGGTTTCATTAATAGTAATTAGTATAGAGAAACATCAAGTGAGCTTTGGAAAACAAGAGTTTACGTTTGATAATTTATTATGAAGTCACTTATTTTTTTATCAGACACACGAAAAGATACCAAAATAAATTGACAATGAAAAATATCGATTAGCGCTTATTTAGCAGCTATCAACAATAATGATGAAGCTGCAGATAAGAGCTTCGAGTAACCGATAAAATGTCGAAAAGTTTCAACTATCAAAGTAGGCAGACATAGTAAGGCGTCGAAGAAATAATATTTTCAAAGTTAATTACATGAGGGCTCTATCTGCGTCTGGTATCGCGGCGCAGTGACTCGTAATTGAGTTTCCTATTTAAATAATTTAGTTCTGGGACTCGAAACGGTCCGATCTCATCTTCATAGAAATATATGATAATTACATACATTATATACATTTTACGAAAGTAACTCATTACGGAATCAGCATCGTCCTTGGGTTATAATTTGTAATACGAGTGAAAAGGATGTTACTCGTCATTTTTGACATTACTAATGTATAATGATATTCATAACAGGAAATAGGTATCGATATTGAAGCTCGAGCGTGTCGATCTCTGACCCTCATTCATTCACAATTAGACTCGTGTCGTGACACATAGTGCTGTGTCGTTGTCGTGTTTCGTCGTGATTTCGAGACACAATGGGATTCCCGTCATGACTTGGCAGAATGCTGTACCATTCATATACTTTGCACCACAAACATGAATAGCTGGCCTCTAACAACCGATTATATGTTCCTCCGTATTACTATGATATCTAGATATAAATGTAAATGTGCCTAACTTAATTAGGTATATTAATTCTTATCAACGGATTATTTTTGTATCAGAAAATATTTCAGAAAAACAGAAGAAATCTTAATTAAATAAATCTCTATCAAGCCTCATGTTTTACATATTAAATATCAATTACATTTTAAAAAATGTAATAAGCTAAGAAAATATTCATTTTATCTATACTAATATTATAAAGAGGAAAGATTTGTTTGTTTGTTTGTTTGTTTGTAATGAATAGGCTCCGAAACTACTGGACCGATTTCAAAAATTCTTTCAACTTTGGAAAGCTACATTATCCCCGAGTAACATAGGCTATATTATATTTTAAAAAAAATTAGGGATCCTTACTAAAACTCCAATAATGTAACATAAGGTGTAAAAAAATGACCTGAAAAATTCCTTACGTCGCGTGCGCTGCGAAAACTATTGATGATAGAACAAAATCATTTACTACGACTTTGCAGAACTCATCATTATCTACAAAAAGTGTCGGGACAGCATATGTCTAAATATTATAGTTATGTCACAGTAAGCAGTTTTTTATTCTAAAATATTAATTTATATATGCCGCCTCTTGAAAAGGCTCTTCATTTGTACCTTGGTATTAATCCTCATCAAAATAAATTACTTTATATTCAAGACGGCTTTAATACCTTTTTATAACTTTTTGAATTATTCAATTCGGACATTTCATTCGGAAGATATCACGAGTTTAAAAATGCAAGTATTAGAAAAAAGTCGCGTGGTTGTCGCTCACCGCGCTCAGCTAGCCAGCATGCGATGTAGGCTCCATGTAAGCGTCACTGGGGTACGGGGGGGGAGTCAATGTAATCTATATATATAAAAGAAAGTCGTGTTAGTTACTCCACTTATAACTCAAGAACGGCTGAACCGATTTAGCTGAAAATTGGCAGGGAGGTAGTTTAGAGCCAGGAGAAGGACATAGGATAAGTAGGTAGGGGTAGGTAGGGTAGGTAGGTAAGGTAGGTAGGGGTAGGTAGAGGTAGGTAGGTAAGGTAGGTAGGGGTAGGTAGAGGTAGGTAGGGTAGGTAGGTAAGGTAGGTAGGGGTAGGTAGTTAGGTAGGGGTAGGTAGTTAGGTAGGGGTAGGTAGTTAGGTAGGGGTAGGTAGTTAGGTAGGGGTAGGTAGATAGGTAGGGGTAGGTAGATAGGTAGGGGTAGGTAGAGGTAGGTAGGGTAGGTAGGTAAGGTAGGTAGGGGTAGGTAGTTTGGTAGGGGTAGGTAGTTAGGTAGGGGTAGGTAGTTAGGTAGGGGTAGGTAGATAGGTAGGGGTAGGTAGATAGGTAGGGGTAGGTAGGTAAGGTAGGTAGTTAGGTTAGGGGTAGGTAGTTAGGTAGGGGTAGGTAGTTAGGTAGGGTAGGTAGGTAAGGTAGGTAGGGGTAGGTAGGTAGGTCCCAGTTTTATTTTTGTTCTCAGGGCAGGACAACGTCTGCCGGGTCAGCTAGTATGAGTATAAGAAAGATTCCGTGACATAAAAATGAACAAATAAGGGCACGGACAAAAGGTCCAAGCAAAGCTGTTTCAAACGTGCGCTACGAATAACGACCTGCGACCTGCAATTTGCATACAATGTCCAATGCGTAGGCGATGTAAGCGCATTCTTCGTTGCGCATACTTCGAACGGCTATCTATAGTGATGTATGTAGTTATCTACATCATGTAACCAATGTTAAGGCAAGGAAATCATATGTAGGTAATTGTATACATACGTAGGTCAGCAGAGAACTAAGCAAGTTGGATACGTATATAATGTTTGTTAGATACATTAGATTAACGTCCTGAAGGCTATTTAATAAAAACTTTAAAAAAAATGTATATTATGTTATCCTCAAAGTACTAGATAGTAAATATACATAAGTATCATAAAACATAGCACAAAAAATAAACGTAATCACTTCGGCATGTTTATTTCAATCGGCAATTTTTCAGCGCTCTTGTTCTGCAATGCGGTTGCCAGTTGGCAGGAGATTTATTGCGCTAGAGGAGCTCACCCTCGTCGCGTCACATCGAATCAGGCGCATTGTGATTAATGTTCGTCCGATCTATTTACTGCCCGATCTACATGTTACTCGGTTAACTCTGCTGGTCTAGGCGTATTTGTTTGTAAACTAGATGATATATCAATATCGATAGTGTAGGATGTGGCATTATGACGAGTTCATTCGATATGTTTAACGGCCCTTCTAATTTTAAACAAACGTTTTATCAAATATAACATAAAATGAATTATTTCCAATACATATTAATTTACTTACTAGGTATAAACTAACTAGATTACACATTTTTCATTCTCAGTAAACATCGATAACAAAAGTCAGACATATAAACAGGCATAACAAAATAAAACGGCGATAATTTCTCATAACACACTCGACTCGTTCCCATCGTGCATGGGGCATGGGGTGAGGTCCCGTTGACCACATTACGAGCGCGACAAAGCAGTGCACCCCCGGGGTCTATTTATCAAATGATCATTTGATTTTCTTGTGTTTGATCACTGAACACATTAGAATTTGCAACAGCTACCAGTAGCTTTATGTAGCTTCACTCTTTTAAAAAAAATATATATATATATATATTCATCCCAATCAGAATGAATAGCTGATATACTAGAAAAAAATAAAAGTAGAGATTAGGCTATTACATTATATTAAAAAAAATATCTAGCTCCTACTCCTGTCTACCAACACCTATATACGAAATACCTAGCTGAGTATCGGACTATGTACGGTTTTTTTGCCTCTTTGCAAATTACTTGAATTTCATCGAAGTCAAAGCTCAGCCGGAATCGAATCCCCACATGCTCTAAAAACTACTGAGCTTACACGCATTTGGTGACTTCCGCGCACCCTCGCCCTCTTCAGTGAGGATACGTCTTATAAAATACGATCTGTTTTGATTGTGGCCTGGGGCACAAATCAATTAGGCCTCCCCCTCGGCCTCCCGCAGCGTTGCGCCCGCGACACCCGAACCAGTGGCCCGTTTTATGACACATCTCACAACGAACCGAAAAGCGATTCATTAACATTCACAGACTTTATTAGGACCAATTGACGCGATCCGTTTTATTGCTGCGCATAATAATCATTGATTGGTTATTTTATTGTGTATTATATTTGTGTAGCAGTAAATTAATTTATAATTTGATGGATTCTGTGAACTGTTAAGTAGCATTGAGTCTTTGGGGACCTTTTTTAGTGTCTTTAAGGATATACTTTGTTCGTACAGGATTTGTAAATGCGATACTTAAACTTTTTTAAATCTAATAATTTTTCTATGAATGTTTCATTGTAAGCGTGGTACAACGCATATTTAAATATATGGCTGTCTTAGATTATAACCCATATCGATTTCCTATTAATCTTCCATTTAATATAGAAAATAATGACGTAATAGAGGCCGCCGGCGACAGGGTCGTTTCCCACGCCGCTGCGGACAATTTTAATGTTTTTTATAAGGATGAAAATAAATTAAGTTTCGGTAATCAGACGCCGGTCGATTCCTGACCCGCTTCTTCGCAATATTTCTAAAAGCTATTACAAATACATTTATATTACCACACAAAAAATCTCTCGAGCAATTTTCGCCACATAATGAGGCCATTACGGGGAATTTTGTTTTACCAACATAATAACACCGCCCTTTATTCGAACGATCCCGTCTGCGGACGACTTCGTGTTTTAAAGGACAATATTATTCCAGACTTGATGAGATTTTCGTGCTACAAGTTTAAAACTAAATTGGCATCATTATGTATTTAACGCAGCGGATTAAGAGAACTGCGGTCAAACTGAAAGGTCATTCATCCCAGATACACGTTATTCATAGTTTATCATTCATTTTAATTCACAGCTATCATCTGATATGTCTAATATTACTTTTCAAGATTTCTATCAGCGTGGTAGTTTCATATTTCTAACATTATGCTAACATTTTTAGGACGCAAAGTCATTGATGTATAAAATAAGATGTTTTGATAGAATATGCCAGAACTGAATCTCTCAAAAACTCAACGAATGTCAATATCAAATTATATGACTCACACAATATGTCAAACAACTGCCTTAGCATTTTTTTGCATTAGATGTGCAAGTTAGTCAATTATGTGACTGATATAGGTAGGTACATTTTAATCAGACCACGTTACCGACGGCCCTAGTGATGATAAGTAACACGCGTATGCGCAAGTTGGGCAGCTGGCTCGTAATAGCGCGCTCGTGAGTTTATCATTATTCCGTTACCCGATCTGCAGCATCCTCCACTAGATCACGTTTTCTAACTCTTCACTACAATACTTACTACTTTTCATTATTCCACCTACACTTGTAAGCTTTGCAAATGAAGAAATTAACTCGTAGTGTTTCGTAGCATAGTTCGTAGAACTTCTACGAGTAGGTATTTTTATCATTAGGTAAAAAATAGAAATAATTTAACCAAATTTTCGTTTTTTTACCATGAACAGGGCAAATAATAACCTGGAACCTACTCTACTTACTTCATCAAAAGCTCCAGTTCATTGTAAGATTCGAACACACGACCTTCGCTACGACATTAAAATATTGGTATTGATCCATAAATACATATATCGAATTTTATTTTATTATTATTTCCGATTGAAATACATAACATTAAATCCAAATTAGAAAACTTTGGTAAAAATTGTTAAAGCCTATCAACATTAACATTGCTTTTACGTGACGTAGCGATATCAACACATTAAACTAGCGGCACGCTACGATGGCTATTTTGACAGCCTCAGCATCTTTATCTGAGTCCAAAACAGACACGCATACCAAGACAAGGATATATACCTTCATGTCAAAACGGCCATCATAGCGTGCCTTTAGTTTAATTTTCTTTTAGTATAGCAACACCATAAATTGTTACATGCTTCATTGGGGTTTACTATTCAATCTTAAAAAGGTTGTAGATTGAGTTGATTTTGGCACGTCATAAGCGTCCATAACGCGTGTTCCGTGTACCCTGCGTCGGCGCTGCGTCGCTCCCGACATTATCCTTGTAATTGGCGATTTTGTGCAATTTATGGCGATTCGTGCAATTTACGAGCAGCGGACAAGTGGGCGACGTAGTGTTTTTTTGCAGGGCTCTAGTAAAATTGAGTCAGGGTTTCAATTAAAATTTTATATTCCACAAATTACCTGCCAATTATTCTCCATTAGGCCGCATAAAATAGCCGCGAGATTGCGTTAGCCTCTATTTTTGATTTCGTTAAAAGTAATATAAATATTTCACTAAAGCAGTTACCTACGTATGTAATTTTATTTTTTTCACTTAAAAGCGTTAAACTTTAAATCTAATAATCATGAGTTAACATCAGATATCCAAAATGTTCTCCATATTACGTATCAAGTAGATACGTGAGAAATTTGATACCTACAGTCGAATGGAAAGCTTATTGAGAATGCAATTTGTGACAACGATTATAGTTTTGATGAAATAATTGTTTGTAAATTATTATATGATAATTTAATGTAGCCCTTGAGCAATAAATTGCACGTAATTTAAAGCGCAGAGTGGACGAGTCCCCATCGACGCGTACGTCTGACAGCGAGTGTATTGCAGGCACGCATGCGCCGAAGATAAATATTGTATACATAATTACCGCACCGTTGTTCACGTAATAGTATCGTATGACATAAGCAGCTGCACTTGATTAAATAATTGCATATTTTTCATCATGAAAACAATATAATTTTGAGATATTAAAAAGCAACTATCGGCACATTATTCAATACGCATTATAGCGGTTTGTATGAAGCGTATGTGACATCTGTACATGATATGGCCTGCCTACTTATGGTTATGGTACTGCTATGTTATTATTATCTTACAATAAGTATCTGCAGATGTAAGAAGCTTGACTTTGGAAACTAGTCTTAGTAGGTATATTGTGCTACTGAGCAAATAATAAAACAGTTTATTGGAGCTGCTCAAAATAATTTGGCTAACTATATGTGCAATACCTGAAGTGCTGTATGGAGTACTTACTCAATTTGAAAGGTATATTTAGATCGAGTGATCTAGACCTTTTTTATGAAAAGATTAATTAGGTCTTATAGGTACCCTATAACACTTAGTTAGATATTATATTTTTTTACATTTTATGAGTAATTTTTATAGCTACATGAACGTTGTAGACCTAAAAACAACAAGAAAAAGTGTATGGGACACGTCAGTCGAAAGCGTCTCGTCCAAAATAACCCCGGCCAGATATCCGCCGCTCTTATGACAGCGCGGCCGATATTTATGTCGCGCGGCCCCGCCCACCGCCGTGGCTCCATTCAGCCTGTTTGTATTTATTTCGTGCCTATTTATTTGTATTTGCCTTCGCTTTTGAATAATGCATGGATGGAGCGTTTCCGTCGTGTGTAGGCAGCGTGACGCCGCGCCGCCGCCACTCTTCGCGCGACCCTTGACGCTACTTCGGCACTTTTCGCCTCGAATACCGCAAACTACCACAGTTGGCAAATCCGAAACTATATCTCAGCGTTTTTTGAATTATAGCGGTGACCTCAAGGCGCCGCATAAGTTATGTGGCTTCAGCTGTGTAAGCTAAAACATTCTAGATGAAAATTATTATTAGTCCAACGAATTTCTATCGTGTAGATTCTCACGGAGTTAATTAACATAGGGTGGGGAACAACGAAATTAATTATCGATAACAGCATTCGATCGGTGGATGCGTTCCTTTATTATTTGGTAGGTAAATCACAGCGCGGCTATCGCGGCTGTATCGATTGGCCCCGCCCCCGCGCGATTTACAGCGGCTTGCGTCAACCGGCCCGCGGTGATATCACGCTTTGTCTCTAAACCGCACTATTATTCGACGAGACACAATGCATATTCAATACGAACATTACGATTTATAATATTTAACAAAAACCAACATCCTTTATGTTATGATAGAAACTTTAGCAAACTAACATGTTTAGCTTATACCTACACATTAGTCATATACCTATTAAAATTATGTTAGCTTATTTAAGTATGAGCTGTTGTTATCCTTAATAAAATAAAAATAAAACAAGAAGTGGGTGGAAACTTATGTCAAAATATATTTATGCTTAGGTACCATTGGATGCTTTGTGGATATTAGCTTAGTTTATTTGTTGTACATAACCAACTTACCTACCTATTACCTACGTGTATTTGTACTGAAACAGTCAATTAAATTTGTTACTATATTTGTCACATAAACACATAATCACTGACCACAATGAGATTTGCGGTCAAACACATGTCTATAGACATTGTAAAAAAAATCGTAACGTGCTTTCGTGATGCATAATGAATTTCTTCAGGAATTTTGGTTTTTCTAGAGACATTTTTATTACGTAACTGCAACTTTTTTTTTTTACACTATGTATAGGCCTGTGTTTGACCACAATCTCACCGTGGTCAGTGATGATGTGGCCGATGGTGGTAAGCACACAAAGCCTAGAAAGGACCTGGCTCTCAAGTGCAGCTGTCGGAACACACCGAAAGGTGATTGGCGACAGATTTTCAACTTGAGGGTGGTAGCCAGACAGGCGGGTACTACAAAGTACTTGAGGCAACTGAGAAAAAGAAGAAAGAACTATTTTTTTTTTAATGGCTCAAACTTTAACTTCATCCAAGCAATGCAATCAATCAATTTGCACCTTAAATGCTCATCAAATGGTTTAAAAAGTGCACAAAGAAGCTTCATGATTATCACCTACATAATACATATATTATATTTGATTTAACTAAACATTAAATTACCATAATGTTAGCATTTTAGATATAGATAATATAATGGCAAGTCATTCAGATTTGCAGTAAAACATGTCGACACGCGGACGCAGCATCATAAATCACAAATTCTGCACGCGACACTAAACGCTCATTTTATACCAAATTACCGGAGTGCTTGATACCTACTCACAGTAAATGAACTTATGTAAAGACGTTATGATACCTTCAATTATTCATTGACAACGTGCAATTGTTGACTTATAATTACTGGCTGACTAGCCAGCCACGCTGAGAACTTGCCACACTGTTACAAAATCTGCTATCAACGCAATTACTTGAGGGTACGTAGGTAATCGTGACATTCATTATTTCATCGCAAAGTGATACATATCTATAAATACTCGTAGGTTGCTCATCTAATAAGTCAAACTTTCGAGATATTTCGGATCGCTGCTCCACGCGCTTTTTAATATCACGATATTTTTTAAAGCGATCGCGATATTTCGAAGTAATAAATTAGTAAATAGACTAAATAGTACCTATAAACTAGGTGTGCGTGCCACCAATTCTATTTATTCCTCCCAATGTTTTCATGATATTATTCTTTACTCTTCTCAAATCAATTCTACTTTTGAAACTATTTTCCACTTTATTATTAGGTACTTGATATATTTTCATCTGACAAGATAATTGACGTAATACGTAATAATAAAAACAAACACGTGCGCTCCGCATCGCATCGCATGATGCCACTCATCAGCGAGTTTCGACTTACAAACCGCGGCGTTTATAAGTGTTTTATTGATTGTTCTCCACAACTACAAAAACATCATCTGCTATGACTTCACTCATTTGTGACCTATCTACACTACATCCAACGGTAAAGAACTAACTAATTTCAAAATCAACTTTAAAATGAAACAAAATTTCAGCTGAAAGTCGCACCTAGAGGCATATAAACAATGGCAATTCTTAATCCTTCGAGATCTGAAACAGTATTAAGAGTGTGGCAAAATAGTTTGTTTTGATTTGATTGCTACCTTACCAGAAGCTTGTAGGTATGTTCGTAGTTGTCATAGCAACGCAACTGCCTCTCGGGTCCACTCCTCTTCAGTTTATGTGTTCATTAAGTGCTCCCGGCTTATTTATATCCCCACGGGCCTTTGTTACTGCAGGGGAAATTAGGTAGATCTTTGTCTCCGCTGACTTTGCAACTCCGTGAGGGAGAGCATAAGTAATTTTTTCATTGCGCGGTAAACCTAAACATGTTCTTATTATACCTTGAACATATTTACGCAAATGATTCATGATATCTCAAATGCTAAAATTTCTTCAAATGGCTTCACGTCCAATTGTAAAACATGACAAGACAAACTGAAAAATCTGATGTCGATTTTTTCATGGTGTATTGACGAAGACTCGGGGTGTAACTGTCACAAATGTATGATTAACGTATCATGCCGTTCACATTCCTTGGCGGCGGCCGCCCGTTACAAGTTCATCCCATTTAAATTTAGCGCGGCGCGTGCCGTTCGCGGGTGTCCCGGGGGGTGCCGCGGTGGTGGAGGGAACTCTGTCGTGGGCGGGACGCTCTACCATCACTCAAGTGACGAAAATTGACGGAAAATGGGCGGACACCGCTTGCCCGCGACGTCATCAATTACCGCGCGTCCCGACGGTCACCGTTGTGCACTTTCGAGAGCATCGCGCCACCCGAGAAGTGCATACCTAATTTCCTTTCTAAAGCTGTTCTATTATTAGCTCGCTTTGTTCAGCCACTCATGTCGAGAATCGAGATATAGCAAACGTGTATTTATTTGTAGGGTAAACGTCGAACACAATGTTTTCAGTATCCTCATTAAACGTTATCCCGGAAGGTGTAGATATAGTAGCTAGACGCACGTTCCCTGCGCAATCTTGGACGATATCTTGAACAAGGATTATTGAGATGCAATCGAGGAGCCATCGATCGTTCGATAATTTGATCTAACTGCGCCTGCTATTGCTTAACCACTAATCAGATCAAACCTTGGATATCTCGATGATACCTTTATTAAATGGAAGCCGTTGTAGCCTTCCTACAGATAGGAGCTGTATTTCATCATTACAATAAAACACTTACGGATAGATCGCATCCTTAAAACAAAACAAAAAGCATCGTAGTGCCGTAAGTCGTAGTAATAAATGTCTCGAGAACATTAAAAATATTGGATTTGCTGACATTTTCAAGAGATCGAGGGAACGCAGGAAGCCACAAGTAGTGCAAAAGCTCGACGATCGATTTTGAAAATTGCCCATAATTAGCATGTATCTCACTCGTCCGCTCGAACTGTGCGTTTAAAACTGGGATCTCAACCACAGCCTGCACAATATTCCAGTAGCGTGTACCGAGTAACGGCAGGCGAAGGCGACGGACACAAATTGCCGGAGGAACTGCCACTATACAAATTGTAGTCGATGAGTGCAATCGAATCGATTGTTCGCTTCGTAAACATTTCAACTTGTCTCGTCGAGATATAATGCTAGACAATATTTGACCTACGTTATCAATCAGCCAGATTACCTATTTACTTTTTGAATCATTCTTGGGCTCAATTTTGCTCCTTCTTTATTCAATTTGTTTTTCTAGGATACATAAATATTTAATGCAGATATGTTGCTTTGAAAATGACATGAAAACAGGCTTATAATCTTATCTAAAAGTATAATACTTCAAATTATATTGTCATTCTGAGTAGGTACCTATATACTCATTCATTTTGCCCTTGAGGTGAACATAAAGCAGGCGCCTAGTGGTCGCGCTTGTGAATAATTTATTTGGAATCTAGATAATATGCCTTGTATTGGTAGCTGCATTGCGAGTCACGTCTGAGACATTTGATCGCGTAACAAGAAGTGCGGTATTTGAACATGGAACGAGCTCCGCGGGTAGGTAATGGTGGCGTAATTACGCAGCCATTATCTGGTGACCCCATATTGCGGTTGGTCGATCGGACAGGAGACTCGAGTGCATTGCCGCCGGCCTACACTTTAAATGTGCACAATATCACTAAGCCTACATGCACGCTGACAGACAAATAGTTAAGCTGGCCAGTTGCCATATTTTAGAATAATGCATACATTCAATAAGCTATCTAATTCAGTCCTTTATATATGGGGTTTATGATTCATAACATATTACCTCACTTAAGGCGACGATACCCGAGAAATTATGATTCTAGATTAAGTTTTCTCGGCATTCTTTGTTGCTAGAGATTTGTAAAAAATATATGTTAAACTAGAGAATATCAGACACAGTTCAAACCATTGGACGGATCGTGGTGAAAGATAGCGAATATAACGTAGGCATTTGCTAAGAAAGGATTTTTGAAATTTAAACCCCAAAGGGGTAAAATAGTGGGTCGCGGGTAAAACTGCAGGGAAAAAAGCTAGTACTCTACAAATACCGTACAAAGGACTACGAGTTACATTTCTAAAAATCTTTTTTTTATTATTAAGTACCTATTTTAGAAATATTAAAAGAGAAACCTGCAAAAGTCTCTGATAAGATCTCTAATGTCGTTTTGGCACGTTCCATTTTATTAGAAGGCATTTTACTATAAAACAACGTACCTACTTACAATAAAGTGATGTTGTATGGAAATGTGAGCGACTCGGCGACAGACGGTCGCCAGTCTTTGATGTCTCAATTAGTAACGTGAGCGAGTAATTGTGGCGAAAATTAATTCGCGCGCACTTGGAGGCCAGAGCTGAGCATCGGCTTTCAGAGGGAAATAATGTAACATTACTGGATGCTTTTTTGAATCTCTGAACGAGAGTAATAATTTATTTTTCATACAAATATTCTATACTTATACTTATTATTGAATAATAAATTTTAAGGCAGATCATTAGCATCATTATTACCTATGTGGTATAATGGCTTTATAACTTTTTAAGTAATATTAAGGAGGTGTTATTTAATATCGATACCAGCAATAATAAAAATATCGATGAGAACATGATATCCTAGTTCTAGTCCTAGGTCATCACTAGCACCGCACGCAACCTTCAATTTGCACCTGGATTAATATGCCTTAATTATCAGGACACCTTCAGTGTTCATCCCCCAATGACGTCAACGGAAGATTGCAAACGGAAGTGACTGAGCGTGTTATAAATTTCACACTCATGAATGTTCTGAGAGGAGCTCTAATAAACCAATTACGGTTCATTACCTAATGGAAGCCGGAAGGGAAATATTACTCGCTCATCATTACCGCGACCACAACCTCCTCCCCTTTGTGTAAAATATTGCATTTCACATATTTGTTGAAAAAAACGCTGTAACAAACGGAGCGTTAACGGCTTTATCGCGAAGGGTGTAAGGGCGTCTTTTTTTAAACATGGTGTTGTGAAAATGAAAACGCCGCGTGTATTTGTGGCGATATGATGAATGGTGGCGGTCATTTCCCGCCCGCTGGCCCCCATTACGCTTGTCACAGCATATGGCTGATTTGCTTCTATAGACATAGGGGATTAACTTTATTGTTTGTTTTACTTTTGTTTAGATAAAAGTCGGTCAAATTACATAAGTCTTCTTGTCTTCTAAGGATGGGTTGCACCATCCAACGTTATCGTTAACCTCACCTCATCTACGGCTACGTTCTTACAAGCACACTCGTTTTTTTAATAACCCCTAAATATTTATGCAACAGTATCATAAAATACTATTATAAATACTAAAATAAATAATTAATGTAGGTAAGTATCATATATTTCTCTACATGCAAATATAATGCGAATATGTAAAAGTAGCACTCAGTAACGCAACTTTCTCGTGCAACAGTTGCTCTTAACCATGTCAATATTCTTTTACTCCAGTCACACAAAGTAACTTTCCCGCAAAATAACACAAAACTGTCATAAACAAGTAACGCTTGCTACCTTTTGAAAGGGCTTGAACTGAAACGTTTCGTTTGTGCTGTAAAGAGGGGAAAGCCTCACAATGAAGCTGGAAGTGGAAAGCAATAAAAGTCACATTAAGTCAAGAGCAAAGACCTCCGGGACGCGTCTGAGAAACGAGTGGATTGAATTTATCAGCGCCATCAACATGCTTCTTGTACTTACTAATAATACCTACTGTTGACAAAGACACATTCTTGTTATTTGCCTAGTTTATGGTGATAGATTAAATGAATCCTGTTAATTTTGTAAAATTTGCCAAAAACATATATAGAGATGAATTCCAAAACTAGACTTGAATGAGTAACTGAAAAGTATACTATGAACTCAAATAAATTCAACATTATGAATTCAAATAAATAATTTAAAATATCTATACTAATAATAAAGCTGTATAGTTTGTTTGTTTGAACGCGCTGATCTCCGGAGTTAATGGTCCGATTTGAAGAATTCTTTCACTAATAGGAAGCTACATTAGTCCCAAAAGTTATTGGCTACTTTTTATCCCGGGAACGTGAGTGAAATCGCGGGGAACAGCTAGTAAATCATAAACGTTCTAAGAAACGTATAACTTCAAACATATAAATTACCCATATAAGATTCTCAAAAGCACACCTTTTATAATAACCTACCTTTAATTATTCGCCTATTAAAATTAACGATTCACATCGCACTGAAGCTTATTTCAGGTGTTATTTGATCAAAAATTTAGAAGCGTCTCACAATTAAGGTCCCACTTTTCCTTGCGGACGGATAATTTCATCGATCACGTATTCTCTACGGTATACGCCGTATTTTAAAGACACCGCAGTCTATAATCACGTACAATAATTTCAAACGAACAAATGGGGCAAAGGACATAATTACACGCTATAGACTTAATTAAAGCTAGTTATGTGCAAGGTGTCCACTTTCACGCGTTCAAAGCGAGAACTATTGAAATCTTTGAACTACGATTGCGATTCGATACTTTGTTAAATAAATTATTTGTAAAGTGGAGTTTATAACAAAAATATTTAACACGTATAGTAATCTGAACGTATAGTAACTACCTACATGTTTTAAATTTTCTTTAATTTTAGGTTTCATAAATCATCCACACACGTGTGTCCACTGTTAAATTATTGAACATAGATTATAATTAAATGCACGATTTCAGGTAAGATTTGAAACACACTATGTAATTAATTTTTGTATTTCGTTAGATGAATCACCGTTGATTAGATGTGTGGCACGGCCCGAGGATTTCCGTGACCACTTGTTGTTGTGGATGCAGATGTTTGTGTTATAATTGCTCTCCGACTTAATGACCTTTTCACGACTACAAACGACTATGTATAAAATTCTTCATTTAAAAAGTTATATAAGCTTTAGCCGGGCAATAAATTAGTGGATCTTCGATAGCCCAATCCAAATATGGCCATTTATCACTAACAATAGCAATAAATCAGTATGAAGTGCGCTTTAAAATTGTTTTTTCGCACGTCCTTATGGGCGCGATTATAAGAAAATTATAATAATTGTGCACAAGGTAATTACGTGATGTAATGTAAGGCCAGCGATATATAGTGGTCGATTTGAATTTATGTAAAATATCGCGCAATAAATTTACATTTTATAACTTTGCCCTCGTGGTGGACGTGGGCGCAATATCTCTGTTTAGGATCAGACGCTCTTATCTGAAAATTACGCATATGGATCTGACGGTGGGTGACATGGTCATTCAATATTTCCAATATACCTACGATACCTATAAAGATATTTTTTTATAAAAGATTTACCCATTAGGTAGATACATGACATTTCAACAATTCACATTATATCAGATGATTTTTCAGAAGACCGTGAATTTTACTGATTAACAAGAGTACCTATATTAGTAGAGCAATAAGAAGCTATATCGTACAACTTGTTTAGTTAAACACACATTCATGCTTTTGCTCTTTTTAAGACGAGCTATCGGTAATCTTGACACAGTTCACGAGCTGCGATTAAGGATGGTAACATTATTTTTATCCGCGTAAAATATTCTTGTAAGATAATGGTTAATTCTTGACATATTTTATATAATGCAAGCCTAAGGCGATCCGGCCGACACTATGTCTAATAAATTTATGGACCTCCATTTTCATGTTGATCGGCGCTCGAAATTATAATCGTCGCGCTCGGGGCGCGGCGCGTGAGTCGCGTGACGCGCGAGCTGTATGTATATGCGTCGGCGACGGACGGACGACGCGGGCGCAAGCTCAACTACCATGTAACTCATGTAAAGGTAACTTTATTATATTTCATCTCAATACTGTATTAGGATGTGATCAAAAGCTTTTTATTTAGTCTCAATAGATAGGTCACTGGTTAGTAAATCCAAGGCTATGTCAAAGGTGGTCAGACAAAACTATATAGGTGCATACCTATTGTAGTACACACAAAAGTAAAAAGGAACTGAGTGATTTTTTGTGAATGATATAATAATAAATTAAAAAAAAATTTCAAGTACCTACCATGCTATAAAACATCTTCACGGTTGTAGAGAATGGTTAGTTTATTAAATATAAACTGCCACAATTATCAAATCAGTAAACAATAAGAACCATACTTACAATAGTGTCAGTAAAGTAACCTTTAATTGTATCTATGTACTATGTGCTCCATTTCTCATGTTCTCACGCGTCAGTTTTCTAATAAAAGTTTGAATAAACAGTGGAAGAGTGCAAAAAAGTGCGAAGATAAATGTCAAAGTAAGGTATAAGTGCGGAAACGATATGCGGGCTTAATGACTTGGAAACGTTGGAGCATTGGGGTTGAGTGTGGATACTGATGTTTTGGTCATGCTCTAGCTGCTAGGGGAGGCATTGATGATGTAAACCATTATTTCATACATCGCGTTTATTGAAAGGCTTATTTTATTTATTGCAGAATATTTCTAACAATTGTTAAACTTACAACTTCTAATATACTGCTCACTGAAAAACTAAGAGTAGATTAATCATATCCTAATAACTCCAGGGTATTCAACTACCAACTTCTAAATATTAACTTTTCTATCATATCAGCCGGATTCCGGTACAATTTACTCATTCATTTATCGACTCAAGTAAGGTCGTCTAAGCTCTCAAGACTGATCTCATAAAACCTATAATATACTGATGCTTAACAGACTACCTCAAAAACTCATCTTCAGAGCATTGGTGTCGAATGGGGATTGTCCCAGGACAATAGCCAAAAATGTGTGTTCATGATTGAACAATGGAAAAAAGATTGTTTCAGATCAGTACCCTACGTAAGTATCGTAAATTTATGCTAATAGTTTATATTGCCAGAGTTATTATTATAATTACGTATAATGTGAGCTACAATGTCGCTCATCAAAGACAGCGTTGCACGCGGTGCATGGGTGTCGACTGCACAGAGCACTATTTAGATTAAGCAGATAGCGGTGATTACTATCTGAAAGACAATGTCTGACTTACTATAAAAATGAAGATACTTGCTACGAGTATTGTTAACAGCAGCAATAAAAACGTCGAACTCACTTAAGGTGACGATATATGAGAAATGATGATTCTAAATTAAGGTTTTCTCTGCATTTCTTATTGCAAGAGAAAATACTTACATGTTAAACTAGAGAATATATGCCCATTAATGGTGAAAAAAAATCGTGAATATGCAATATGATTGAAAACGAAATTTTCTCCATATTTTGTTTATTCTCCAAATTTTAGCATGCATTCTACATTTCATATATTTACAAAGAAAACTGTTTTGTTATTCTTTCAAAAAGTATTCGTTTTTAATTATTGTATATGTACTTACACCACAGAAAACAAACGCAATGACTAATAAATTCACGCATACAATCATGAATAAACAATAATAGTAACCTATGTATCAACATTTATATTTCAATTACCACATGTTTTCCTTTGCTTCATCATTAAACTATTAGATTAATCGCTATCATGTTGAAGTAAACGATTAATCTTATGTTTGAATGTATTGAACATACGAATGCATCAAACGGATCTTGGCCACGTGCGTACACCGGCACCGAGCAGTTGCTAGCCGGAGTCTCGAATAGCAAACTGCTTTTTTATGGAAATAACGCCATTTATCCCAAAAATATGCTCAAACGACAAAGCGACTTGTCCCGGAAATGAAGCGCTCCAAGGGAATGTAGATTTATTTCCATTCTGGTAAAAAGCTTCGATATAAAAAACCACTCGACTATAACACGAAAATGGATGCAATGATTTGATACATTCAATTTACTTGTTTCATTTACCTACCTACTTTTAGTACATAACAGTTTTTTTTTAAAGAAGTTAATGTTGTTGCTAATCATTATCATAATATTATGTATCAGGAACAAGATCGGGCATGTACTCAATTAATGGTCTTACAGGGTATAAAATGACACTTTATACGACAATGTATAGGTATATAGTTATAGGGAACATAATTTAAAAACAGATAAATATTCTTATTGCGGTGAAATATAATAAGTCGTCGTATTTCAGCCAAGGGTCTTTATTAGTTTTATATTAATTCACAATATTTTCTACGTCTTTTGGTCACGTCAGTTTTTGTCGTCTATTTTTAAATCGTCGTTGTTTTCTCTGTAGTCTAGTCGGCCGGACAGTCTTCGTCTGCAGAGGTTGGATATCGCCGCAACAATTCTCTAGATTGGTAGTCTCCGTGACTTATAGTAGTTTGCCGACACTTAGTAAGCGCATAAGCTCGAACTTTACAAATGTCAGTTCGATGATCTCATAGGGAGGATTATTTTAAACAAAGCTCTCTGTTATAATGAATAATAATTATAACAAGTAGGTCGCAATCATTCGCTATATCAACGTTTAACCCACGATTTAATTTGATTCTGAACAATATTGCAGGGAATATTCTAATGACCTACTTTTTAATAATTGCTTATTTTTACTTTCATGTCTCATTATACTGCAAAACCGCAAATCTCTTTAATTCACTCCAAAATTCGGTATGAATCAGTTTTATGTCACAAAATATCGCATAGATTCTATTACGAGATATTTACATTATCTCCCAGTCACAGGTCTCCTGTTCCCTGGCCAGTTGACATCGGCGCGGGCGACCTCACCAATGGATGTCTGAATGCACGCGATTGGTCGACCCACCGAGACACTATCTTTTTTATGCTTTTCTTTATCAAGGTTACAATATTGAAACGCTCTGTTTTTGTATGTTATTTTTAATATTATGGTTTCTTATTGCGATGGTTGAATATTTTTTATCAAGAGAGGTAATGATTCCATTTTCAACAAATATAACTTAGCAACAAGATTTATCTACAAACTATCGTGTTCTGTAATTTATAAATATTGATTTTTGGTAGAGTTGTAGAGTTTTTTTTAGCTTAAGTTATTCATTTCTTTGAGTAAGTAAGTAGGTACTTCTATACTTCTTCTAATTAAATTATTTGCGTCCTTCTCCAATTAATGTTTTAGTTATCAATAACAATAAGTAGTATTATTCAATTTCGCCAAATACTTTAATTTCATAGGTATTGTCTCATACCTCAAACTCACATACCTTTTCTTCATAGAGCGAAGATACTATATGAATGATACAATTATTTTTTATTATGTACGTAACCGAACCGGTGGTAGATTCAAACTGTCTCTATGTGTTTGACTTTACCACCGCGGCACCGGTTCGGGTCAGACTACTGGAACTATTACATAGTAAAACGTATTATTTCGAAAGTTTTTTTTAGTTTGTTACAATTTAATAAAATAGAAATATTTAATAATGTCCTCAAAGTCCCTACAGGATTGCTAGTATACTCTATAGTATTAAACTCACGAGATGTGCCTAAATACCTATCTGGTATCGCTATCTCGAACTTAATGAGTAAATTAATTGGATTATGGTAGTAGTCTTACGGTGCTATAAATTATTTTATTGGTTTCTATATTAATTCATTGCTGTTCTTATAAAAATATGAATGAAGATGGCATGGACAGTTGAACACACGTGTGTGGTCCTTAATACGTTTTAGGATTAAAAATCCTTATTACTTTTTCTGAAACAAGCATTTATTGCAAATTCGAAAAGTATTATTTAATTTGATTTTATCATTAAAATATTTTTGCGCCTACCATGGTATACCGAGACAATTTAACAACGATTTCGCTACAAATTACTTACAATTTAATCAATTTTTTCCCATATTTGTAAGGTATTCTTTTATTATTAACTATGTAACACGTGCACGAACCACACCACAATAACTTATTCGAATATAAATGGTAAAATACCTACGACACTGGATAGCAGAAAACATACGTGACAATCACTTATATGAATACTTAATTCATCACTTTATTATAGCTTCTCTAGGAACATTGTACATAATTTGTTATATTTAAAGAATAAATTATATTGCCGTATACATTTGGAGGTACGAATACTCATTGTTTGTTAAAACTAAATGTATTACTGAAATAGTGGTGGAAAAATATTATGTAAACTTGTGAAATATTATCCAAATTATTAGAATAAAGCTATTGCTTAGGCAAATGGGACTTCTGAAAAGTAAATTGTAACACAAAGACTAGGATAGGTTTGCTGCAAATATCAATGGAGCCTGGAGCCCCATGCGCACGCACTACTCGATGTGTACGCTATTAATGCGAAATAACTATAATTTAGGCGACGCCGGCGTTTGGCGTTTAACCGCCAGCCTCTGGAAAGGCGACGGAAGCCTGTCACAGGCGCAATTACAGTACCGAGAATCGGCATTAGTTCGTCGAGTTGAACTATTTATGTATGTAAAATAAGAGCAACCTCTCGTACGGGGAAACGCCGATTGCACGCATCGCTCATTAAGCACTTTAAAGCAATTTGAGGAGAGGAGAAAAAGTTGGACGAGACGCGGCACAACATCGCGTGGTCAATTAAAATGTTGCCGCACGGCTGCCGAGTACCTACCACTCCAACTCGCAGCCAACGGTATATTCGCGTACAAAACAGCAAAATAACATAGTCAGCTTGTACTGAATTGCTCGCATCCGCAATAAAGTAGGTACCTATAACAAGACCTAACAAGACTAATTTGTATTAGAATGCAAACTGACACTTGTCACAGGGATTGACACTTGATTTGTGACTAACAGTTACTTCTTCAAACCGCACGATATAGTGATAGATATACCTATATTTACATTTCTACAAAAAAATTGGTGACCTGCAAATTTTGAATTGTTTTTTTACCCTGTTCCTTCAAATGTTACTATGGTATTGTTTAAGCGAGTCATCTTAGTAGGTAGCCTTTTACAAAACAAATATTCTTGCCGGTCCATTACACCTGAACCGTAGGCTCAAGCACGCTAACAGCGTGACTTGTAAGTTGCGCGGGCGCACAGCGGATGAAAGGGAGCCTGTACGCCTACGCGCCGCACTGTAGAGCCGCCATTCGGTTCCGGTGAAACACGTTTTGAAACACTTTCAAAACATAAATGTACATAATATTCTGTTCGGAGAAATTCATGAAGACTACGAACAGAAAGTTTTGTTTGTATTACTTTATATCGACCGGTTTGTTGGCGTGGAAGATAAATAACTTGACTGACACTCCACAGGTCGTGGGTACGATTCCTTATTAGTACAAATATTAGTGTACATAATTAGTGGCAGTAGGTATAAAATTTAATTTCAGTTAACTATTTTCCACAGTATTCCTACAAGCTTCAGGTATATTTAGTTTGGGTTCAGGTGATCATGTGTGCAGAAAGTTTAGATTTTTATTTATTTATGTAGAAGTATCAGCCTCTATAAAAAAAAGTAAATAGTACTATTGTGGCACAAATAGATAATATAATGTAGGCGTAATATATTAGTAGAGCACATGAGCTTTTTGTTGGTTCGAAGCTAATTGTAGCTGTCCCGGCGGACATCAATCACACGGCCGAGACGTAACAACGAAAACACTGTTAGTTTTGCCGCCGAATTATTAATTACATTCACACAAAAAACTCACACACGACGCCGAAACGCATAAATTTCTTCCTTTTTCACCGCACAAAGGAGCCGAGCGCCCCACAATATAACGCTAAACAGATTAGCCGCGCCCGACACGGCCGTCGTGGCATAATTTTTGGCGCCAGTAGTCCTGCCTCTAGATTAAACTAATATGAAAAGGAAATTGAGTAGAAAATGGACGAAGGCTCTATGTGTCATTAAGGATTGGTCACGGCGCTCGAAAGTGCCGGCACGACCTTTATTTATTTGACTTAATTTAATTGAATTAATATTCGAATGGTTTTTATGAACTGTCAGTAATGCTCGGAACCAAACTAATGGGTAGTTTTCAGATAATAACAATAACATTTATGTGACGGATATTGCATTTTAAATCTACCTGACCGCCTACCGTTTGACTTTCTTACGATATCTGGCATAAAATACAACACCGACATAATACCGTATTTTTTTAAATTGTTAATATATACCTACATGGTGATTTTGAATATCTGCTCATAGAATACCTAGTTACATCTCTGTTTTAAAAAGCTTTTATTTGCAATCTGAAACATAGTGAGGAGCCAAGATAGCTATTTTAGAACTCGAGTAACTTATTAGGCACTCAGTTAGACTAACGCTGAAGCGTATTTTAGGCTAAACTAATTTATAGATTTTGTTTTTTTTATTTGTATGGAAATATTATAGTATTGTTTTCCACTCATGTGCTCATACCTACATATTTTTTCATGACCTGTGTAAGGTGCACTCCAATGTCCTTTTAGCCTAATATACCCTCACAAAATATGTAAAGATTTAATCTTGCTTTAAGAAAGAATAAATTAGATCGAACATGTATTCATCAAAAAGATAGGTTAGAATACATATTCCACATTTAGATTTGATACTGGGATAGTAGAAGACTGAATTATCAAGAAATAACACATGACTTTACATAACATGTTATTTATAATTGTAAATAAATAAGGTATTTAAATAAACTGTTACCAAAATATGATGTTATTTTATTGGTTGATGTTATTGTAAATGTAATAAAGAATTTAGTAGGTTTATTACGCGCTTATAGAATCAAAACTATATTATTATTCAAAAGCATGGAAATGTGATGAAAATTTCCACATAATGTTTTCTAGTGCAGAGATATGTGTGTTTGGGTCTGGCGGGTCCACTCGATCCTGCGGGGGCGTTGGTCCATGAATAGTAATAGAGGTTAGGGCTCCAGGGAGCCGGCTTGCAGACTCAATCGCGGGTAATGCGCCGCTTATGGTGCGTGCTAAATCGACAATACCCGGGGGTGCTTCCTTCATTAACAAACCATTTCATGGATTTACTTATTTGGTATGTGGTTTGTTCTAAAATTTGGAGTCAATGACCGTGAAGCGTTCTAATAAGTATTTAGTGGACCAATAAATATCCATCTAAGGAGCATAGGACTTTGAGTTGTAGGTACATTGAAATCATACAAACTTCTTTTTTCCTAGCAAAGATTTTTAACTTTTATTTCGACTAGGTAGGTAGGTAATCTAAGGTATAAATCATCTAAATGCAGAATCTACGGTCAACTGCCGCGGGGTTTAAATAATTTCAAAAAGTCAACAGCAAATATTAATAAGGTTTTGCCACATAGGTACCTAATGATTAAAGGTGCATTGGATGTAATATCTGGGTAGGGAACTACCTAATATTATTGATAAGTAGCTGCCTCAGAAACAATAGGTAGTTTCTCAAGGATAGGTCCTTGATTCCTAACTTCTACCAGTAAAACGTCCTACTTACTTGATAGCAATAATAGTATACAATATAGGCAGTTTATATATTATGTTTATATAGAGATGTTATAAGTAAAGATAGAGTGTTAGTAGTAGCACAGCGCAGCAGTAGGTAGTGGTGAAAGCGTGAGTTGAGCGCCGGCTCGGCTTGACTCACATTCATGAGCAGGTCCGGAGAGGAAGAGCCTTTGCCGCTCATGTCGCCGGGTGTGGAGGCGCATGTCACTCACTCACAACACTCGCGAGGTGGCGCGGTGCGGCAGCATCAGCGCAGGCGGCGCGGGCGGTCTGCGTGCGCCGAGCGACCGCGACTGCCGCGCGCCGGCCCCCACCGCACGACGCGAGCCCCCACCGCTACCGGCTGCCTCATTTCTCACTATAATTTGCGTGCTGCTCGTTTTTTACCATTATTACTCCCTCGTTTTGTTTTACGTATTATCGAGTGCATCCCGCTCGCACCGGCCGCCATGCGCGATGAGCGCCGCCCAGATAATAGCCGCGTGCAATTACGTCCCGCCGGTGACGCGGCCGACACCGCGACCTGTCACACTTAACGCCATCTTGTGACGAGAGGCAGTACTAAACTCTCAAATGTTGGTCCACTACCCAAAATCATAAAAAAACATCATGACGTGATCATGACGAAAACATTATCACATTCGGAACACTATTTAAGTACAAAAGATATCAACGCGATATCATTATCTCAGGAACGTTAAAAGATTTATATTGAAGTAGTTATTAAGACTAATCACCATGAAATAGGTGATTAGTTGTAACAACATTTGTAGGGTTTTTCTATTCATAATGTAGCTTAAAGAAAACTTCCACCAAAGTTTAACAACAATGATGTTATGGAATGTACCTAATCATTAAGGACCATGACTTTTTAAATAAAATTATCAAAAAATTTATGGTCCTGTAAAAGCAATTAGATACATGTTTTTTTGTTCTAATCCGTAATCTCCGAGCGTAGCGTACTACGTTAGATTAGGTGCTGCTTACTGCAATGCTACAGTGCGTGCTACGCTTGGTCTACGAAGTGCTACGAATCATCTACGAGTCTACGACCGCGACTTGTATATTCTTTTTATAACTAGATTTATATTTTTTATTATTATTATATTTATTTATTAACATTAAGACTTGCATTTTATTGGGCTCTATAGTGACTAAAATACTACATGAATTTAAATACACAAAAGATAGTTATACTTAGATCCATGTTCACCGACTACAAAACGGTGCGATAAATTATAATCGGGCGTTTAACGTGTTTTTTTCCTACAAAAAGACATGAACATGTTCTTTATTTGATAAATCGATATCAATCCAATCAACTGCTTATAGGAACAATGATCATTACCACCGCTCAATTAGAGCTCATAGCTGGGCAATAAGAACTCTTATGATTTAGACTTTAATGTAGGTAGGCTACATGAATCCCTGGCTCAGAGTGTATGAGACGACTACATCTCTATAATTTTTATAGTTTATGATATTTTCTTACACTGCTAATGGTGGCAAAGTGTATTTTTTTCAAGATTTCAGTGTTTCTCCCATAATAAAAGTTGTTCATAAGTATTATTAAGTAGGTTCTTCCTCCTAAAGTAGGTACTGCAGGTAGATTAAAACTTAAAACAAGTAAATATTTCGGTACTTAATTTATTGTTTTCATCATATACATTAGAAATTAACAACATACCTACATCTATAAATCAACTGAATAAAAAGGCACATACAAAAATATTACAATCTAAGGAATAAGATCTATTACATAGTAATCACATTTCAAATTGTGGTAACTAAAACGAAAAAATCACCTGCACTGGCAAATGATTTTAATATTTACAAGTAACACTTCACTGTTATTCTAACACAGACATTAATACACCACAGTCATTTATTTTATTGACCAAGAGCTACAGGCGGTTGTAAATTATAATGTCCCTGGAATACTCCATAGTTGTCTTTAGTGGCACATTGATACGCGGTTATAGGCGCCGGGTACTGCTGGTACACCCTGTGATCTCTTGCAGGCGGACGCGGGTAGAGCGCGTCTTGCCGCACTTCAGGGTACCAGCTACCCATCATACCACTACCACTGAATACCGCACCACTATTATAACTATTCGTTGCACTTGTTACGCTTGAAGAAACTGTACCATAATTCATCATCTCTTTAGATGCGGCGCTTGTAATCGGCACTGTTCCATAGTGAGTGCTTCCAACTGAAACTGTTGGCGCTGCTTGAGTTTCAGGAGGCATAGGAGTTGCTCCTTCCACCTTGTCACTTGATGCATTCGAAGAATCGTCTTTATCATCCTCTTTTGCCTTCTTGCTTTTCCTTGTTATATTAGCATGCGTTTTCACATGTTTGGCTAAATGATCCGAACGCATGAATCGTTTAGTGCAGAGTTGACATGCGAATCTCTTCTCACCAGTGTGTGTTCGCAAATGTCGTTGAAGTTCATCAGAGCGCGTGAAGCGTTTGCCGCAAAACAGCCAGTTGCAAACAAACGGTCGTTCACCAGTATGCCAACGAAGGTGAGCTTTCAGGTGAGATGTTTTGCCGTAAACTTTGCCGCAGCCGGGGACATGACATACATGTTCACGTTTAGCACCATCTTTGCCATAGTTAGGACCGAATCCAGCGGCCTCCGTAAGGCAATTGGGACAGCGGCACTTAGCACAACGACGTTGGAGTTCACGAGCTTCTTCTGCTGCAGCGGCTGCGGCGGCTGGCGGCCAGTACGCCGGATACTGAGGAGGGTACGGGGGCAGTTCACGCCAGGCCGGGGGCCCGCACCACGCTCCTGAAGACGCACTACTACACGATGACAGATCAGAAGCAGGAGACAGCGCGTCTCCGCGACCGTAGCCGCATCCGTAGCTCGTCATCATGTTCATCATCTGTAACAAACAATTATATGGTTTTTAAACACATATTATTAAATCTATCAAACGATAGCACTGATTAGGGGGAAAGTTTTTAATTAATCGAATCGCAAATTTAAATAGGTACTTTAAAACAGTTTTGAATCGTTATTTGAACACTCAAATCAAATCACTTCAATATTAATTTAATCGTAACAATTATTTATTTCACATGTAAATGTTTGTACAAAATATTATTTTCAATTAAATAAACTATCAATGCGTCAGTTAATGGGGTGAGGGCGTGGGCGGGCGGACGGACCTGTTGCGCGGGCGGATCCACGTATTGCATTTCCGGAGATGGTGGTGACAACGTAGCGCGACGAAACCTTCAACTGGATAATTACAGGGCGGCACACCGCTCGCGCCGAGACGTTTTTAATAACTGGCTTGGAATAGACGTAACGAGCGGTTGTCACCTCGCCCCGGCCCCGCGCCCCGAGCGGCGCGCGCGCACCCCGGCCCCCGGCCCGGCCTCAGCGCAGCCTCCGACACACCCTACCCAGACCTGTGAATTATGAGCTTGCCAGCTCGCCTCTTGTGAGAATGGGAAAATCATAAGAGCGAGACGACCACGATCCGTAGGTACAAAGGTTATGTTTACATTTGCTCGCCTCGATTTCGGATGGCTGTCCCATTCATCAGTTGTACAAAAAGGTAATAATGAACATTTAAATTGTTTATGTACCTACTTAAAAATGTATTGCATTCATGTGATAAAATATCTAAGAATCTTTCTCCTTCATTTTATTATAAACCTCATATCAAACCTTTTGTTACAAACTTTGTATAGTACCTAGTAGTTCCAAGTGATTGTACAAGGAAAGTAATTTGTTCCAACTTCTGTGAACCTCTACCCCTTGAATCAATTAGCCAATTCAAGCTCTACCCTAATAAAAGCTTTTAAAAATACTGAGTACCTAAATTCCTTGATATCCTCATATAATAGTAGTTTTATAAATCTAACAGTTAACTAAGCTCCGACGTTAAGCCTGTGAAGACATCTCCTTTTACTTAGTTTGTGGGTAGGTATATATACTCGTATATTTTCCATCGAGGTCTCAGGCGCTTAATGTATTTAATTTTTTCTCTATTTCGGTCGGCAGTTCGCGGCAGACGCATGATTTATGCATATTCGAGCGGAGCCAAACCTTTAATTACACGTTGTTAAAATATGGCAGTTTGTTAAATCGTTCGCCGTGCTTTTGTTTTACTAAACACCGCGCTCTCTCAGAGGGCCGCATTTCCTCCACCAATTCGTTAATATATTTTTTATTAATCTAATTGCCAATGCTTTCTAATAATATGTTAGCAATATCATTTCTGATTAAGTTACTAATAGTTCTCATGCGAATAGATCGAATAAAAAAATACCATTTGGAATAAAAATTACTTTGAAAAAGGTGATCAAATGTTGATAGATTAGATAAACAGATTTAATAACATATTTGCTCACATCTTGTAGGTATAGTTTATTGGTAGATCATATAAAAATCCTGGGCCGAACAATTTAAACCAAGTTTTAGCTAAATCAAACAAATAAGTTTTAATATCTGGGAACATCCTAAGTTCGAGTCGAATTTTTAAGATAATAAAAATAGGAATAATAATTACGAACAGTCTTGAATAGCTTCTGTTACTTGAAGAATGCTTCCAATTATTCAGCACTTGTTCACAAATGCGTTAACCTGTCGACATGTTTACAACGTCTATAGAACAAAAAGTGTCGTGCTGCGTACTGAAAGGTTTTGGCGTGCTACTGTCCGCCGGTCTCTACAAAGCCCACATGCAGTGGACAATGCTCGCTGCTAATGCGCTATGATCGTCCTCCTCGCGCCATAAATCTTAAGGGATGCTAAGTTTTTGTGAGCGGCGTACGAGCCTCAACATGTCCTTTCAAAAACATGTTTCACCGACGAGACATTATAACATGTGATAGGATATTTTAGCAGAAAATACCTAATAATTTTTCAACGTTTTAGCTCTTTTTTTGGTAGGTACTCAGCTATAGTCGATGTCACGAATTTAAATTATTGTAGTGGATCTGTCCAAGACGTTTAAATACTTACACTTCTTTATTAATAAGTTTTAAATTATTACAGTTTATATTGTATGGTTGTTAACTTGTTACCGATCTTTAAGGGTACGTACGTTCTAAGCGAATTCTCTCTGAAGTTTGTAGCATCACTCATACCTAAAAATGATTACCAGGTTATTTCCGTTCAGGGATCTCGGATATTTTACACTAATTACAGGTTTCTTATATCGTGGGCGGGTAATTGGTTCTATCGCACGTTGTCCTTCACTTCCTGTCTTTTGGTTGAGCGCCCATGAATGGAACTGACGCTTTTGAAGAGTTGCACAAAATACCGACGTGGTGGTGTCGGGTTGCGGCCATTGTGCCAGCGCAGCCAGAGCGGCACCCACGCTACGATTATGTACCATATGAAAAAAATCTAAAATTTATTGATATACTTACCAATAGTGTTGGGTAGTATACTTGCCTAAAAATATTTTCGTTTAGTGCTACCTCACAACACCTCACGTTGGGTGTTGAGGTAGACCTACACCTATACAGTTCTGTACCACAGTGAGTAAAGAGAACCTACATAATACTAAATAAACAGGTAATAGGTAAGAAATATTTTTTCTAAATCGGATTTTGTGTTAAAAAACGTACATTGTTACATCTGCTGTCATTTTTAAGAAATTTGATACTACGTTAAAAATCTAAAAGATGGATAAGCAATGCGAATAAGTTTAATGTTGCCATTGAACAATAAAAGCGGACGTTCTTGCTATCTGATCGGAATTCCGCTCAACTTCATGATTTTTTAAAGGAGTGAAAGACAGGACACCTTCGCAATGTAACATGATCACACAATGTACCTGTTCATGACAATAACTTGCGCAGGTTCTCAGCAAACGATGCTCCTTTGTCAAAACCATTCAAATATTCATCTGTCTTTTGAGTTGTGTAATACAGTAGGTACCTATCTAGTTAGTAACATATTATAACTTACTTTTTTTCATGTCGTATACCTAAAAACCTATAATTAATTTACAAAATTAGAGTACCACAAGTAAATTGACAGTTGAGTATTTCTTTTCATTAATATGATTTTTTAATTGGACCAGTACCTACCTAACTCCGGAGATTAGCGCGTTCAAACAAACTCTTTAGCTTTACCTATATACCTAGTCAGGTCATAAATTCTGTCACATGTTTTATATAAAATAATTGAAACAAGTTTATTCATTATGTAACCAAAATGAACTTAACAAAACATAGATTCTTATGACACTAAAGTTTATTCAAAATGACCTCCGTGATTTTGAATACAGGCCTTCAATCTGCGCGGCCAGTCGTCTATCGCAGCACGAACGAGGTCCAAGTCAATATCGGCGGCTGCCTTAATCAAGGATGTCTTGAGTGACTCCAAATTGGGATGAGGGTTTGAGCACGCCTTTTCCTCCAAGTGTTGCCATATCTTGTAACCGAACGGAAATCTGGACTGGAGGAGGGCCAGTCTTCGTGCCGGATGAAGGCGATTTCACGCGCCGCCAGCCAGTCTTGTGTGCTCTTCGCTCTATGAGCTGGCGCCGAATCTTGTTGGAATACCCAGTGCCTGTTATTGAACATGGTATGAGAAACAAGTTCCACAAGGTGCGTCAGGACTGTATTTTGATACACAACTGCATTCGTTTTTACACCTTTCTCACAAAAATGTACCTCTGTTAAGCCCCAATAAGAAACTCCCAACCATACCATGAGCGAGGATGGAAAATGACCACGTTGGACACGCGGAATACGGTTGCTCGCTTCTTCACTACTGTATGCGTACACCTTATCATTTTGTTTGTTGTAGCTCTCTTCTACGGTAAATATTTTTTCATCCGAAAAAAGAATTTCCCGATATTTTTTTCCCGCGTACCGCTTCAACAAAGCGCGGCATCTATTCAGTCTCAGGTCCATTAGACGAGCATTCAAACGATGTCCTGTTTTTCTTCGATATGCCCGAAGCCCTAAGTCTTCATTTAACACCCTTTTCACCGTGGTTCTGCTTAACCCCATCTGAAGGGCCAACAGTTTCTGCTTACGTTTAGAATTTCTTTGAATTCGCGCCTTCACAGCTTTTATCACTGCTGGAGTCCTAACAGACCGAGGGCGACCACTTCTTGACCTGTCATCTACACTAGAGTCTTCATTGTATCGTTTGATGGTACGATAAACGAATCTTTTGGTTATATTCAATTATTTCAGTATGTCAAAAATTTTAATTGGCGCGTAACCGCAACGATGCAACGCAATAACTGCAACAAGGTCTTGTTTAAGCGTTTACTCCATATTTAAAAATGAGTAAAATTCTAAAAAGTATTCATTTTTATTTTCATGAACAATTTGAAATTCGAATTCAATAAACTTTTTTGTGGCCAGCATTCTAAAAGAAAAGTTTTTACTGTGTGACAATACTTATGACCTGACTAGTTATATAGATTAGGTCAAACGAATACATATATTTCCATTGTAAAATTAGATAGGTACAATTTGACATGGTTAAATAAAAATAAATAGATATAGAAACTAAACTAACACTTAGCAATAAAATATTGAATAACAATAAGTACCTATTAGAGTCCCACCGAACGTCGGTCGTAGCCTCGTAAGTTCTAGCAGTCGTCGTAACGATCACATAAAAAAGCATACGATGTAGGTAAAAGAATTCTGCGGAGCGTGGCACCCTGGGGCGCTGCGGCGGCCTCAAACAAGAGTTCTTCTATAGAGTGACAGCCGAAATTGCTCGACATCAGTAAAAACGCCATCTCGAAAACAGTTTGTTTTACAAAACAAGGCTTGCCGACAGTGTGAGTAGGTATCTATGGCACATTTTTACGCCAGTCAGACATTACAATCATTAGTTTGGTATATTTACATAAATAGGTGCTATAGATACCTACCTAACTTTTAAAACTTACTTAATCGGTGTGACACTTCCTGCCAGGGCCATCATCACGGATTTGAATGCCAAGTCTGTCGGTGTGGCACTTCCTGGCAGAGCTACCATCACGAATCTGATTTCCAAGTCTGTCCCTATTTTGTCCTCGAATATCAGATTTTGTCGCGTCTTGGATCAAAAGTTATAAGGGTTTTTAGCTGCCAGGAAGCATACTTCCTGCCTAGCAGGGCTTCATATCTCAAGAATTCAATCGGACTTCTTATTCCTGTAACTAATCAGATGCGGATCCTCCTACCAGGATGCGCGGGTCAATTGCTCCAGATATCCCTGTTTTTGCAAGTGTTTATAAGCTACTGTAATCGTTTACCATCAGGCGGACCGTAGGTCGTATGCTACCGTAGTAGTATCAAGTAATGCAAAAAAAGATTCGATTCTACGTAGATAAGCTTCGCTTCTGTCATGTAGGTTCCCAAACGGCACCTCGCTAGTATTTGTTATCAGACTTTCACAGTAGGAACAAAGTACAACTGGGCGAAAAATTGTTGACAATAAATTAAAGTCGTTACGAAGGCTCAAAAAATTTATTACAACACACGTCACGATACATACTTTTTGTACAAACATTCCGCATTTCACAATATATTATACATTGGTAAGTAATGACTACTCGGTTTAAGAGGAATGTTTTATCTCGTGTGGTAAGTAGACAGTTTCAGAGTAAGGCCGCGTCCTCATTAGGCTCACAGTTAGCGGCAGACTATCCTCAGTATATATAATGTACTCTTTGGACTATCCCCTGACTAACTATGAGCGGCGGCGACGGCGTATCGGTCACTAACTCAATTTATCGCGCTGTGATTCAGCCGCTCAGTGAATGAGTCTGCAAGCGAAACGCCACAAACTGCGTAGGTACATTACGCGCGATATGGACGCTCAATTTAAAAGTTATAGAGAGACAAACTGGAATCAAACCAGCCTAATGAGGACGCGCCCTTAGTATCGGCTAGCAAAAATACATTCAAGATAAATAAATAAGTAGATCTATACTTTAAATACTTGTCACATGAATCTTGTACTATAATCGGAAGTATGTGATTTTCAAGTCGATCGAATTGTGTTGGATGTGGATAAAAGTGACCGAATTTAATTGATCCTTATAAATTATTAGATAAATATAAGTTAATTATCACTGATAGCATCATAGATAGTATAGTACTAGATATTATTAGGGACATAGCAGAATTCGTACTTTTAGGCCATATTGTCGGCCTGTATCTTAATGTTTCACGATGTCACGAGTTGGTCCCGTAGTAAGCTTTTTAGCAAGACTAACCCAACATATTATGTTTCAAAAATATGTCATGTATGCGTATCTAATGGAATCTTTAACTTGATCAATTGTTTTTGAAGACATTTCTCTAAATTCAAGCAGCAAGTTCAGTGGAATTCTTTGCTTTAAATAATATACATGTCACCGCGCGATCATCAACATCGTTAGATTATAATATACTAGCTGTTCCCCGCGGATTTAATCGCGTTCCCGGCATAAAAAGTATCCTATGTAGTTCTCCCTAACATAAGCTATCTGCATGCCAAATTTCATCGTGATCGGTTTAGCGGTTTAGTTGTTTAGTTTCGCACTATTATTAAGGATCTCAGGATTTTAAACAAACAGATGAACCCTAACTGTAAGATTCGTTCACAATTTTGCGGTTTGACATAGATAAATTATAAGCTATCGGAAATTAATACGTTACATTGTAAGGAGTATGTTACACAATTTATTGACAGTTTACAATCGCGTGAGATAGATTATAAACTAACGGTATTCACAATCATACGGCGACTTACATATAACGCATGCTTTTGCTTTTGGCACGCACTCACGCACCAACAGGCGTCTAATACAAAAACATGTAGCTCATACATTCGGAAGCTAAACAAACACAAATACCTAACATTAAAATTAAATAATAATGTAAATAAGATTCTATAATACATAAAGTTCATGTAGAGTATAATGATGAAAATTTCACAATTAATTTTGATAATTATATTAAATAAATCATGATAATAAATGTTTTAACAACAATGAAATTAAATAAAGAATGGACAAATGGACAAATTCCAAATTTACTTTGTTCGAACAATAGTAGATATATTCCCAAATATTAAAATACATAAATAATTTTCACACATTTTCAAGAAATAGTTATAAGTATATAAGAGATTTTAAATAAAAAACGAGATAAAACCATTTATACAATTATTTCTTTAGTAAATGACTTATACTAAATTTTATGTCCTAAGCGTAATAACCTTATAACTCGTCTCTTAGGAGGGTGTATCGGTTCTTGGAGGGGGCTAGTTTCTTGAATGTGGACTCTGGTGGAGTGGTCACCTTTATGTCAGAGCTAATTGCTAATTGAGCTGGGTCTGGACCGTAGTGGAACTCCCTACAAGAAAAAATGTACAATTAACCATTACTCTTATATCAGATTCAGTATTTAGTCACTTTTGAACTATTATAGAACAATTAAATAGATTTTATCTACTCTCATATTGTAATGTTCTTATTATGAAATCAAAAACAGTACTTTAATGACCCACTTTATGCACACTCGTGTATAATGAAATTAAAAAATTATGTTATAGTACAGTTTTCTTCCCAAGATAATGCTATAAAATAACTTTTTTTCTATTAAAGTACAAGTATTTGAACATGTCTGGCCACTCATAATTTTTTTTTGGGTTTTAATACTTCAATTACTGTCAGTTAACTTGTCAAACGAAATAATAAAGAAAAAAACATTATATGTGGCCAAGACATCAGGACTAAACAATTAGGTATCAATCAGTATCAATTCAATTTTAGATGCAAATTTACTTTGTCTGTGGTCGCGTATGTGGTAGAGATCTCACCCCACACGGATTTGGGCGCCATGATGAATAATGTTTGTTTATTTTATTGATTTTTTGCATACATATTTTATTTTAGCCAAAAATGACAGACTAATAGAAGTGACTAAGACTGAGGTGAAATGAACTTGGATCTGAAATTGTGGAGGCGGCAATGGAAATGATAAATTAATCGATACCCGTAAGTCATGAAAACCTATGACAAAATATTATCGATTATTTATTTTTCCTTTAAATTACATTATTAGATGAGTTTGATAAAGTACTGTTTGATACTGCACATAATTAATTACATTATTAAAAACTCGTGTGATACTTAATTAAACCCACACTCGTATTTTAATAACCCCTATTATGCAACAGTATCATAAACTACTATTGTGACACATTTCTCAAATATTCAATTAATATTTCATGAATGCAAAGTATTTCTTAACAATTATGTGAAAGTAACATTCTCTCGTTATCACGCATTTATAATCATTCACGTACACATAATGACTCACTTATGATTGTTAGTTTTTGTGTGTTATCTACCTATAATAATGCACCTGTATATTTTACTTTAGTATGGTTTTTTAGTATTTACGAAGTAAAATATACAGGATATTTATCTTAGTGTGGTTTTGTAGTATTTACGAAATCTCACCTGTGTAGTTTCCCAGAGTACAAGTCCTGAAGGAATTGCTTCAGCTTGCCAGGTACCTCCATGTCCTTGTAATCGGGGAAGAGATACATATGACGGAACGAGTCGATGGCAATCAGAGGCAGATCTTTCAGTGACTTGCCCAAGTGGTGAAGAGGATGTTCGAAGCGTACGCCGTCCGCAGTTAGGAAATTGACGTTTTCTGTAACATTAAATAATTTACGATTCACAAACGTATGAAATTACTGCATTACTTACGTATACACATAACGTGGGCGCCACACTATGTTACACGTGTCGCCGACGCCAACAATTTGAATATTAGCTCCCACAGAGCACGAAAATATCATAGTAGCCTAATAAAAGATAGGCAAAAGTAACCTCTAATTTAAAAATCAAACAGCATACAGCTTTAGATGAAACTTGGCACATAGATCATATCCACGAATATAACAGTTTTTATCTCCATGGCTGGACGGATTTGGGTATAACTTTTCGTATATACCTACCTGTGAACCTAGAATGAACCGAGTTTACATTTTACAGTGGGAAATCATTAGATCCCAATTGAACGCAGGTAAAACCACCGGGCGAGAGCTAGTTTTAATTAAAAGAGATGTTAAAAGCAAGCTACAGCTATGTACACAATCTTGTTATTCAAGTGTCATTGTGTAAATGACCTTGGTATTATTTGCACGCACTTTTTATTCCTGTTTTGTTGAAAGAACTAAATTATTCTTGCATTATCTTTCAAACAAGACCTAGAATTGGTAAATATCTTATAAGCTATGACTTCTACGACTGTCATTGCTTCTAAACAAAAAAGAAAGTAATAAAATACCTACTTAACTATGAATAAATAACCTATGGAATAACCTATAGCTGGTTAAATATTACAATACAATTTACACATCATCGGTTAATCTATACTATTATAAGGAAAATTCTAATCTACTTCATTAATAATACAGAAATCTAAGGTATTGTTTTAATATTAATATAGAAGTATGTTTATACATATATTGTTATATAGTTGTCCCCCGCGGTTTCATCCATGTTCCCGGCATAAATAGTAGCCTATTAGTGAAATAATTTTTCGAATTTTACTGGTAAATCCAGAGATTAGCGCATTCAAACAAACAAACAATATAGCTTTATTTATTAGTATAGAAGTATAGATAGGATATCGACACCTTCGAGTTAAAACTTCGGGAATCAATTCAATTGATTACATACACATTTCTTCCTCTGTAAATTTATCTCTTTCGGCTATTCAAGGTTTTCCACCAAGGTCTGGTTAGCGTTAAGCTCTGCTTAATAGTTATTTTACTAGGGATTTAAATAACGATTTAAGTTATAATACTTTAGTGATAGTGACGTCGAATGACGTGGGGAAGCGTGCGTGTTAAAATTCTACAAAGGGCTTGACTTTTGGCTGGCTGTCACTCTCTGGTTGAAAATTCAGAGCTACCTTTAGCCACATTATCACTTGCCAGGGTGGAATTGTGGTCAAACACAAATACTTGCTAATGTATAGGAAAACAATTGATTTAACAGTTAATTTATATGTAGTCATATTAATTATTGTTACTTACGTTTTTCGGATAACAGTTCTTCACTAACTATCTCCTTATACTTCTTTACACTCTCAGTGTCAGAAGGATTGTGAAACAGGATCAAAAATGGTAAACCTTCTTCTGTCAGCTCTTCAGCATTCTCAAATGTAATCTCTCGAACCACTGGTATACATTTCTCTTGTATCCAACCATACAGTTCATCAAAATTAAGCAAAGAACCTTTGTATGTTTCATCAGGTTCAGTTGAAGTTTTTTTGTCAGTTCTATACACTACAATTGGTTGCCCTGTAATAAAACCGAAGTAAGTAAAATAAACCATTAATGATAAGAGCCATGATCAATCAAAACATAAGTCTAGTTCTGAGTGAAGATTGAAACAATTGAATTTCAATCTTAAAATCTATAGTATAATGTTTGTTTCCGATTAACTTAATTTATTCAGAAGTAGAAGTTTTGGTCCTTGTTCTATAATACGAGTTGAAGTAGAGATTGTTCTTCCTACTATTATAAGGATATTGTTTGACTTAGGATTATAAACAAAATAAAACCTTTCACTTGATTTTTTATGAAAGCTAAGATTGTGAGAAAACTAGCATGCCCATTACCCAACTCGCGATGTTTAATTCAAAGGTAAAATAAAAACAAAACAGTGCATACAGGACACAATTGCTGACTATTCATGCTAAAAATCATAGATAGAGAGAGGGACAAACCAATAAACACACAGCCAATAATGAGATAATAAGAATATTTTAGAAAGGAATAAGTATATTTAATTTAAATACAAGCGCGTAAATAAAGAAAGGGATAATATCTGTCAAATGTATATCTTTACTGTACCCCACCCACCATTGATGAAGCCGAAACGAGGGAATATCTTTTTAATCTATGTAGAACATATTTAGTATAAGGACTAACCTCCGTGGTTTAAGTGCTATTATACAAATTACTTTTTATACCATGTTATATTGTGATAAGATTTTTTTTTAATCTCTTAGTTAGTGGTTGCTGAATAATTTTTAAATTAGTTGAGATTTCTTTTTAAATCAATTAATTATTTATTTGTAAGTCTTACCAGCTGGATGCATCTGCTGTGAAGCATCGCCAAAACCAGCATGAAAGAGACAGTCATCTTTGAGGCTGGCTGCAACCTTCCTGAGTACCTCATACTCCGGCTGGTCTCTTCTGTCCATGTAGCCAATGATGTGCCTCTTATCTTCGCTGAGATCATGTAGCTCTTTGAGTGATCCAAATGTCACAATAGGGTCAACCAATTGTTTCTTTATGAAATCAGCAAAAGCATCTACAGAACGTTGGCCTGAAAACAAATTATAATTTATGTTAATAAATTATGTAGTATATAATATAATGTAAGTTAAAATACTTTTTTAAAATATAAATTGATGGTAACTGAGGGGCGGTTACTACACCCATGTTTTTGGTATAAAATTTAGAAAGATTTTTTATTAATTAATTTTTAACCAGCTTAAAAAAGGAGGCGTGTCATATTAGAGTTACATACTACATAGTTATTTTATACTTTTTAGTGGATTTGAAGGTGGTTCTCTTTTTTGTATTATTTATTTATTTTTACTTTTTTCTTAATACTTTTTTTAATAATAATATTGCTACGTAATTTATCATATACTACTGTTACTATTATTTTATATTGTAAGACATTCAGACACAATGTAAATTGTTAATTGAATAAATGAATTTCCCAACTCAGGGATAGTAAGGCTTTCTAATAGTGAGAGAATTCTTAGAATTAGGTTATAATATTGGTGTATGTAATTATACATAGCAAGACAATGTAGAACATTAATATTTAGGCTAGTTTTATAAAACGTTTATTAAGCCAAATGGATCACATTTACCGTCAGCCAACATTCACTATGTGAAAAATGATATAATAGAATTTTACCATAAAATACTTTACAGTATTCAATAAAATCTATGATAGAATATTGTCTATCTACTAAACTTAATTGTTAACTCACCTCTGTACTCTTTTTTAGCAGGCAAACCATTACGAAAAAGTTTTAATGTTGGATATTTGGTAATATGGAACCTGGTTGCTATAGCACCCTCTTTGTCACAGTCAACTTTGCCCATGACCACTCTTCCAGTATCATAGCCAGCCTTTGTGACTTCATCAGAAGCATCATCAAATATGGGCATAAGCATATTACTAAATTTACACCATTCAGCATAGAAATTAATAAATACAATCTCATTGGAAGCTGAAAAAATAAGATTTAAAAATAGTTTTTAACTATTGGGAGTAATTGATAAATATAAAAATCCCATATTCTAAATATTTCAAAGACAAGGAGTTGGAAAGGAGTGCATTTTTGCATGAAAATCTCAATAAAAATCACCCCGGTACAAACATCTAGTTGGAAATAAAATTTACTATACAAAAAGTCTTTGAGAGATTTATCAGTAGATCAAGAATTGCTTATTACACTTAAAAAAAAAATAAGTGATTCAGGAATGTTAAAAAGACTGGAATTTTCATCACCTGCAAATACGAAATGGATTCTCTACATAGATAATAAATAAGCATTCTCATATATCATAGTCATATATAGACAAAGAAGTCTTCTTGAGCCAAACAAAAATTATGAAAGAACATTATTAGAATAAGCATCTCAGAAATGGAAATCTTTTTTAAAAAGTGAGTATATTGTGTTCCTCAAAAACTTCCAGACTTTGTGTGCTTACCACCTTTGGCCACATAATTACTTACAGTGCAGTTTTAGCTCTACCAGCACCCTGGGCGAGATGTGATATGAGAGATGACTTATTAGCCACAGAAGCTAAATAAAAATATCATGCTGATAAAGGACTAATTCAAATTGGTAACACATATTAATACAGTAACCCTAAATACTTATTTTTGATAAACTGTGGTGAATGTGTGTGGAATGTACGACCAGAAGCAGTGATTATCAATCCTTCATTTAATGGTTTTAAACATTGATTTACGTTAAGATGTGTGCACTGAAATATGTTACACCGATCAGCTAAATGCTGTTGGTGTAATATATTTATTTGTAATATAGTATATTTAAAGTATTAATATTAAAAGTATGTACATTTAATTAAAGTGTTTTTATCATTAGAAATATATGTAGGTATATGTCAACATGTTGCTGATAATCTTAAGTGGGAGAAACTATATAATGTTTATAAGAGTACAAAATAATATGAATATGATATTCAACCTAATTTTTATATACTGGTACAATTTGCCGTTTCTGATATTTTGCCTAAATTCTAAGACATAGACAATATACTTTTATATACCTACCTGTGTTTCACACGCTGGTTAGTGACACATAATATTATGATAATAAATTGGTTCATACTTAGATATGCATGGGTAGGTACCTACCTAAGAAAAGACTAGTTTTAGATTTGACAGTTGACAAAGATAATACTCTCACTGAGACTTATTAGGATTCCGTTGTGACTCTTGGGGTACGAAATAATAATTAAATTGCTAAGAACTGATGTTTAATCGCACACCTATTCATTGATTATCGAATCTATAAAATTACTTACCTAACACCATATCTATATTACTTTGTGTAATTTGTACAGCACCGCTATCGGTGGGATTGTAAAAGCTGTGGCACAACTGAAACATAACAATTTCTCACATTAAACACCAATTAATTATTCATAATAGACCATAAAGTCAACAATCAACCTATACATTTTTATGAGCTTTTGCAATGATAAAATGTATTTATTCCTTACCAAAACTATAAAAATTGCTATTATTCTGCATCTTAATAAACTATTTGAAATAAAATACATTTTAAAAGGATTTGGACGCACTTATCGCTAAAAAATGGTTGGAAAAAGGGAAGCTGGCTGGCGACCGCGAATCTGTGCTTGCTAGCTGGCTGGCTGGCACTTGCTTACAGTATTGCCATTATTCTCCGCTTGGCTTGCCAGCCTACTTAGATTAAAGGGAGGAATTCACGGTGATCTGCTGTGGTTCCCAACTTACGAGTTTCCTCCTAAAAGGGGAAAAATAAGTGAGATGGGATTTTTTTAGTTTGTAATATCTAGTACAGAAGCATATTACTTTATAATTTGTGTACAGAAGATGAACGTTATGAAGAAGATGAAGATTTTTTTACTACTAGTGTTACAAAAAAATTAAACGATAAACCGATTTATTCCTGTATGTGTACTGTAAGACCTTGCTTCATGATTTTCAAGATTCTAGGTCAACGGGAACTACCATATAACCTATAGGTTTTCGACCCAAAACCTTTAGGGTACGTCTTCCGGTAAGCCACAAACTAAGTAGAGATATGCGGTAAGCAAGTTCTTGCAGGACAAGTAAAGGGAAAATTCCGGAAAATAAAAAAAAAATAAAAATAAGGTAAATTTTGGCACTTACAAGATTTCGTGAAAATTTAAATTTGCTCATATTTTCTATCATGTTGACTCAGGACCTTGATTTTTATACAACCTAATAGGGACTATAATAGACAGACATCAGTATCTTGGAATGTTTTTTTTTATTGTTATTCGGACTATGCCTATGGTGGAAAATATTCATTACATATTAACATAGGAAAAAAATCGATGTATCGATGCATCATGAATAATTATGTTATAAGCACAGCACGTAGTAAGTAATTACGAAATGTATGCATGTAGGTAATTACTTACCCAGTCGATGGTGAAAAACGCTATTTTCTACCTGTCTTATAGTCTGACCATGCGTAGCATCTGGTGATGGTCTGACCGCAACCGTTGTACCCAGTCAGTTGTACCGCGCCTTAAGCACAGATCACTTTATACGGTGGGGAATGGCAAGACCGCAAGACTAGTGACGCCGTGCGCAATGACGGCAGTTAAGGTGGAGGCTTCGGTTGGAGCGCGAAATTCAAATTTTATCACGTTTTTTTGCAAATTGCAGCTCATATACGACTATTTCATGAAAATGTTACTAATATACCTTGGAGGAATATGTTGATGATTTCTTTTATTATTAATCAGTAAATATACTACCATTCTTGTCGCAAATAACATGTTGATAACTTACGACCTACAATAACTGAGCTGCAATTAGCAAAAAACGTGATAAAATTTTAATTTCGCGTGTACCTAGATCATACCCTGGAATAACATATAGGCTACTTTTTATCCCGGGAACGCGGGTGAAACCGCGGTGAACAGCTAGTCTAAAATCTTTCATTTGTAATATTTTAATTTACTGACAATGAAAAAAATATCTGATAAATAATAAATTGCGCAATAAAACTAAATAAACCATTTGACTCCTATATGACAAGTGCATGCATTGCATATAATATCGTATCAAACACAGCCACAGGAGTGAATAAAAGACTACTTTTGATTGTATTTAAATTGACGATAATATTAAATTCGCTGCTGTTCACGATTTCATTCTTTATTAGAATTTTATACATTATACGTATTTTTTTGTAGTACTTAAATTAAATTTTATGGTCAGATTTTTTTTATCAAATTTCAAAACAATATGAAAATACCGTAAAAACATGACAAAAGTGAAATTAAAATTGGCCAAGAAATACCAAAATAGACAGCAATTAGACACATAGATCTGACATGCCCTGTGAAGTCATAGGGCACTACGGCCATATAAACTCCATTCAAAATTCTGTTTTGCTAGAAAGAGATAAATATATATTTTTGATGGCATCTTGGTTATTTTTATAGTTATTTGAAAAATTTTTTTTTTTTCTACTGTTTCTTAATTGAATGAGCTTTTAATAAAGCAATAAAAAAAATCATGCTTATTCCCTATAGTTGAACATATTTTGTCGGTACAAGGTACAAGCTATTCATTTGATAAATAATTCTATATAAAACAAATGAAATTAACAGTCTGATACAGCTTTATATATCTATTATGATATCTAATAATTAGTAGGTATTCTTAAATTAATTATTTTAAAAATGGACGGAATTTCAATATTTCAACAGATCAATATCTTAGTTATAAAACCAGTCTTTCATAGAACTACTGTTTAACTTTAGAATCTATAACTACAATGTTACACATGCAAGTTACTGATCAAATCATTATAAACAGTATGTAAAATAAATCCCATTATTAATTTATGTTTTAGGAATGTCAAATACTTACTATATACATATTATGGATCTATAAATGATATATTTTTTTGATTATAACAATAATTATTTTGTAAAAAAATTAAGAATAAAGTACCTAATACAAAATATAAGTGTATAAAAAGACAAACACAACTTGGCATGGGGATTCAATCAAACATTTTTCATACAGAAATATAATAAAGGTATTAAGGTATTAGAGTGCAAAAACAATGCTGCCAATAATCAAAAAGTTGATAAGAGCTGTAGCAATATAACTCCAAATATCACACTCATGATAGGTTTAACGAGTGTGCTCCCATTCTGAAAAAAATAAATAAACTTTAAACATTAACCATATATTATGTTTCTCATCTAGCCTGGAATGAATTGTAAAAAAATATTAAACATAATAACCTGGGACAGTCTTCACTGGATTTCAAAACAGTTACATGATTGCCTAGTTTGTCACAAACAAACCAGAGCTTGTTTATTTATTGGGAATCCCACAACCAATGGGAATCAAGCCGACAACCTGTGGTGTGATAGATAGGTGGTGTCTTAACTTAACCACAGCAACTGGCCTATTAAGTATCAATAATTATATTACTGATTGCTCCATTTATTTAATATTTTACCAACACCTGTACTTACCTACCATGCTTTGAGCAAATAAATATCTTTATCTTTACTATTTTGGTCAATTAAAAAATAATCTCATAATGTAATAAAACATTGTCTAGAAATGGTAAGTTAGTTTGTTATGGTGTGAGAGTGTTATAAATATTATATATAATACTAGCTGTCCCCCACAGTTTCACCTACATTCATGGGATAAAAAGTAGCCTATGACCTTCAGGGTTAATGTAGCTTCCTAATAGTGACACAATTTTCAAATCAGACCAGTAACTCACGAGATTTGTGTGTCAAACAAACTAACTCTTCAAGAGCCATTCTATTTATAAATGCCTCCAAATGTCTACATGAATAAAATAAATTTGATTTGAATATCAGAACAAATCCATATTGTTTATCCAAGAAAATTACTACAATGAACAGAAAAAATGGCAATAAATGTTTGTACTCACAATAATAAAATAGTTGCAGCGGTCTCCTAAACAGCAATCTGAACAAACCCAATCTTGGTACCAAATGTGGGTACACAGTGGCATGTTGCGCAGTCTAGTCAATGCACATTCGGTTTTATTTGAACAGCGCTTAGAAACATAATATTGTTTGATTGCTCCTTGGGACCAGTAGGGTGTGCTACCCCATTTAATCTGAGTCAAACAAACGTCTTGATTTGATTCACAAGTTTTAATAGTTTTAACGCATTTCTCATTGTTATCTTCCTGATTTTCACACACGTAACACTCCAGACATAAAACTGTAACAAAACGTTCATTTTTGTTTTAAAGACAAGAGCCTAGCCGTCGTAGCGTAGTTGATGGTGATAAATAACTTCTTGATAAAGTTATTAACCTAGCTGGTGTTACATTTTGGTTGCTGCTGTTACATACAATTAGATTTAGAAAATGTTTTATACTAACCTGTTGTAGATGATATAAGAATTAATAGAATTCCAAAGATGTAATAATTATTCATTCTGTTGAATGATATTAAAATTATTCCGGTTTTAACGAGATTTATTCGTTATTGTTTCAGAAATCAAAACGAAGATCCAGTATTTATAACATATACTCTGTGTTTATAAATAGTATTTATTGAGGTATTTAAATACTAAAGTTACCAATGAGGAATAAATGAAAGTTACTACGGCACGTAGTTTAAAATTTCTTTGACTAAAGCACAAACAGAAACAGACCAACCATAAAAAATAAAGTTAAAGCCGCACCCACAAATTCAAAATAAGTTTAAAAGCTACGCCCGCAAGATGGAGTACCTACAATAAGTTCTTCATCAGTCGCAAATAGTCGCAATAGATGGCATATATTCAATAGGGTAGATGACTGACTTATCAAATCAGCTACTCTTTAATAAATGTCAAAACGATCGGTTACATGGAATATTGTATGAAATACTAAGTTATGACGTCATCGTTTCACAGCATCAAATGATCTACTCTTAGTGGTTCTACTGGTAATTAAAAATCATAGAAAGCATTAAATGTACAACATATTTGATGTTTCCGCGTGTTTTCAGATGTTTTATGCATTGGTTAGTGTTTGGTCATTTATTTTTGACACTGTCATCTAGCCTATTCGAGACTAGCTGTTTCCCGCAGTTTCCTGGGATAAAAAAGTAGCATATATACCTCAGTAATAATGCATCAGGAGATCCGAATTTACTAACTTTACCATTGGTGTAGAAAATGGACTTTCTGAAAACTGAAAAAGCACAAATTGAAGCTCAGATAATTTTTCGTATTTTCTTAAAAATAAATGAGCAAATCTTAAAATTTACCGATGGTAAGTGATCTTTATGGTAGTGATGGTAATTTTTTTTTAATTATTTCAGCTTTACTTGATGGTTCATGTGACACTGATTAGCTTGCTACTATTCAGTAATCTGTGCACTGATGTGTCCAAACAAAACGTATCTACCACCATATTATTCCAAACAGGATATAATACTTATTATTCTTCGATCAACAATATCATAGATATCGGGTCACGTTCAAAATCCAAGCTAAATGCTGTCCGCGTGAATATATACTTTTACAGCTGCATTTGTTTACTATCAAACGGAGATGAATGTTTTAAAACAGTTTTAAGTTCAACCTAATTGCAACCATAGCACCTAGTAATAAAGTCACAATGTTAAGGAACCTCTTTTTATTAAATAGTTTTCTAATATTTAGAATTGTTGAATTTGTTTTTGTTTCCTTTTTACTACTGTCATTCTTGTCACTCTTCTGAATAAAATTGTATGCTTACAATTAAATAAATGTATTTCATTGATTATACATTATTAGGTGTAATGTGATAGGAAGTCTTATTCAGGGTTTGCCGAATCAGATCCGCTCTAGTACAGAAGCTGAATACTACGCTCTTTTGTTAGTGTTGTCAAAGAAGCGAAATTCCTACACAATTTTTTGTTAGAACTTAGTTGTTGGAAGCAGTCATTCTCACAACCTGAGGCTATCACTATTTATAATGATAATCGTAGTACACTTAAGATGGTGGAGAACGAGGTAGAACAAAACATATAGATGTACACCATCATTTTATACAAGAATCTGTTGATCGCAAAGTAGTTAGCATAGTTTACAAAGCCTCAACAGAATTAGAGGCAGACATTTGTGCAAAAGCTTTGGCTAATGTGAAACATATAACTTTGTGATTTGTGAAATGTTTAGGTTTAGTTTAATATTTTTTGTTTGTCATTTTGTCCTCTGGCACTATATTTAAATTAATGCTCGAGTAAGGGGCAGTGTTAAGGAACCTCTTTTTATCAAATAGTTTTCTAATATTTTGAATTGTTGAATTTGTTTTTGTTTCCTTTTTACTACCTACTGTCATTCTTGTCATTCTTCTGTATACAATTTTATGCTTACAAATAAATAATTGTATTTCAATGATAATGATATTAATAGGTGTACATACTTTACACACAAATCTTCAAAATATTATCTAATACTTACGATCATTTGAACTAATCAAAATAAGAGCTCACTTCTCTAGTGAGCTGTTATTTACCGAGACGTATTTTTTGCGCCGACCCGAAATCTGGTATTGTTGATCGAAGATATTATATAATATATATCTTTTTTGAAAGTTTTTTGACGTTTTCGAACTGAAAACTATATTTAATTATATCTTTAATAGGCAGTAATTGACACGGAACACTTGTACTCCTAGCGGAGCTAATTGATCACATCATTGATTGAATGATGAATCATATTTTGACAAATAAATAGGTAACCTATTACTGAGCTGCAATTTGCAAAAAACCTAATCAAATTTGAATTTCGCGGGCTTTTTGGCCGAATACTACACAGATAGGCACAGAGTACATTTTATATTGTTTAGTGGTGTTGGTCTGTACTAGTCTGTACTGTGTGACCAAGAGAATATAATACTACGTTTACTGTGTGACCAAGGAACATAATGTAGTGAGTGACTGTCTGACCAGGGGGGTGACAGCTTTAGTTCCATTATCTTAGTTATGGCGCCACCATCGCTCTTTCTTGGTTACTTATCTGTGGCGTAGTGATCGTCAAAAGAACGTTTAGGTCGTTTAGTTTAGTACCACTGATTAGTAAGTAGTATGTTTACAATTTAGTACTTTCGTATCCATCTCGTTGAATGTCGGTTTATCTTCTGATTTCTTCGCTTCGGTTTGAGATGAGACACTTGAAACGCCTCGTTCTTCTAGATTCAACAATAAGAAATAATACATGGCATACCGCCTAACTCTGAAGGTAAGTCAATGTAAATTTATGAAATTAATAATGGTCATAGTGTAGCTTTAGGAGTACTATGAATTTATTGTATTAAATATTTTCATGTGTCATTTGCTAGATTGTATAGAATCAATTTTGGATCTGAAAAGCTTTTTCCTCTGAAGCACCAGTGCTGAGATCTCTATCTAAAGTCCTAGGTACACAGCGTCCCTAAGGTTACTCTTTTTAGCTACTTAGTTCTAAAGAGGCAACAAAAAACTAGTCTTAGTAGAAACTTATATGTTGCAATGTAAATGTAGCACACTATCTAGTTACCAGGCTGCTCTGCTAGTTTGGAATGAGATTGATTGTGGGTGAAGAATGTCCTGAATTTTTTTATTTTTATATATTATCTCTCTATGATGGTTACGGAGATAGTGCATTGCGTTCTGTCTATCTTCTATTACAGGTGAATGAATTGATGTTTTTATATAAATTCTAGTATGTAGGTTAAATTGTTCGCATTCAAGGTTGAAGATTGTTTGTAACCATAATAAATATAAATAATACCTAATCTGTATGTTTAAAACTAAACTATAAATAATATATTTTTTTATTTTTAGAGTATAACGTTGTGAGTGAGCATAACTATAAGAGCACAATGAGGAAGAAATCCCAGATTCATTTGTAGTATCTGAAAAAGCAGGTATGGGAAAAGTGCTGGATACTTAATAATTGATTTCTTTATTTTTTAAACTCATTTATTCAGTTTAGACCCTAATGAGTCACTTATGAATGTTGATAGTTACTATTATTACAATAGACTCTACCACCGTTTCGGAATACACTTAAAATGAGAAGACTCCGGCAAGAAACTCAGCAAGGTTTCTTTCTTTTGAATATTTTATGTAATTATAGTTTTTGTTTTAAATATACATAAATTTCATACAATTGTCACTTGGCCATGGGACTGCAAGAGAGAAGCTACAACCATGTATTCTTGTCTTCTACATAATGAGCCACCTTATAGTAGGCCTTGTCGATCAATTTCTGTCTAACATAATCTTTGAATTTATTATAAGACATCTTAGTAATTTACTAAATACTACCTTCTGCTCTGGGGTTTTACCCAAGTTCCTGGGATAAAAAGCCCTATGTTTTTCTACAGAGCTGAGTGGTAACAAACACATTTTGATAAACCCTACTTTAGTGGATGCCTGTGTTATAAAGAAACCTGTGTGCAAAGTATCAAGCAAGACTCTGCAGTTGAATCTATGTGTTTCTCTTTTACAATATATCTACATTTAGAAAGATACACCTAATTAAGAAATAAATATTTAATTTATGTTTAGAGCTGCATTTTCTGTATTCTATACTTATTTTATTTCAGATCATGGTTCTCACAAAGCATCATGTACTTCTACCAAAAATAAAATGGGGTGTGAAAAACACAAGACTATTGTGGAAACAAAATTTAAAAAAATTATCACTAGATTACAAGTGCACAATTGGTGCAATATTATAAATAAAATATTTAAAGGCGAAATAGAGGAAAAATATGTCAACAAGATGCAACAAGCACAAAAAAAAGCATTTGTAAAATACAAATCGACAAGAAGAAAGAAATGTAGAAATAAATAAATTATTTAATATCTGGGTGTTTTATTGTTCACAAAAAATTTAACAAATCTTTGGCATAGAAGCCCATGCATACCTACTTGTTTTTTATCGATATAAGTGGACATCACTATTTCATCGAGGTCGATATGAGTTTATATAAATTATACATCACTATTATCTGTCAAAGGCGTCATGTGCGACAGTAGCGCCAAAACTCCTCTAATGGAACCTTGGAACCCAAAAGTGACTGTCGCATCTGTAGCTTGCTACTATTCACTATTCAGTAATCTGTGTGTCTGACTGACACATAAAATCCAACAAGACGAAAAATTTTAGTTGATTTTTTTATTGACCCAAAAGTAAATAAAACTAATACATTAGATACTTTAACATATATCAAGAGCTATTCCTCTCATGGAAGGAATTTTGTGGAAATGGACAAATTACTGGAATGGTAAATAACTAGTACCTACCGATAGTAATATCTGAAAGCAATACGAGCCTACGTAGGGTAAATATGGTAAATGTAAACTTTACTTTTATATGATGCAGGTTGGCAAACCAGATGGTTTGTGTTAGAAAACGGTATACTATCTTACTACAAATCACAAGAGGAAGTAAGTCAAGGGTGCAAAGGATCAGTGAAGGTTTCTGTCTGTCAGATAAATGGTAAGTTATCATAATTTTGTTTGTTGATGCTGTTTTTTAAAGTTCCGTACCCAAAAGATACATGTATGTATGTTTTGATATGTGTCAAATAACTAATTACACATTTTAACAAGTTAAGATTTTAGAAATCTAAATAAAGATTAAAAAAGAGGAGGAAATTTCCTAATAACAAGTTTTGACTCCCTGAACTGTAGGACCAATATTTATAATTTTCTCAGAAGGGTGAAAATACAACTAAAAACGGCACTCTGGAAGGTGCTACTTATTCTGAAGTAAAATATTGTACTTAAAAATTCTTAGAAGACCTTCAAATTCATACTTAGTTAAAATTTCAGTTAACAGTATTGACAACACTCGGCTCGATTTAGTGATTCCTGGGCAGCAGCATATGTATCTTAGAGCACCATCGCCACAAGACAGGCAGAAGTGGTTGGTTGCATTGGGGAGTGCCAAGGCTTGTGTCGACTTAAAATCAGATATGAAAGGTAAACCTTCTTAAAATAAAGACTAGTGTATACAGAATGAATTTTTCAAGTGGGTGTGTACCACACACACTAGGTCAAATCCTTATGTATAGGAAATAGTAAAAAATGTGAATGTCTCGAGGCAGATTTTGATAAAAACTATCAACTGAAAAATTCATCGACAGTATCGCGTTTGCATCGCGACAAAAAGTCGCGGTGGGCGAGGGGCCTGCAAGATCGTGCTTAAATTCACGTTGAAATAAGTGATCGGACTAAACTGACAGGACTAAAATATCCTGCACCCTTTTCTTACATTTCTTATTAGAAAGAGATATACTTTGTGAGATTACATTTATTTAGTTCGTAAACAACAGAATCGGCACCAGTACATAAAATTCTTTGAATACTGATTTTGATCTTTACTTTGATTGCGGCAGTGATTAAATGAATTTTATGTTCATTTTGTTAATGTTATGTTCAAGTATCAGTTAATTATGATTAAATTTTGTAATCCTTCTAATCTTGCTCAGGGGGGGCTAAAACGGCCGGTCGAGCAATATTGTTAATGCAATTCATTTTTGAAATTTACAGCAGGTTATGGTGTAAATTGTCTAAATTGGGAAATAATCGATTAAAATGATTTACATTTCACCAAAAAATATTTACAAAACTTTTGGCTCTGCAGTAAATTCGAGATATGCATTGCATAGCAATATTGCTCGTGCCGCCTTTTTATTAGCCGCCGCAGGTTCCTTAATTCACTACCTATTGCATAAAGTTCTTCAATATAATTAACTTTATTTTGAACTTAAAGTTTCAGTGTTGGAAGATACAAATTCCTTAAGTCATAAAAAGTCAGAGCTGCGACTGTATTGTGATCTCATGATGCAACAAGTTCATGCTGTTAAGAGTGCTGCAAAAGCTGAAGATGGACCTGAAATACAGGTACCAAACTCATTTTTTTATGTTCCAGATCTTCTGGTTAAAATAATTCTCTGTTTTTAAAAATTACCAACTAGGTAATTAAATTTAAGTAGTTATGATGTAAAGTTTGATAAATTTAATTACTTTTTGTCCTAATCTGTGACAGCCAAGTCTCCCAATATGCACACCATTGGGGCAATCACGTAACTTATTTGCAATGTTTTTTTATTGAAACCGGTACAATAAAGCAGTTTCCTGATGATGAGTATGGGCATATTCACATGTTTTTTGACGTTACCTACGAATGAAAAATTATATATTTTTTTTAAACTATTCCTTGCCACATATTCTCTAGTTTAACATATTATTATATTTTTTACAAATCTCTTGTAACAAAGAATGCCAAGAAAAACAATCTAGAATCATAATTTCTCTGATATCGTCGCCTTAAACACGTAGGTAACGCTAGAACGCTACATCAACCTATCAAATACAAAATTTCCTATATTAGATTTTGTATTTATTATTATATCCCTCGGTCTTTAGGTGGAGGCTTCGGTTGGGGCGTTAAATTCAAAGTTTATCACGTTTTTTGCTAATTGCAGCTCAGTTATAGGTCGTAAGTTATCAACATGTTATTTGCGACAAGAATTATAGTATTTTTACTGATTAATAACTAAAGAAATCATCAACACATTCCTCCAAGGTATATTAGTAACATTTTCATGAAATAGTCGTATATGTCAGTGTCAGTGACATCACGTGTCAGTTACGATCTAATAAGTGAGCTGCAATTAGCAAAAAACATGATAAAATTTGAATTTAAGGCTCCAACCGAATGTTTACCCTTAAGTGAGAAAAAGCCACGAATGGTCTATTTCTGAAATTTAGAGTATGTACGACCTACACTAAAAACTGTCTACGATTGGGGTCGACTAAACCTAGTCTATTCAATCGCACTAAGACAAGCCTGCGCATTCACGGGTAGAAAAACCTAATTCCAGGACACATATGTTAACATTATTTACAAAGCATCGGGATCCTTGTGCCTACCCACTATTTGATGATGATGATCCTTTTAAATACCTACCTTTCCACTTTAAAGTAGATATAGAAATTCACACTTCACCTTTGTTAAGGTGGATGCTTCGTTTGGGTCGTTATAAATTCAATTTTTATCACGTTTTTTGCTAATTGCAGCTCAGTTATAGGTCGTAAGTTATCAACATGTTATTTGCGACAAAAATGGTAGTATATTTACTGATTAATAAAAAAAATAATCATCAACATATTCCTCCAAGGTATAAAAAAACGTGATAAAATTTGAATTTAACGCTCCAACCGAAGGTTTACCTTTAAGTTCACCTACTTACCATAACTTAATTCATTACTTTTCAGAAAATTGATGACGCCTCGAGTCTCCTAACAGCTACCTGTGATACTTTCATTAGAACTCTTGAAGATATTATGAAACTAACAAATAGTACAGTTGGAAATGTTACACCATATGACATGCCAATACCTAACATAACAATATCAAAAAATAACTGTTCAAACAAACCACACCAAAATAATAAGATTCTAAAGCAGAGTTTAAGTAGATCACTATCCCAAGAAAATAGATGAAATTTAGGCAGCTTCGTTATTGTAAAAATATTTACAAATAGAAAATAAATGTACAGCTCGTATAAAAAATAATTAACTGTACGTTTAAAACTAAAGGTTTTTGTAAATTTGTTAACTACATAGTTGTTAATTGATATAAATAGGATCTTATCAACTTCAATCATATTTATTTGTATCATACATAATTTGCATCTTCTATGTATCTAATTTATGCAATACTGCCTGAATGTGGTGGTGAGAGGGAAAGTAGTGAGCAGCGCAGCACAAATCCCCTCTCGCTGCCGCTAGTTACCTAAGGTACCACACACACAGCACTTTTGGTCAGACTATAGTACTTAGGTACCGATTTGCTTTTTTATATCTATATAATTTCATAGATATTGAGTTTTATTATATAAGTCTCAGAAATATAGGTAGCAGTTTTTTTTTTTTACTTTTATTTCATAACGTCAGTTGCTCGGTCTATTACCTAGTAAAAGTTTGTTCAGAAGAGGCAGAATTACCAACCCAACATCGGTTTAGAAAATATGCCATCTCAAAATATCCACCCTGTATTTTTTATGTTGGTGGAAAGATGCAAAAATGAATGCGAAACATTATATAGGTACCTACTTGGTTCATCATATAGCATAAAATTTGTCTGTGACATGAGTAACTATGTACTCTATTATTATTGTTAACTTAAATTTCTGTCTGTGATAAATTTAGGGAGTCCAGAAAAAATGTACCTTAATTTAGTGTAATAAAATAAACTTACATTAGGACGGTTACGCATAACGTCACACACAACAACAACGGCATCGCGGTTCGCCGTGTCGCTACGGGGCATGTACGAAAGAAAGCAAGTAGTATACAAATGAAAGGACTGGTAAAAAATGAGGCACCGGCACCATGTGTAACCGCCCGTGTACATCAGAGAAGTAAATTACAGAAATGTAATTTTACCCATGTATTCTCAATTAATAATATAAGTTTTTGTTTAATCGTAGTTTGATTTCACCAATTTCACGTTTGATAGTCTGCCAGGAAGTATGCTTCCTGGCAGGGGCCACTTAAATACCCTTATAAACCAGGGTGCGACAAAATCTGATATTCGAGGACAAAATTGGACAAATTAGGGACAAAATAGCGACAAGACTTGGAATTCAAATCCGTGATGGTGGCCCTGCCAGGAAGGGCCACACGTTGGTTTTTTTTTGAAAGGACTAAAGTTGGTAGCCTCTAATGGCTGCAGCAATCTTACCGGACAAATCGGCGAGCCGGGTAAAATTTAGGTAACAACGCCGAGGGCACCCCCGAATGGGGTACGAACCTCGGCTCAGGGCGTTACCGGGTGAGGGGAAGGACTTTGTACGAGTTACAACTAATTGGGGGCGGTCGGATTACTGTAGGCAGCTCGGGCCGCTTGAACGGGACGAGACTGAGTGGGACGTCGCGGCGGTCCTCGCCGTCGAGGACGGTAGCGTGATCGGTTGTGTGTAGTGTGTTGAGTACTTTTACGAGCTTCGTCAGCTTCGATCTGAGCTAATGTTATAGGGTCATCCGGCTCGCTGAGTGCTTGCCTTGGTCTATGGATACGGAGTATACGGGAGGGCGTGTAGGTTGCGGCTTCCACTATAAGAGGGTTGCGGTGATTAACGGCGGTATTGAAAAATCTGCGTGAGGTGCGTTTTATAAATTCGTTTTATCGTTTTACCTAAGTCAATGTGGAGATTTTCATTACGCATGTACCACGGGGCGCCCGTGGCCTTGCGCATGAAGCGATTTTGAATCACCTGAAGGCTATGGATCCGTGCAGGAGCTGCATGTGCGAACACAGTACTAGCATAGGTCATGATGGGGCGGATACACGTGGTATAAAGTCTAACCTTGCTTTTGAGGGCAAGTTTAGATTTACAATTCAATAAAAAGTGGAGGCGCCCTAAAACAAAGGCGGCGCGCGCGCGGACCGCTTTAATGTGGGCATCAAAGGTCAAACGATCATCGAGAATTACTCCGAGATATTTGGCTTGCCTTTCCCAGGGGATTGGTTCACCGAATAGAGTAACTGCCTTTGGAGGGGAGGGGGTACCTCGATGGTAGGGTCTGTAGAATAGGACCGCCTGGCTTTTGATAGGGTTGATTTCGATCCTCCATTTCCGAAACCAGGCGCCTAGGGCGTTGGCCGCGGTTTGCAGGTTCTTAACAATTACTGAGGGGGGGGGGGGGACTTACTAGAGCAATAGACCGCAGTGTCGTCCGCAAAAAGAGCTAACTGCACCTTGTCGGTCTTTGGCATATCACTCGTGTAGAGCGAAAATAGCAAGGGGGACAGTACCGAGCCCTGAGGGACACTGGCACCGATTGGGTGAGGGGAAGAGAGTGCGCCAGGAATGCGATATCGAATGTGGCGATTTGACAAATAATTTCGTAAGATGAGCACGAGTCTATGTGGGACACCTAAGGTAAATAGCTTAAAGATTAAGCCATTGTGCCACACTTTGTCAAATGCCTTTGCGACATCGAAAAATAAGACACCTGTCATGTTACGCTCTTGGTACTGAGAAGAGATGTGGCCACACGTTGGTATCACATACATCCTGCCTCTGCCTAATATAGGTACCTAACTGCCTACATTAATTTATTATAAATAATATTATTAAATTATTTACTATAAGTAGTTATAGGTATCAAAGTTGTTTTTTATTCACGAAGTGTCGTAAAACGCTCTCGCGTTGTCCCTTATAACGATCGAGCTAAACCATGCGTATATGCAGGCAGCGGTCCACGCCGCCCGCTTTCTAGCAAGAGCCTCGCCGCGCCGTTGCTCACCATATGGTTCACCGAACCAGAGGTTCTCAAACTTATTTCGTCTACCGCCCACTTCGAGAATCAATTATTTTTTGAATCTCTCATTTTTTTTTACTTTGCCACATCATAAACATCACAATGGCAATAATTACTACTTAAATAATATTAGTCTTATCTTGTTTCCGAGTCCATTCTCCCATTATAAACGAGACTTTCTAACTAGTCAGAGTCTGATCTAAACAGTTAATTTATCTAATAGTTAGTAAATTCATTATTTATACCAAATTTCTTCTGGACATATAAATCGTATTTTATGTACAAGGTGTAAATAACTGGACTTTGTTTTAATATAAATATTAAGATTTTCATGTAAGTGGGTGTGAGTGGGTATTTATGGAAATAAAAATTCTCATTTTTTAAAAAAGCTTTTATTTAGTTTATTAATACCTACCTAATATAACTCACATGGCATGACAAAATAGGTCTGTTATGTTACCAGGCCGGTTCTCCAAATCTCAACACAGTTTTTTCTTGAGAATCCAATTCTATTCCCATTTTCTTTCTCATATAAAATATAGTACAGTCCCTATTTGTGCACAAAACCTCTTCATGTAGACTGCCTTGACATCTTTGGCATTCAGTCCATAATCTTGAAAACTTCTCCTGAAGTTGTCGTTGCTTAAATACTTCTGTAATATATAATTGACCTTCTTTTTCCAAACAATGATTACATAAAGCTTTTTTAGTATCATTGGGCAATATAGTTTTACATCCAATGCACTTCTCCTTTTTCTTTGTAAAAGCTGCTAAAGCACCAACTTTAGAAGTTACCATTGCTTTGGTTCTGGTATGTTCACCTTTAAGAAGGAGTGATTCTGCTTTTTCTCCAAGAATCGGTTCAAAAATTCTCAAGAGTGGTTTTGATATTTGGTTTTCCATATAATAATTGAAATCAATAGGCACACTATTCTCCAAAACATAGATAGGATCTTCTGCTTTCATATATGCTGGAGTATTTTTTGCAGCACAGCATAGAACATATGGTACTCTGTCTCCAAGTTTAGGTGCAGTACCAGCATCACGTTTTTTCATTTTATTAGCTAATTCTACATGAGCTTGTTTCGCAGCATAATCATTTTTAGTCAGTTCCTTAGTTATAACAAGTTGAGAAATATCAATTCGGTTGCATAGTAAGTCAGCTATTATTTGTTTCGCATAATTAACAGCACCACCTGGATCCCTGTCTATGAGCAACTTTTGAAGACATGTACTCATCATATTTGAAACAAGAGGACAATTGTCTCGCCTTACTGTCTCTATACCTTTGCAATCCATTTTATCATATTTATCAGGTTTAGTGAAATAAAGTCCTGCATATCTCTTTTTATTGATCAATAGATAAGGATAGTAAACTTTTTCAAATTCTAATTTTATAGGCTTAACAAATTTTTCGGTTACAAAATCAGCAGCTTCTCTTCCTAACTCCATGCTTTCTTCAAGAGTTTTGACCCCAAATTTTACCATCACAGAATCTGTATCTCCATAAATTACAACAGCATCTTCTTTATAACCGTTAGCTTTTGTATACTTTTTCTCAACCTCAGATTTTGTAAATTCTATCATAGTACGACCATAAGCAGTCACACTCCCTGAAATTTCTAGACATGGTAATTTGCCAACCTGAGCTCCTGTAAAACCATAAACTGAATTAGCACTAATTTTTAATGCTAGTTGCCTGCCATCAAGTACAGATCTTTTGAAAGGATCTTTTTCCTCCTTTAGATCAGCCTTAGCTTTCTTTCTTGCTGCAAGTAAGGACTCTAAAATTTCAGGTAGTAGACCTTTTCTAATGTTGGCTTTCACAAACATACATTTAGATGGTGTTGTAGTAATATCATCACTGTTAATGTTATGTGTATTTTGCATATTTGGTGGGATTAATGTAGTATAACACAAGTTATGAGCCATCATGATGCTTGGGTATAGGGAAGCAAAATCCAATGTTGATATTGGATCTGCATAATACCCTTTTTTTGGCTCGATTACAGTTGCTCCTTCAAATTGATCATCAGAGCCCTGGCCATGATAAGCGGGCATTAAATAACCTGCATCTTTGGCTTTACGCAGTAACTGACTTACCACTTTAATTTGTTGGCCTCTTGTGAGCAGGCACAATAAAGGAACCCCAGTGACCCTTGCCATTTCCATGTAATTAATTATACACATCAATTTATTTAAAAGTTTCAGTGGTAAATATGCATCTTTAAGACAATACATTGCAAGCCTCCTTCTGGTTTGCTCGTTCTCATTTTGTAAGTCTGCAATAATACTATGATGAACATCTTCTTTCTGTTCCTGGAGAAAATGATAGCTGACAGCATTTAAAGTGTATGATCGCAGCTTGTAATCTCTAACAAGAACCAGTAATAGGTCAAATGGAACCCTGCCTTCAAAATTAATACTTTTATTTTCTCTGCGCCCCATCTGCTTAGATTGCAATATTGAATCTTTTATAACAGATTTGATATTTTTGATACGCCCCAGAAAATCAAAATTATTAACTTTCAAATGTTTTGCCCTGTTAATGAGGTAAGGCCAATCAAAATTACTTATATTATACCCAGTTATTATATCAGGATCTAGTTCCCTAAAGAAATCTGACCATTCAGCAAGCATCTGAGATTCAGATTGGAAACTGAGAACTTGAGAACCAACAATAGGTGCACATGTATTTAATGTGAACACATTTCGTAGATATGGTTCAGGATCACCTTGTCTGATGACCATGGATGCAATTTGTATAACAGGATCATGGTTTGGTTCTGGGAATATGCCCTTTCTGCCTGCACATTCAATATCAAAACTTAATATTCTAAATGGTGCAACATTTGACCATTCTCCTTCAGGTTGATGGGCTATAAAGGCATTCCATGCAACATCTACTTCTATTTGACATCTGGATTCTGCTTTCATTAATGATTCTGTTGTTCTAAGAAACCATTTACTTGGTGGCAATTCAATCCAACTACAGCCAACAACTGATGTATCAACCATAAAACGAATATCAAAATCAATATTGGTTTCAAAAAATTTTGGGTCCATTAAATTAAATGATGATGGAGTTTTGTCTATCAAACGTTTAGCTGCTGCAATTAATTTAGGCAGTGCTACTGATACCCTTGCAAATCTTAAGTCATCATCCCCTCTATAATACATAATGGACTTCGCTTTAACCAAACGCACTTCTAATATTGTTTCTTGAATATTGTCTTTGTTTGAACGAAGATCTTCCAAAACAGCTTTGCTTAGATTATATTTCAGATCATTACATGATGTTTCAGTAAAATTTACTGGAACTGTTACATAGAAATAAGGTGTGAACCCATGTACATGACAACAAACTGAATTGCCCTCCATAGTTATGCCATACATCCGCATAATAGGTACAGGAGCTAATTGAGAGCCAGGCATACTAGGTATTGGTTTTCCGTAGTAATGATCAATGTCTATTTGCTGAAACACTAACTTATCTGTTTTAGAATTTAAAACTGGTGGCAAAGGTCTTGACCATTTCATGTTAGTACACTGATTTTCCGGCCCTTCTCCAATAACTTCTTGCGTATCAAACTCGCTATCCATTCCAGCTAGCTGCTCTTCAAAACTACTTGGCATTTCGTTATCTTCTTCATCGTCACGGGATTTAAACCTCTTTAGTGGAGGACCTTTAAATTGTTTTCTTTTATCCATTTTTCATGAAAATCTTTATTATCTTTTGTATTATAAATACAAATCACTCTCCAAATAAAGAGGGAATAATTTTCTGTAAAAACAACAAATAATAAACATTCACTTCGGGTTACTTTGCTTTGCTTCCATATCCTTCAGTCAACTTCAACGCAAAATTTCCCGCCAAATATCTGCAATGTTTACCTAATAACATTGCTAACAATATTTTTATCCAAATTATAATATACTGAATATTTTAGATACATCCATACCTTTTTCTTAGGATATTAGTGATTATATCATAATAAATTAACTTCTTTTAAGAAAAAACTTGATTTCCGACTTCGACTTCGTTTGAAGAACTAATATTTATCAAACAAAGTACTCTGTGGGTGGAAGAACTTGCTTGAGCTAGAGATGTGCCGAGTCAGGCTGACTCGAGTACTGACTCGAATACCTAGCAGGTACTCACGTACACGAGTATATAAAATAATGTATTCGGATCCACAATACTCGAATACAGGTTTCGAGTAGGTACTTACGGTATTCGATTATAAATAATTTCAAAGATTTTTTAGTTTCAATAACTTTAGTGATTTCACTGTAATAAAAACATATTATAATGATAATCTTATCAAAGCGAGTAAATCGTGCTTCTAGTACTATAGAACTTCTTTGGTATACATAATTATAAAGTTAAAAATTTCAATTGATAATTGTTATAGTTGATAGTTGTTAGCTTTAATAAACCAAATGATTAAATTACTGATTGTACAATAATCTGCTGTTATTATTTACATATACTATCGTTCAAACACGATTTGTGATGAAATATTAAAATTTGTCGTCAAAAGAAAACTAATAAGTTCAATTCAAAATGTACTCGAGTCCACTGAAGTATTCGAATACTCGTGCCAGTACTCGAATACTTGTCCGAGTCTTTAGACTCGAATCCTAATTCGATTCTTTTTTTAACGAATACCAAAATATTGGAATACCAAAAACAGCCAACTCGGCACATCACTAGCTTGAGCCCACAATCATGTACACATGTTGTAGTGTATGATCTAAGGATTAGAGGTGTTCAGAACGGCTATATTTTAAAAATGGATTACAACGTTATACTACAAAAGAATAACATGTTTTTTTATATGCGGTAATATATTTTTACAGGGTCAAATTCATCGAGCATATTATTGCCTAAATATCGCGCTAGCAATACTTGCATTCCTGCACATTGTTTCATAAATAATCAAATGCTTTAAATGTTTTTTTAAGTTCATCACAGTTGTTTTAAATTAAAGTTTATTTTTACACTATTTACACTCAGCCTTTTAGATCATCTACTACAACGAAATGGTTCCAAACTTCGCCCACGCGACGCATTTTAATTAAACAATAACTAAACTAACCTAATATATAATTTACAACCTTAAACTAAACGTACTTACACTCAATAAACAAAAAAATATATTTATATATACTACGTAACGTAATTGACTCCGAACAAAAACACTCGTACAGTAGGTATATCACTCGTTCATTCGACTCGCGCAAGAATCACGTACACGCGTCTTATTCGAACGAGCGAATATAACGCACTACCTTACTTGCTATGCTATCTAGTTAGTAGTTACTTCGAATATATTCAAACGACGTAGCAGCCAATAGCAGGCGAGACGATTCAGAACGGCGTTGCCAATCTAACGAAATTGTTATATAACTAAACACAAACATAAATCACTTTGATGTGTGAAGCGCCGCGTAGTAGCAAGTAACGAAACTAATATCATCACAGCGCAGTGATCGCGCCGCGTGGCCGCGAGCCATATTTTTGGTCAAATTGAGTTAATGCTAGCACCGTCTCACGCCATCTATTGCATATTTTTTAAAACATTATTGATAATCACTCAATGAATAGTTTGGCGCTAGTTGCTGTTGAATTTGGAGTTGAAAAATTTCCAGAGCCTGTAATAGGTGGAGCTTATTAAAATTGAAATGGAAAAAATTGTTATTTATCTATAGCTAGCTTCTCATTTTATAAATAATACGCTATGTAGCTATTTATATATATTAAATTTTATATTCTGCTACATAATATAACGATCACCCTTACTAAGGATATAATACTATGGTATGATCTATGGCCCACTGACCACAGATCACTTTGTCTTTACACTAGTGTACCACTTGAGCCGTTTAAAAAAAAAGTAGGGTTGCCAACTCCCAGAAATTCTTACCCCTAAAGCACAGTTCAAGTCGAAAACCCCTATAATAAAAATACAATATTATCATTTGTAATTTCTTTATTAAAAATATTTCTATAATAAAACAGTTACACTATCAGAAAAAAACGAAATTATGTTAAATTATACAACATTTTAAACATAATTTCATTTTCTTCTTCTTCTGATGATTCCGGCTTTTCAGTGTTTAAAACCTTCAGTAAGCTTCTTTTATGAATAAGACCGCAGCTTACTAGAATAAGAAATTGTATGCTGGCACCACACATGGCCATTTAGTATTTGTGAACGTTAGTTCTCTTGGTAGTTTGTGTATTTGGCAAAGAAGGAAGTCACAGTGGTCTCGAACCTTGATAGATTCCAGACCGCTTGGTAGACCACTGTGACTCACAAACTGACTTTTATAGTTGTTGCCAGATGCCCCGTTTTTTCACTTTTTTTGCCAATAGTTCCACTTTTCGCTATTTGATAGTACACACAGCCACAGATCAAGCTACACATTTTTGTTGCAAAATAGCGCCTATTACAACCGTATACGGTGCCGCAGTGTGTAGCTTGATCTGTGGCCGTGTGTACGTTTTTAATTTGGGGGAAAATTTGTATTTGTCCGTAATTTGCAAAGTTATTCAACGCAACGCAGTGTGCGTTGCGTTTTCGTTGTATTGATTATGTTTTTTTTTATTTGTATATTGGACGACGTTGACTGGCTTCAACTTGAATGTGATTTATTTATGCGAGCGACACCTATCAAGCGATACGGATGGTTCAGAACCTGATGGATAGATGGCGCCACTAGAATTCATTCCAATACAAGATCCCAACAAAATGATGGACTTCACTCCAGTAATGTCCAGTCAGTAACATCTTTTCATTGTATGTAAGAGAGCCATCTTGCTCCTCTAAAACCTCTAGTATCCTACTAATATTATAAATGCGAAAGTTTGTGAGTATGGATGTATGTATGTTTGTTACTCTTTCACGGAAAAACTAATTACTGTACGAGATGGATGAAACTTGGCACGTAGATAGATCATACCCTGGAATAACATAGGTATCTGATGGGTATAGGCTACTTTTTTATCCCGGGAAAACAAGATAGCACGGGAACGCGGGTGAAACCGTGGGGTGGAAGCTAGTCCTTCATAAACCCTACTACAGGTACTTGTCTACTAGGTTATCCGGGTCTTTGAATTAAGTATCTCGATAGGTTTTTAGCCATAGAATCGCAGTGTCAAAATCCCCAAAAAAGGCTCACAAATGAAAATATTATCTTGGTATAACCCATATAACATATCAAGTCCACAACGATTCCAAAAAAAAGTGCATGTCCGTGTTAGGTTTTCAAATGACTGGGTAAACAATTATTAGGTAATTCTGTTTAGTCTGTCAGTTAGGTTATCGAAAAATATTGGATACGTATTTTTTATTTTAACAAATCAATAAAAAATTACAAAGATATTATGGCGTAGCAAAGTTCAGGAGTGGTGGTTGTGTTTTGACTTAATCTCTCTGTAAAAAGTTACTAAGACGTGACGTCACATTAAATTTTAACGCACTGTTTTGTTTTCGGAACATATCAAGTCCACAACGATTCCAAAAAAAAGTGCATGTCCGTGTTAGGTTTTCAAATGACTGGGTAAACAATTATTAGGTAATTCTGTTTAGTCTGTCAGTTAGGTTATCGAAAAATATTGGATACGTATTTTTTATTTTAACAAATCAATAAAAAATTACAAAGATATTATGGCGTAGCAAAGTTCAGGAGTGGTGGTTGTGTTTTGACTTAATCTCTCTGTAAAAAGTTACTAAGACGTGACGTCACATTAAATTTTAACGCACTGTTTTGTTTTCGGAACTAAAGAAAAAATATGTTTTTTAGTCATCAACCCTATTGTAAATATGGTCGGATCTATCTAAAAATAATTAGGTAAGTATATACATAAGCTCTCAATGTTTCAGTAATAATAATACAGAACGTACCTATTACGCTATTACTGAAAAATTTAATATATAATTATGAGTTGCAGCTAGTGGTTTTCTATTAGTTACTTCCGAGAAGCCAGAAGCCTTTTCTTTCATGTTAACTATAAATCTTATTCTATAAATAAATAAAAATGAATAAAATACCTAATAATCGCCGTTTTCCAAACGTGTGTTTTATAACAAATACCTACGTATTCAGTGCGAGCTACTCGTACTGTTCGATGGTTCGAGGCGCCTGACAGACTGAGTGTGATTCACCAGTCTGCTCGCTGCCTAACGAAAACACAATTACCATGAATGGTAAGTTCCTCTTGATTCTCACATAATTATGCAGGATAAAGTTAAACCTTTATGAATAAGACAATTTTAACAGTTAACGACTCTTTAAATGGTGACTCACTACCAATAATGTTATTGATTTGCGGTTTTGAGTTGGTATAACTATCTATGTAAGTACTTACATAATGGTTTACATTTACTGATGTTCTGAAGAGCAGTGCGTAGTGTACATTGTACATACCTACTTACCTTAGTTAGTGAGTGTGGGCCGGTGCCGGTAAGATGTTTGTTTTACAGATTAACAAGTTTATTAATAGATCATAATCTAGATTATCACTACAACTTAGTAGTGATTCCTTGCTTAGCTTAGTGAATGTAACTTATTCAGAATAGGTATTAATTTTCCTATCTACCTACTTAGGTACATTATTCAACTCGCACATTACTAATGATATGAGCTGATTCTTTTTGAAACTGAAATTTTGGTTGATATGAAATTAATTTACCTATACGTCGAATTAAAGCAGGTATTCAATAACTGCGTATCTATACATAATAAATAAAATAATATACTAGCTAGCAGTAGCCAGGTTCCTGATAGATTCACGTCAGCAGTATTCCTGGAAGGAGCGAGCGATAGACATGTAGTTATGGCGACGACGGCCGGCGTGAGCTTCCATACCATCATCAGTCTCAGTTCTATTTATAAATACCAGACGTGACAAATACACTTATCACACCGATTCATTCACTAACCGAAACTAAAACGCGTTGGCTTGAAAGATAACACGGCCTATCTTAAACAAAGACTATAATGCATAGATAGACTAATGATAATATTCTATCCTTCCTTATCCTTACTATATCTTCACAAAATGCAGGATGTGATTCTTCCTCTTTGCTGAAACTGCCGAATAGACTTTAATATTATCAGCTTGGACCCCGTAGGACAGGACCATACCATAGGATACTTTTTATACGGTGTAGGTACTGCACGTGATAAAATTTAGTGTCCGACCGAAACAGGATTTTCAGCCGAAACCGAAACCGAACCTTCGGTCTTGGTCCCAGTTTCGGCCGAAACCGAAACTTATTTAATTTTTTATAGCACGTTAAATATAGTGTATTTTTACGCATATATAGACAGTTAACACGTGTAAAAATATAAAATGCAACAATGAATGTAACAAAAATAGTTTTTATTTGTAAAATTAACAATTTAAATAAAAAATAAACGGCCTAGTATGTGTCAGGCCACGAAAAGAATAGGGTTCCGTAGTGGCCCTTGTTGCCATTGATAACTTACAGAATAGAGACGTAGCGCTTACGATAGGCCTCATAAGAAGGCTCAGAGTCACCCTAAGAGCAATGGAGAGGGCTATGCTCAGAGTTTCCTTGCTAGATCGAATCAGAAATGATGAGATCCACAGGCGAACCAAAATAACTGACATTCGCCGCAGAATTATTGTTGCCAAACTCAAGTGGCAGTGGGCGGGGCACATCGCTTGTAGAACTGACGGTCGCTGGGGCAGAAAGGTTCTCGAGTACGAACCGGAAGACGCAGCGTTGGCAGACCGCCCACAAGGTGGACCCACGATCTTGTGAGGGTCGCGGGAAACTGCTGCCACATCCAGCGGATCCAGCGGGAAGACCGGCTATCGTGGAGATCCTTAGGGGAGGCCTTTGTCCAACAGTGGACGTCTTTCGGCTGTCATGATGATCATGAGTGACCCATAATAGCACGTGGACTTAGAAGATCGTGTCCAATAGATAATTGTTATTATTTTATTTCGTTATTATTGTACGAAGTTTTCCTCTAGTTAGACCTCTATAACTCCTGAACTAACAAAGTTATCTAAGTCGTTATAGTTTTCCTTTAAAGTTCATCACATGGACTACCATAACGATTTTTTTCAGATTTTTCAAGCCAGTCGTTTAGCTTTTAAAGAGGCCCGGACGCCTATTTCAACAATAAAAATGCGAAGTTGAATATCTCGCAAACGGATACTTAAATCAAAAAATCGTCGTAGCAACCTCTCAATGTTTTTAAAACCTATCTAATGATAGACGCGAGAAAAAAAAATCATCGCCACTTTACATGTAGGAGAGGTACCCCAAAAAAAATATTTTTTATGATGTTATTTTAGCACTTTGTCCGTTTGGAAGGTAAGCCGAGGACGAACGGACGGATGGACAGACGGACGGACATGACGAAACTACTAACGTGAACTACGGAACCCTAAAAAACACAATCAACATCTTTTAAGTGTTACATTAATTTCTACATAAATTTATATTGTATAAGTTCTAGGGAATAACTCAACAAAACCAAGTAAAATATCTAATGAATTCTATTCTATTACAACTTACAACCTATTTATTTTACACTGTAGGACAAGACTCTAATAAAAGCCATAAAAATCATCAATAATCATAAGTAAAAACAAATACTTACCTAACCTAATAATATTTGCGCGAGAAAAACTACATACTGTGAGCCAACATGTACATTTTTAATAATAAATAAATAAATAACCTCAAATTATCACGATCGCATCGGCTAGCGAACTCAACTAGCAATCACGTTCTCTCACTCGAAGTTAGCCGAATGATGCCCGAAAATTCACGGACACCTAGTTTCGGCGGGGCCGAAGGTTCGGCCAATATTTGGCCGAAACCGAAACTGTGGCTGAAACCTGATTTTTTGGCCGAAACTAGCCGAAACCGAAACCGAACCTTCGGTCGGACACTAATAAAATTACGAAGTACTCACGGCCAATAGATCAAGCTACATATGTTTGTTGCAAAATAGCGCCTATTACAACCGTATAAGGTGCCGCAGTGTGTAGCTTGATCTGTGGCCGTGTGTACAGTAATTTCCTGGTAATTATTTTCATTATCTAGGTATGCAAATATAAATTAGCTATTTCTAGATCAGCACTGTATCTTGCAGCCATAATTTGTGCAGATGGTTCAGTTTAATCGATCCTATCCTAAGCTAAGCGTTGTCTACCTAATCTAAATGTAACGCTTATCCATTGATCCAATGGTATTGGGTTTTTTAAACCAAATTGATAAGACAGGTTAAGATAGGATTGTGCTCTGTGGTATACTTTCATAAAAAATTGTATGGGAATAAATTATAGCTAGCTTCGTTTTTCGTCGGGGCACAGAATAAATAAGTAGGTACTTAAATAATTACTAATAGAGGACCTGAAGTCTGTTACACAAAAGAAGTCCTAACTAATTATAATGTAGGTACCACATATCACAATTTCAGTCAGGCACAAGTCAATCTCTACTTTCATCTTGATGTGGTGTAAAATGTAAGGGTAAAATTTGCTTAATTTATTTAGTATAATGGCGGCATAATGCGTGAAGACGTATTAGAATGACATGAATCGTTTTGGTAGGTTAGAAATCTTACAATAGTGGTTCTAAGGTTGTTGAAGCCATCAGAGGCTATAGCACCTTCTAAGGTCTAGGATCTCCACTGATTAAACTAGTTTTTTTTACTAGTTATCTATACAGAAACCCTTTCTTATAAACTATACTAGATCGACTAGGTTTATTTAGGTATTCTTCTTACTAAATAAAATTTAATTTATTACTCAGATGCTATAAATAGTTCTATTATAATAGCGAAGGAATCGCTTAGGGCCTGTCTACCTGCATATGTAGGTATATATACTAGGTACGTTTCATAAGGACTATGAACAGTCGTAATTTGATTCTTCAGTAATAAAATATTAGTGTTTCTTTTCTATTAAATTCCAATTTATGTTCTCGTAGTCTATAATTTGACGGATGTCAACATAAAACAAACAACTTTACGGCAAACAATAAAATGGCTGTAGGAGAATAATTACTGCGTTTTGCAAGTCTTCTCGAGTTTTCTCCGAGCGAGTAATAAATTGTGCCATCCAACTTATATTATGATCGTGGGAAAGAACGCTGTTAAAACGGAGAGATTTAAACAATAAAATGAAATATAAAATTTAAACATAAGATACATAAAGTTAATTTTATTATAATTTATTCTTAGATAGGCAAGTAAAAAGAACGCGCGGCCGCCCGGTTAAATTGTCTATGTACCTCTACCAACATAAGTTAATAAATATATTATATTAAAATAAGTAGGTAAGTTTTCACATTTACCTTGGCAACAAACAAGAATATTCATGCTGATACTTAGTATGATCATAGTACCTAATTATCAAATACTTACAGCTACAGCACTTACAGTAGGTAGGTACTTACATAGCTTTATTAATAATTGTAGTCTAACTAAACTATGGCTACAGTTTCAGCCCACCACTTGTCATGGGAATGTTACACAGTTTCACACGTCCATTTTGCGTGGCGAGACTGAGCGATGTCTCGTAAATATACGTTACTCTAATGCGACGAACAATTTTTCAACGTTACGTAGGTTACGTCCCTATAGTACGTAACGAAATTATTTAAATCAACATACATATTTTTGCTGACTTAAACCTGAGCTATATATAGGAGCTAAAGGACAGGTCCCTGGGATCCTACGACTGCAACAAGAAGCCGGTTTTTTCTAACCGTCAGCGTGCGGGTTCATGAAAAGCAAGGTTTACTGCCAGGCAGCCTGACAGAAATCCTGACTCAGGCTAACAATAAAAGTGTCAACTTTTAAACGTATTTTCTAACAAAATAGATTCTGCTGCGGAACTATCAGAATATGCATAAGTTCAAAGATTTATTATTCCATTCTTAGTGTAAAAAAATAGGGTTTAATGGCAGGCAGCCTAACAGTAAATCCTGACTCAGGCTAACCAATAAGCTGGCTTAAATAGTCTTTCGCAGCAGCCTGCCATTGCGATGGCCGCATACATTTGTTTGCCAGTTTCTGTTGCCCCTTAACGCTGTTAAAATAGCATAGGAGTAAAAAATCTAAAAGTTGTAAACGAAATAGTATGCCTGAAAGTTCAAGGTAAGACAGCACATTTCACAAAACAGTTTTGTAGAGCACCGACGCTAAGAGCACCAAATATATATATTCCTTTTATAGCACCCGTTAATATTTTAGCTGGGTGCTCTATGAGGAAACAAAAGAATAGATTTTATTTCACTTAGAGCACCTACGGAAATATCTAGTGGGTCGATGTATAACATAGCTTCGAGAAAGGGATGGTACGGCTGTAATGGAACACAATGGTTGACGTGAAATGAAGCTGTGTGTTCCCAGTGATAAATACGAATAAACTGGACAGGGGCAATTGGCTGGCGACGAAACCTTTCCAATTAGTTAATTCGATTCAAAACTGCATATCAAGAGTCTTTATCCGAGTTGCTAAGCGGTTGGTAGAAGGTTAGTTAGTTTCTTTTTAGGAAAACTTGCATAATGTTTTCGTGTTTGATGTTCATGAATTTCAATTTCAACATTATCTTTAATAACATTGAGCTTTTGGTTCGGTTTAAAAGGTCAATAACACATGCGGTGCGTGTTGATTTGGTCCACCATTTAAATTTAAATAGGTTTTTGTTTATTACGTTTCATTGAGATAAGTAGGTATAATCGAAGATTTATCGTTAGTTTTATTATTTTGTAATTATTCATTATTTTTTTATTATGTAATTATTCATTATTGAAACATACCGTTCATAAAATCGGATAAGTTATACCTACTACATACAAATATTTAGTGCGTCAAACAAGTAATTCAATCAGCAGCAGTATCAGCATAGAGATCATCGTACAGTAGCACGTAGAAGCGCAACGTAAATCACTCATCCCCGCGACATTGCTTCTTGGTATCGATAATTGAATAAACTCGTTCATTATTATGGAGTAATAAAACTTGGCCGTACAAACACTCCGATTGTGTCATTTTACGAGTTCAACCAGCTGCATCACTTGACTATCTTTATTAGACTTGCAGTGACCCCGAGGTTTCAAATCATGTGTAGCCACGTAACGATCATTCAAACCATTATTAGGAAGGTGATTGTACCTACATACCGAACCTACTATATGCTTTGTAGAATTAGAATGCATGAAGGCATGAATAAAATTAATACTTATTATATATAATTAAATTCGTATTTTTTTGCGAAATGGATCGAATTCTAGTAACTGTAAGGTTACATTTAGACAAGACGAGACGCTGCAAAGATGACGAAGGTGAGTGAGCGGATTGCAATGCGGCAAGGAACTCTAAGAAGGACCGCTATCTTATCTCGAGAATGTGCCATCCCTCGCAGTGCTCTGTGGGTTGCCACTTAGCGTCATGCCGCAAAGGCAACGGAAAGAAACTTTTGTTACTCAAATCAATAACGCATATCTGAGTTCGCTTTGTGTGTATAACGGTTGCGATGCTGTCAAAGAAAAAGGTAAACTTTTGAGTCATTAATCTTTGACAAATTATTATCTGTCCTGAAAAATACAAAATTAGTAACATCAGCTGTTAAAATATGAATGCAATGGGTTTTATTCTTGCCTTATTCGACGCTAATTCAATTTGGTTATTAACTACTTTTTTTAACTTTTTCTAAAATTAGAAGAAGTTATTGATAGTAAATAATAAGTTAAGTATCTATTCAAATAAGACGACCGCTACGTGTACGGAGGGCAACGTACTGTATGACGGTAAATCGATTCGTGTTTTCTCTTCAAAACGCATCGTTTGTTTCGATGTGCATTATCGATTATATTAATAAATTCATACAATAAGGTATACTTGTAAAGGTTTTTGACCTATGCGTTGGAACGGTTATTAACTGTTGATCCCTCTTGCCATCGAAAGGAAACAGCAACGTCGTTTTACGAACAATGTTGAGGTAGTCATGTCATCGACCATCTGACTGGTTCAATGTATTTAATGTTGCATTACTCTCGAACGGTCCGAGTTAAAGATTCATTCATATAATTTTATCATAATTGTTTATGTAGAAACCATAACAGTCTGATATCGCGTAATGAAATGTGTGTGTTTTATTATACAGGAAACATAAGATTGATTAATTGACGTTATTTAGGTAGTATTAATCCATGAGCTACGAAAGTTTTTCTTCAAATTGTTACGATTGTCCCATTACACCATGGTTCGTGGGTTTGATTCCCATCCAGGACAAGTTAGTTTGGGATTAGATCCGTGTGTGAAGAATGTCCCAGGATATTTATTTATTATTAGGTTTGTGGTTGTTTTGGATAGTTGGTATTATTTTGAGGTTAGTAGGTAGGCACTTATCTGATTATTAATCTGTTGAATCAATTATAGGAAAAGGTAGTAAGTATAGGTAGTATAGTTTATACAAATTACCTAGTTAGATTAAAATCCTATCCCTAAAGACATGTTGTCACTTTTTCTACCTCCTCATAATTAAAAATTTAATAGATATGTACTAATGGCCCACAACAAATCCAGAATTCCAGACTTAGAAGTGTTTATTTCATAATTTCATATACTATTGTTACGTACCGACAGAAATAAATAATTTACTAACAATGCCATAAATATATCATACTTTACCTCCAGTATCTGTGTTTTTGATATATTGTATTATGTATTTATGCGATGCAATAAATAACGTAATAATATTAGCCCTACTTATGCCCTCGTGTTTTGAAGTATAGACCGAGTGGTGGCAAAGGTCTTGATAAGCCACACTTTATGTCCGATAGTCTTTGGTAATTTGCCGGATGTATCTCAGTGTATAGTTCTAATTTGCGTAATATATAAAAGGAAAACGTACTATAGTAACTAAGTTCAAAATTTAAAGAAACGCCCGATGCTCTAGAAAAGAGGTGATGATCTTCAAACGGTCGGCGGAAATGTTTTTTTTTGACCCAAAAAATAAGCCTCTTCGCGTAAAACGGATCTGAGGAATACAAAAGGAAATTGGTGATGTCGTTATCTATCGGACAAGTAGTTGACAAAAAAAAGTCACTGATACGTACAAATAAACTTTGAACTTTGTTTCATTATCTTAGAACGTCTATTGAGATTCAAACAGTGGGCTAAAAACTGCAATATTATCAGAAATGTATTTAATATTCATATTAGTATGAAGCCATACCTACAATTATTTACAACATATACCTACATACATGTTAAGGTATATAGGTAATATTTCCTCGAGATATAAATATATCGGGAGGTTGTATTGTTGGTCCGACCAAGGGGGGCCAAATCTGAATTTTTCAAAAGTTAATACATAGTTATATTGTAAAAATTCAGCAGGTAAAATATACCGTGGGATGGGAATTCCAGGGGGGGGGGCAGCTGCGTCTTCCGGTCACTCGAGAACCTTTCTGCCCCAGCTACCGAACACTTACATATCTGTGCAGCATATTATAAAAATGTACGTTACATCATTTAATCTTAAGTATGGACATTATGATTAGCATGTCGATATGTTAGCGCGAAGTGTGTAATGAAAGCGCGTGGGCGATATCATTCCAGGCTTTATTTAGTCTATTCACGATCGTGCGTCAATTTACTTAACTTAATCGCACATTGTCGTCACCACCCTTTGTGGGTATACAGAACATGTATTCACTACGTTTCATGGTAGCAGTTTATAATGACGTCACCACACACACATGACCTATTCGTGTTGAGCAAACATTTGTTCTGATTTGCTTGTTACTTACGTAATAGGCGCGAGCTTGAGTGAGACAATTGTTTTTGTTGCGTCTACGTTTCAGACACAATAAACTTTTTAGCACCAAATTTTTTTTAATGTTTTAAGGTTGTAGGTTAGATATGAGGTATATTTAGAAACAATAAAGTTGTACATTTCAGTTTTTAAATACTATGAGAGAAATTATGTGAATAGAGTGTTTAATATAATAGCCGCACAGTTTCTCATCTAAATAATTAGGCGATATCAATTACAGGATAATGATACATGCTATGTAAGAAGAGCGTTCCAACATCCGAAACTACTTCGGTATCGGACAGTTCGGACACTGATCCTATATTGAGACTGGGATAAAAAAGTAGACTTAGCATTTTTTCCATGGAAGTTACCGTACCTACTTACTTACATTGTGTACTTATATCGCGTCGAGTAATGATTTGCGACAATTGAAACGTATCAAGGCTTCTCCTCAATTATAGGCTGACTGACAGAGATCTTGGAGGTTAATAGGGCCAATCAGCCCTTCAGTTCATTGCGTTGATTAAATGAGTGGCATT
>OY741958.1:14664255-14691693 GCA_963555595.1 Tethea ocularis | reverse complement strand
TCGCCGCAGAAGGCTGCGGCCGCCTGCCAGGACTCGTCGCTGTCGACCATGGATTGAATCAAGGCCGGCAGCGACAAGTCCCTTCCCACCACCGCGGACAAGGCGGCGCGAGGCACTGCCCAAGCCGGGCACGTCTCGCGCGTGTGCTGCGCCGTGTCCGCCACTCTAGCCACGCAGTGGTGGCACTCCTCTGTGGGCTCTCTACCCGCCACCCGGCACAGGTAGCCACCGAAGCAACCGTGCCCGGTGAGCATCTGTGTCAGGTGGAAGGAGAGAGCCCCGTGCCGCCGTTCCAGCCACTCTCTCAAGATCGGCCGGACGGCGGCCACCAACTCCCGGCTCACCACTGCTTCGCCGAGGCGGGCCGCCCAACGCTGGAGGAGAACATCTCGAGCGTCCTCCCTCCAGCGCTCGATCTCCCTCGCATGAGGGCGGCCACCCTCGGCCTCGGCCTCTTTTCTTCGCCAGTACACCGCGGCGAGCACCTCAGCTTCGAGGTCCCACGGCGGTGTACCGGCGAGCACGCACGCTCCGACGCACGACACGGTGCGGTACGCCCGGGCTACCCTGAGCGCCATGGCGCGCTGCGGACGTCGCAGCACTGCCAAGTTTCGGGCGCTCATGGCCCCTGCCCATATCGGCGCCCCGTAGAGCGCCATGGAGCGTACCACACCAGCGTACAGGCGTCGGGAAGCTCTTCTCGGGGCCCCCACATTGGGGAGAACCCTACAGAGGGATCCGGCAGTGGCCATCAATTTGGGGGCCAACCGCCGGAAATGCTCTTCGAACTTCCATCGACTGTCGAGGACGAGTCCTAGGTACTTCATCGTCGACCCAACAGCGATGGAAGTTCCTCCCACCATTATCGTGGCCCCAGGAGGTGGCGCACGCCGGGGCCCATGGAACACGAGGGCCTCAGACTTATCTAAGGCCACCTCTAGTCCCAGGGCGCGGATCCGCGCCACCACCTGGGCCACGCCCGCCGTGGCGAGGAGGGATGCCTCGCGATAGGTGCCGCCGCGGGCCGACACGAGGGTATCGTCGGCGTAGCATGTTACGTCGACCCCCCGCAGCATGGACCCGCGCAGCACCCAATCGTAGCCGATGTTCCACAGGAGTGGACCAAGAACCGACCCCTGAGGAACACCGCACGACATCTCCCTCCTCCCGGAGCCGTACTTCGTCGGGAAGACTACCGCTCTTCCGACGAAGTAGTCGGCCACGACCCTCTGCAGATACCGCGGCACGCCGTGGTACTGCAGAGCACTCTTCACAGTCTCCCAAGGCAGCGTGTTGAAAGCGTTGCGGATGTCGAGAGACACCGCAAACATCACGCCACCCTGGGAGACAGCCTCCTCGGAGAGGTCCCTGACCCGCGCTATTGCATCGAGGGTCGATCGGCCCCGGCGGAAGCCAAACTGCTCATCGGCAAGGCCCGGATCCATGGACTCGACGAGGCGAGCCGCGAGCACCCGCTCGAACAATTTGCTCACCTCGTCGAGCAACACGATCGGACGATACGCCGATGGCTGCTCCGCCGGACGGCCCTCTTTGCGGAGCAGGACCAGTTTGCCCGTTTTCCACTTACGGGGGAACCGGCCCCGCTCCATGCACGCGGTAAATAGGGACCCCACCCTCTCACCAATCTCCTCCAGCGCGATTGCGAGTGCGCTTCCGGGCACACCATCCGGGCCTGGGGCGGCCTTCTTAGACTTTAATCTCAGAATGGCCGCCCCGAGTTCCCCCTCCGACACCGGTGGGGGGGGAGCATCCTCCTCGGCAGCTCGCAACACGCTGGAGGCCATCGCAGGAGGCACCCATTCACCTCGCCGCGGGAAGAGGGCGCCAACCACCTCCTCGAGGAACTCTGGCTGGAGAGTGCTCGTCAGGGGAGGGGCCCAGGGGCGGAGCTTTTTCCGCACCACCCTGTACGGCCTTCCCCATGGATCCCTGTCGAGGATCTCCAGCCATTCCTCCCATGCCACCTCTTTTGCCCGCGCAATCGCCACCTGAAAGGCCCTGCACGTGGACCTGTAGGCAGCGTAGGAGGCATCCTCCTCCTGGGGGTCCCGAACCCGTCTTCGCCTGCACCGGGTGTAACGGCGGCGCGCCGTCCCACAGGCCACCCGCATTTGGTGGAGCTCAGCGCGCCACCAATACACCCAATGGCGTGGGGGGAGGGTTCTCGCTCTCGGCATTGACGCATCACAGATGCGGGACAGTGAAACGCCGAGGCGCTCCGCCTCCTCATCCACATCGGCGGAAATCCGGGAACCAGACCTCCAGGCCTCTATGACGGCCGCTTCCCCGGCGGCCTCCTTGTTGAGCCGACCCAGCACCCAACGCGGACCGTCCCCAACACCAGGGGACCGAGCACTGCTCTGCAGTGGGTCAATGGGGAGCGCAGAGACATCAAATCGGATATATCGGTGGTCCGATAGTGTCTCCACGTCCACCACCACCCTCCAGTCCCGGACACGGCGCACCAGGGAGGCCGACGCAAACGTAATGTCAACGATCGACCCACCCTGTTGGCGTACGCACGTGTCCTCCGATCCGGTGTTGAGGACGACGAGCCCCATGGACACAGCCCACTCCTCTAACGCCTCACCCCGCGCATTTGCCACCGGAGAACCCCAAGCCATAGATTTGGCGTTAAAGTCTCCAGCGACTAGCACGGGGAGGGGGGTCACTTGCCCAACCATAGCCCTGACCTCATCGAGCACTTGCTCAAATTCGGAGAGACTACGATTGGGCGAGAAATAGACCCCCACTACTGCAACGCCACCCACGATGCCCAACACGCAGCCTCGACCCCTCGAAGAACGTTCAAAGGGCGGAGCACCGGTGGAAGCACGGGTGACGATGGCTACCGAGTCCTCACGGTCTCCAACCCAGTCATCCCGGGCGGGAACAAAATAAGGCTCGGCGACCACGGCTATTTTGATCTCCCACTCCGCCATTGTCTGGACCAGCAGGTCCTGAGCTCTGGCAGAGTGGTTGATGTTCGCCTGCAGTATGGGCCAGAGGGGCATTAATGACCAGTCTGCATGGGCTCCTGCTCTGCGCGGGCTGGGCGCTGGGTCGGCTCAGGAACTTTTTTGGCGTTCCTTGCCTTACCTCTCTTCCTTTTGGCCCTAGGCCTGGCACCATCAGCGCACCCAACTCCACCAAGTGGGTGAGCCGACGGTTTGCCTGCCGCCGAGCAGATAAAGCATGAGGGCTCGGCCTGGCAATTCCTCGCCAAATGCCCTGGCTTTCCGCAGCGGTAACAGAGACCACTGCGATCCTCACCTACGCACCTGACGGCGAAGTGGCCGCCCTCGAGGCACCGATAACACCTCATCGGTCTCGCCTCGAGGAGCGTGACCTTCGCCATCACCCAGCCTACTTTTACACGGCCGGCGTCAATCACCTTTTTTGCGGCTGCAATGGGGCAGCTCAACCACAGTGAGCCGCGGGGGCCAAGGACGCCAGCCCTGATATCGTCAGCAGCACACCCTCCTTCTTTTGAGATGGCGGCTACCACCTCCGACTCGGTCACTGAGTCGTCGAGTTCGGAAACTCGAATGTCGACTCTCCTCACCGGGCGCGAGATGCGCACCAGGTCCTCGCTCAGAACCTCCCTCAGCTTGGATGCTAGGGAGTCGGCCTTCTCAGAGCCCGCATTCCCATTAATTTCGAAAATGCGGGCCCCTGTGGCCGTGGTCCTCGAGCGCATATCCTCTATACCGAGGCTATCGTAGTCAATGAGCCTACGAGCCTCGGCAAGGACGGACCTGTAGGTCGCGCCTTTCTCCTCTGCACCCGGTAGAAGGGTGACGGTGATCGCCGCCGTACGGGGGGGGCGATGTTTTGCTACCGCCTTTTTAGGAGGGCTGGGGGGGGCAGTACTCCCTGCTTTTTCCCCAGCCTTCTTTTTACTTCGTTTCTTCGTCACCGTCGTCCACCCCTCCAACAGCGGTGGTGGAGGTGGCGGCACCGACGTTGACGGGCTCGGCTGGACTGGTGTCGGCACGTTCTTTACCGCCGAAGTTTTGCCCTTTCCCTTCCCTTTGCCTGCCTTTGCTGGCTGGGCGAGAGGGGTGGGTTGTGGCCGAGCAGCCGGCTTCGGGAGTGCCGGCCACGATGCATCAGGGGCACCGGGTGCCGCCGAAGTAGAGGACTGCGGCGATGTCCTCGGCTTAGTCTGCGCAGTAGATGCGGGAGTTGCAGCCCGCGTAGAAGCCGCAGCGGCCGCAGCCTCCCTCTTACTATCAGCCGCCAGAGGCGGCCTGAGTCGCGGCTCCGGGAGCAAGCGGCTCTCGATGCCCTCAAATCTCGCGTTAAGCATCGCACCAAACTGTGCAATGCTAGAGCGCGAGATCTCCTCCAGCATTTCCCTTACCGAGGGCTCGGACACAGCCACCGGTCGCTGTCGAACTTCCGCCTGCAACTCCGCTAGTTGGCTAGAAAGCCGCGAATTGGCCGCTTCGAGTTTGGCCATCTCCTCAGTTATCGTGCGAGCCCTCAAACTTGCGGCCGCCTCCTTTATTGTGGCAGCTGCATCCTTGAGGACCTTCACCGACGTGCCCTTCAAGTTTTTGGACGTCGTAGCCACATTTGCAACCATATCTGCGGAGTCCATCACTAACTTGTTAAGCGCCGCCATTGTCTCTGCGTCGCCCACTTCGGTAGTAGTTGGGGGTATAAGGCTGAGGCGGCATGTGGCTCTGGACTCCTGAAGAGTCTTCGCCATGCCGACCACCCTTTCCTCCGCCTCGAGACGCAGCTCTTTAGCCTTAGCAGCATTCAACTGCGCCTTGGCCTCCGCCAAGCCAACATATTGGCCTGTTGTAGGCGGGCGGCCCCTGCCTCTCTTGGATTTATGTGCCGCTCCCCTGAGCGGTGAAACCAAGAAACTTCCCTCCTCTCCCTCACTAGCGGGGCGCTTTAAGAAAGCAACCCGCCGCCTCTCCGTCTCTGCAGTATGATGCGTGTCGAGAGACTCGACACTTATCATACTGCTGTCTGTATCCGTGTCAGATAATCTTGACATGAGCACGCTACACTCTCGCACTCGCAAACTCCTCACAATCTCCGTCTCCTTCTTCCTAACCTCCTCTTCATCTTCCGTCTTATTTGTTTTATTATTATTAATATTCATATTAAAACCCACGAGAATGGGAGAAATAAATTCGACCTGGGCAGAGATCCCGTACCTCAGGAAGGTCTAGGGTTTAACCCACACTGGGGGCGACAGGTGCCAGTGTGGGGACACGCACTAACGACCGGAATACCGTCCGGCCATACATCCCCTCGCGGTGCGGCGCCGCTTGAGATTCGGGTAATTTTTTATAGAGGTTTTCTTCCTCGCGACCCAGGCGGTTAAGCCAAGGCCCCCGGTCCACGTAGGCCTCCTGCCATCTTTGTGGATTACGGTTTGACCGGCGGGAGCCTTGAAAAAGGCTTTTTCTCGGAGGCAGTGTGAGTGCACTCCGAACCCGCCGCTCCCTCCACGCGGAAAACAAATAAGGAAAAATGGGAAGGAAAGTAGGAAGGATAGGGCAGTCGGCCTCCTCAGTCGTCTCTCTTGACGAGAGATGCACTGGGAGCGGACGTACCCTTAAGGATGGGAAGTGGAACGAGGGAAAGGATAGGAAGGGACGTGTTGCTCTTCGTCTGGTCTCTCACCCCGAGCCTGCCCGGTATGGGTGGCCCTCCGGTATAGCCTCGGGGATCATTGAGACACGCAAGCCCCCCCACCACGGCAAGGTGGCAACACAGTCGGGGGGGAACCTAACCTAACCTAACCTAACCTAACCTAACCTAACCTAACCTAACCTAACCTAACCTAACCTAACCTAACCTAACCTAACCTAACCTAACCTAACCTTTTTTTTTTTTTTTTTTTTTGACAAGGTGGAAAATGCATTACGCATTCGACCCCCCGCCTTGGGAGCGGCGGGGAGGATATGTGGGACTCCCTCATCTCCCCTTCTCATTATGAGAAGGGGTAGAGAAGTTTACCCACTAAAAACCACCTTGGCGTACCCTCGCACTCCGGTTACTCGGGCACCGTGGAACCCGCTCTAAGCATTCTCCACGATGCCCACCGGTCGCCCCGGCCTCTGCCAGGGCTTCCCGCGTCAATGGGGGGATGGCCGAATACGCATGGCCACCCCCCAGACCGCCGAGTGACTTGTCACGGCAGGCGGAGGTCTCCCATCCTCCGCCCGCAGTCACTAAGGGTGAAGGCGCGCGGCAAACTGCCGCCGCCTCAACCCCGGCCGCCTACGCCGGAGCGGGTGCGCGAGAGGATCGTCCTCGCGCTCCCGCTCCGCCTCCTCCTTCTGCGAGATAACAATCTCGCAGAAGGAGACCACTGCCTCCCAGGACCCCTCACTGCTGAGCATCGCAGAGACGACGCTATGCAGCGAGAGGTCCACCCGCTGGATTGCCCGTGCCATGAGGCCCCTCTCCGCATCCCAACGACTGCACACCTGAAAGGTGTGCTCAGCCGTGTCGTCGGGATCACCGCACTCATGGCACCGTGGGCTCGGCTCCCTCCTGATGTTGTGCAGGTGATGACCGAAACAGCCGTGTCCGGTCAACACCTGCACCAGCCGATACGTTAGCGCGCCGGCTGCCCTCTCCAACCATTCGTCCATCACTGGGAGGATCGCCCCCACGGTACGTGTCCCGTACGGGGCGTCCTCCAGGATGGACTTCCACCTTTCTCGCAGCCGGCGCGCCGTCATACGGCGGGAGGCCTCTACCTCCTCAGGGTCCGGGCGTTCACCTCTTGCCCGGGCCCTGGACCTAACCGCGTAGGTTTCCGCCTGCACCTCAGCGTCCAACTCCCACGGAGGGGTGCAGGCGAGGAGGCAGGCCGCCGCGTGGGCCACTGAGCCGTAGGCCCTGGCCATCCGCTGGGCCACGGCCCGCTGTGGCCCCCTCAGCAGGGCCCTGTTTCGGGCGGACAACCTGTCCGCCCATATTGGGGCCCCATACAGGGCCATGCTCCTCACCACGCCGGCGAACAGCCGCCGGCAAGAGGAGCCTGGCCCCCCAATGTTGGGCAGGAGTCTGCCCAGCGCTTGCGCGGCGCCCCTGATTCGGGGAGCAAGTCTTCTGAAGTGCTCCCCGAAATCCCACTTCCGGTCCAAAGTAAGCCCCAGATATTTAATGTGGGGCTCTACCCGGACCGTCCCTCCTGGAAGTGAGAGCGCCGCGCCCGCAGGCAGCCTCCATGCCCTCCCTCGCCCCCCGAAGACCGTAGCGTCGGTCTTCGGGAGGGCCACCTTTAGGCCGAGCTGCTCGATCCCTCGGATCATCAGCTCGGCCGCTTCCTCCGCCTCGCGGAGGGTCTCCCACCCATCTTTCCCGCGCACAGCCACCATCGTGTCGTCTGCATAGCAGACGGTGATTGTGCGCGGGAGGGTCTCCCCTCTAATGGCCCGGTCGTACCCCAGGTTCCAGAGCAAGGGCCCGAGTACGGAACCCTGGGGCACGCCGCAGGCCATCCTCCTCTCCCCCCTCTGCCCGTCCTTATTTTCGTAGAGAACTACCCTCTCAGTAAGGTAGTTCTCCACGATTCTCCTTAGGTAGTGGGGCACTCCGTGATACTGAAGTGCCCCACTAATCACCCCATAGGGGAGGGTGCCGAACGCGTTCGCGATGTCTAAAGACACCGCGACCACACCCTCTCCCCTGCTCGACGCGTCGTCGCAGAAGTCCCTAAGGGACTTTATTGCGTCGAGCGTGGACCGTCCTCCTCGGAACCCGAACTGTCTATCAGACACGTCCGGGCCGGCGGTCTCAAGGTGCTGCTGGATCCGGTGGGCCAGGATACGTTCAAACGTTTTCCCGGCCTCATCCAGCAACACTATGGGGCGATAGGCGGACGGGCAGTCCGCAGGCCGACCCTCTTTGCGGAGGAGGCAGAGCCGCCCCTCCTTCCACACCCTCGGGAACCTTCCCTCCTTCAGGCAGTCGTCCATGATCTGCCTGAAGCGGCTCCCGAGGTGTCCCAGGGCGACGGTGAGGACGCGACCAGGGACCCCGTCTGGACCCGGGGCTTTCCTGCAGCCCCTGAGTCGGTCCGTCACTCTTTCGAACTCGTCGTCGCTTATAGGTGCGACGGCGAGTTCGGCCTCATGCTCCGCAATGGCCATCGTCGGGGGGGAGAATGTTGGGGCGGGCGGGAACAGCCCCTCCAATACCCTACCGAGGAGGTCGGGCTCCATTGAATCCATGGGGGGGGAGGTGCGCAGCTTGTTGCGCACCATCTTATACGGTCGCCCCCACGGATCCCTGTCCAGGGTGGCCAAGAACAAGCTGTGTGCTTCGTCCTTGGCCACGGCGATCGCCACTATCAGGGCCCCCTTTGCTTCTTTGAGGGCCCTATGGAACCCATCCTCCTCCTCCTCTGTGTGCCGCCTGCGCCTACAATGCTGGTAGTCGCGGCGGGCACAGTTGCTGGCGGTCCGCAGAGCCGCTATTTCTGCGGACCACCAGTACACCTTTTTTCGGGCGGACAGGCGTCCGGCCCGGGGCATTGCCGCGTCGCACACCCTCTGTAGTGCGGCGCGGAACCGAGCCGCCCTCATGTCGACTCCGAGGGTGGCGGGAGGGGCTGCACACCAAGCCTCCTCCATCGCCGCCTCGTCCGCCCTTTCCCTATCCAGGTGGGTCAGGGCCCACCTGGGGAACCTTCGGCCCCGGCCTCTTGTTCCCCCCCCTGGGGTGGGCGACGGCAGGACGCCATTGGAGACCCTCATTCTGATATAAAGATGATCAGAGAGGGTCTCAACGTCCTCCAGGACGCGCCAATCAGTGACGCGCGCGGTTATGGCGGGGGTCGCGAACGTTACGTCCACGACTGACCCCCCCCGCCGCCGCACGCATGTGTTGACGCTGCCCCGGTTCAGGATGATTAGTCCCGTTGCCGTCGCCCAGTCCTCGAGGGCGGTCCCTCGGGGGTCCGTGACTGGGGAACCCCACGCCGAACTCTTGGCGTTAAGGTCCCCCATGACCATCACCTGTGACGGGGCAGCTCTACCAACTACCCCGTTCAGGACCCCCAGGAAGCGCTCGAAGGCGCGTAACGGCTTGTTGGGGGAGAAGTACACCGCCACTATCACGGTGTCGCTCCCCCACCTGGCCGCCACGTAACCCGGACCGCCTTCGATCCTCGAGAGAGGGGGGAAATCCCCATGTGCCGGAACCGATATTGCCACTACTCCGTCCGTCGCCCCTGCCCAGTAAGGAAGGGGGGGGACGAAGTAGGGCTCTGCCACCACCGCGACGCCAATTCCCCACTCCGCCATGTGTTGCATCAGGAGGTCCTGTGCTTTGGCGGAGTGGTTGGCGTTCACCTGCAGGATGTCTAAGTGCTGGTGTGCTGGCATTTAGACATCCATGCGGTTCTCCTCATTTTGGCCGGTGGCCGTTCCTGCGGTGGTGGGGCGGGGGGGGCGGGCGTCCATCATCCGCACCGATTTGCCCCTGACCTCTGGGGGTGAGCACTTCGACCCCCCCATCGTGTGGCTGGCTGGGAGTTTGGCGTGGTGGCACACTGCGCACCACTCCTTCTCCCCCGAGCACTCCCTGCGGAAGTGCCCCTCTGCACCGCACCGGTAGCAAGTATTGCTCCGGTCGATGCTTGAGGGGCACAATTCCCTCGTGTGGCCAACATTCATGCACCTGTAACAGCGCATGGGTGTTGGCCCAGCCACGGTGACGGTGGCCTCAGCCCACCCCACCTCGATTTTGCCCCGCTTTATGAGGCCCTGTGCCGTCTCCACTGGGCACTGGACAAGAACCTAACCTAACCTAACCTAACCTAACCTAACCTAACCTAACCTAACCTAACCTAACCTAACCTAACCTAACCTAACCTAACCTAACCTAACCTAACCTAACCTAACCTAACCTAACCTAACCTAACCTAACCTAACCTAACCTAACCTAACCTAACCTAACCTAACCTAACCTAACCTAACCTAACCTAACCTAACCTAACCTAACCTAACCTAACCTAACCTAACCTAACCTAACCTAACCTAACCTAACCTAACCTAACCTAACCTAACCTAACCTAACCTAACCTAACCTAACCTAACCTAACCTAACCTAACCTAACCTAACCTAACCTAACCTAACCTAACCTTTTTTTTTTTTTTTTTTTTTTTTATTTTTTTTTTTTTTTATTTTTTTTTTTTTTTTTTTTTTTTTTTTACAAGGTGGAAAATGCATTACGCATTCGACCCCCCGCCTTGGGAGCGGCGGGGAGGATATGTGGGACTCCCTCATCTCCCCTTCTCATTATGAGAAGGGGTAGAGAGGTTTACCCACTAAAAACCACCTTGGCGTACCCTCGCACTCCGGTTACTCGGGCACCGTGGAACCCGCACTAAGCATTCTCCACGATGCCCACCGGTCGCCCCGGCCTCTGCCAGGGCTTCCCGCGTCAAAGGGGGGATGGCCGAATACGCATGGCCACCCCCCAGACCGCCGAGTGACTTGTCACGGCAGGCGGAGGTCTCCCATCCTCCGCCCGCAGTCACTAAGGGTAAAGGCGCGCGGCAAACTGCCGCCGCCTCAACCCCGGCCGCCTACGCCGGAGGGGGTGCGCGAGAGGATCGTCCTCGCGCTCCCGCTCCGCCTCCTCCTTCTGCGAGACGATTATCTCGCAGAAGGAGACCACCGCCTCCCAGGACCCCTCGCTGCTGAGCATCGCAGAGACGACGCTATGCAGCGAGAGGTCCACCCGCTGGATCGCCCGTGCCATGAGGCCTCTCTCCACATCCCAACGACTGCACACCTGAAAGGTGTGCTCAGCCGTGTCGTCGGGATCACCGCACTCATGGCACCGTGGGCTCGGCTCCCTCCTGATGTTGTGCAGGTGATGACCGAAACAGCCGTGTCCGGTCAACACCTGCACCAGCCGATACGTTAGCGCGCCGGCTGCCCTCTCCAACCATTCGTCCATCACTGGGAGGATCGCCCCCACGGTACGTGTCCCGTACGGGGCGTCCTCCAGGATGGACTTCCACCTTTCTCGCAGCCGGCGCGCCGTCATACGGCGAGAGGCCTCTACCTCCTCAGGGTCCGGGCGTTCACCTCTTGCCCGGGCCCTGGACCTAACCGCGTAGGTTTCCGCCTGCACCTCAGCGTCCAACTCCCACGGAGGGGTGCAGGCGAGGAGGCAGGCCGCCGCGTGGGCCACCGAGCCGTAGGCCCTGGCCATCCTCTGGGCCACGGCCCGCTGTGGCCCCCTCAGAAGGGCCCTGTTTCGGGCGGACAACCTGTCCGCCCATATCGGGGCCCCATACAGGGCCATGCTCCTCACCACGCCGGCGAACAGCCGCCGGCACGAGCTGGACCGTTCCTCCTGGAAGTGAGAGCGCCGCGCCCGCAGGCAGCCTCCATGACCTCCCTCGCCCCCCGAAGACCGTCGCGTCGGTCTTCGGGAGGGCCACCTTTAGGCCGAGCTGCTCGATCCCTCGGATCATCAGCTCGGCCGCTTCCTCCGCCTCGCGGAGGGTCTCCCACCCATCTTTCCCGCGCACAGCCACCATCGTGTCGTCTGCATAGCAGACGGTGATTGTGCGCGGGAGGGTCTCCCCTCTGATGGCCCGGTCGTACCCCAGGTTCCAGAGCAAGGGGCCGAGTACGGAACCCTGGGGCACGCCACAGGCCATCCTCCTCTCCCCCCTCTGCCCGTCCTTATGTTCGTAGAGAACTACCCTCTCGGTAAGGTAGTTCTCTACGATCCTCCTTAGGTAGTGGGGCACCCCGTGATACTGGAGTGCCCCACTTATCACCCCATAGGGGAGGGTGCCGAACGCGTTCGCGATGTCTAGAGACACCGCGACCACACCCTCTCCCCTGCTCGACGCGTCGTCGCAGAAGTCCCTGAGGGACTTTATCGCGTCGAGCGTGGACCGTCCTCCTCGGAACCCGAACTGTCTATCAGACACGTCCGGGCCGGCGGTCTCAAGGTGCTGCTGGATCCGGTGGGCCAGGATACGTTCAAACGTTTTCCCAGCCTCATCCAGCAACACTATGGGGCGATAGGCGGACGGGCAGTCCGCAGGCCGACCCTCTTTGCGGAGGAGGCAGAGCCGCCCCTCCTTCCACACCCTCGGGAACCTTCCCTCCTTCAGGCAGTCGTCCATGATCTGCCTGAAGCGGCTCCCGAGGTGTCCCAGGGCGACCGTGAGGACACGACCAGGGACCCCGTCTGGTCCCGGGGCCTTTTTGCAGCCCCTGAGTCGGTCCGTCACTCTTTCGAACTCGTCGTCGCTTATGGGTGCGACGGCGAGTTCGGCCTCCGCAATGGCCATCGTCGGGGGAGAGAACGCTGGGGCAGGCGGGAACAGCCCCTCCAACACCCTACTGAGGAGGTCAGGCTCCATTGAATCCATGGGGGGGGGCGTGCGCAGCTTGTTGCGCACCATCTTATACGGCCGCCCCCACGGATCCCTGTCCAGGGTGGCCAAGAACGAGCAGTGTGCTTCGTCCTTGGCCACGGCGATCGCCACTATCAGGGCCCCCTTTGCCTCTTTGAGGGCCCTGTGGAGCCCCTCCTCCTCCTCCTCTGTGTGCCGCCTGCGCCTACAATGCTGGTAGGCGCGGCGGGCACAGTTGCTGGTGGTCCGCAGGGCCGCTATTTCTGAGGACCACCACACCTTCTTGCGGGCGGACGGGCGTCCGGCCCGGGGCATTGCCGCGTCGCACACCCTCTGTAGGTGGGTCAGAGCCCACCTGGGGAACCCTCTTCGGCCCCGGCCTCTTGTTCCCCCCCCTGGGGTGGGCGACGGCAGGACGCCATTGGAGACCCTCATTCTGATATACAGATGATCAGAGAGGGTCTCGACGTTTTAGGGAGAGGGAGGTCTGCTAAATAATTAAATATATAAAATATTATCAACATTTTATTTAAATTATACTTATATACAAAATATATTAACATCTACGCTAGAGTCGGCATTAAGCGAGGCGCAGGGGTAGCGTGCCGCCTTTCATCCTTCTTCCATCGAAGAGCGCGTCGGGAGTCGAGCGTCGGCAGTCGGCGGTCGGCAGTCGGCGGTCGGCAGTCTACGGTCGGGGTGGGCGTCGCCGTCGGCGCGTCACACCTGCACCTGCAGCGAGGAGTCCCAGGCGCGCGCGTTCACCTGCCGCAGCGTGGCGCGCAGCGAGCCGCCGGGGCCCAGCGCCAGCGTGAGCGGGAACGAGTCGCCCCGCGGCCGCGCGTACAGCGCGTGCAGCGTCTGCTCCCAGCGCACCGCGCGCGTCACGTGGCGCGCCAGCTGCCGCCGCACGTGCGCCGCGTCCCGGTACACGCGCGCGTCCACGCACGAGTACACCGGCACGCGCGGCGCGCCCACCCGCGGGCCCAGCGCCGCCAGCGCCGCGCGCACCGCCGCCTCGGCGCGCGCCATCAGCGGCGTGTGGAACGCGCCCTCGACGCGCACGCGCGCGCTCCGCCGCACGCCGAACTCGCCGCCGCGCCGCTCCACGAAGCGCAGCGCCGCCTCGTCGCCGGCGACCACCTTGCACCCGGGGTACAGATAGTTGGCGACCCGGCACACGGGCTCGGGCAGGTCGGCGGCGGCGGCGTCGCAGGCGGCCTGCAGGGCGGGGCCGAGGCGCGCGTCGGGCGCCAGCCACACGGTGAGCATGCCGCCGGCGCGGTCGGCGGCCGCGGCGCTCATGGCGGCGGCGCGCAGCTCGACCAGGCGCAGCGCCGCGTCGAGGGGCAGCGCGCCGGCGTAGACGAGCGCGGTGATCTCGCCGAGCGAGAAGCCGGCGACGGCGCGCACGCGGTCGAGCGCGGCCGGGCGGTCGTCGCGCACGCGCTCGAGCGCCGCCAGCGAGGTGACGAGCACGGCCACCTGGCAGCGGCGGTCCAGCTCGTCGGCGGGGCCCTGGGTGCACACGCGCGCCACGTCCCACCTGACGGATAAACACGGTAATGTCGACTGGCTCGACCGATATGAGGCTACCTGTCCATAGATTAACGCACGCTATGGTATCGGCCATACAAATCGGTGGAACACTAAAATATCTCAAGTGATTTTAGTCTCTATAACAATTCATTAGTCTTAATCGCAATGAAAAAATCTTAGCTTGTAGTAGATCGAGTTCCACAGATTAGGTCCGAATAATAATGTGTGAAACACAGACTAAATTTTTTTACTTTAACTACCTGAAAATTGTCAAAACTTTAAACTAAAGTTATTTTAAATGTTTCCAATATGAAATTTGGACGTTGTTTTGCGTTTGCGTGATTGATTTAATCTGTCGTGGCACACTAGCGCCGCTAGCAGTCCTAGGAAGTAAACAAATAAGTGTTCCATGGATTTGTTCCTTCGCTACCTATCTGTACTATACATATAGTATTCATTAATCCGCAGCTTTTTGATATCTTTTTTGACAGATATTTATCATTTACAAATAAGGTTTTGCATCCATCTAAGCTTTAGTTTTAAGGCTTTATTAATAGCTCTTTGCTTTTCCTTTTTTCTTTATAATTTAAATTGTACCTACGGGTTTTAACTTCACGTTTTCTGTTGTTTACCATTCCCTTTTTGTATAATTCCCTTAAATGTTGTGTACACCTGTTATTAATGTATGTACTAGATTTAGTAACTTCTAACATAAGTGTTTTGTATGTACGTTGTTGGTGTACCTTATCAAAAAAACTGTGGATTAACGTGACACATCGTCAACTATTACGACTACCGTACTACTACTACTACATCTACAATATTAAAAACCCTCCAAACCTAGCGTACCCTCCAAAAAGTAGCTTATCTATAGCGTTCGGGGATAATATGGCTTCGTATAACTGTATTTTTTTTATCAGACAAGTAACTGAAGAATAACTGCTACATCCGAAAACTAACATATGTTACCTCTTTACAATATTAGCATAGATACCTATACATAACAATATATTAGGCCAATACATGACCAACTATAAAATGGTCTCCTGTAGATATTCATAATTTATAATAATAGAATATAATATTTTATAATAATTAAACCCTAATATAAATAAATAAAAGATAAATGAATTCCTTGTAGTATTCTATAGCAGATACAAATTACCTTCGATGGGTGCTGATGTGATAGCTTCTTTAATAGGCATTTCTCTATGATCGGTAGAATTGTTAATAGTTAAACATAATAATGAAAATAATTGGATAGCAACCCGACTACTTGCGAGGCGAGGTCGTAGAGGTCGCGAGCGGCGGGCACGGCCAAGAGAGCGGCCCCCATGCCCACCACCTGCGAGCCTTGGCCCGGGAACAGCAGCACGGCAGTGTCCCGCGGCTCCACTCGCTCCTGCCCTTCTCCCTTCCGTTGCTCCTCCAGCCCACGCCGCGGGTACGGCTGCGTCGCCCAGCGAAGGGCGGGCGAGGCTTCCGCCGCCGAGGCTGGCTCGCCGAATGCACTAGCCTCGTCCAGTAGCCGTCGCAGAGGCCCCTTGTTACCGGTGCCGGTGCCGTTACCGGAGCAGAGGCCGCGCTGCACTTCCCGCGCCCGCATCCGCACTCCGCGACGAAACATCACGTTCAGCATCTTCGTCACCGTCCGTAGTCGATTCGAAACTGTAACTATCATTTGGGATTACTTTAACTAAAAGCTCGAAGACATATTTCGTTAGGACCCAGTTGGGACACAAGGTTTACCTCTACATACTTTGTTACATACATTCGCCACTTTCAAATCTAAAAAAGTTATATTTATTTATTTGTAGGTTTAGGTTATGTAAAGTAGTAAACAAAACACAGAAAACTTTTTTTTGTTTTTTTTTTAATTTTCGCATCACTCTTCGTTTATTTTGCCAGTGTCAAGTTGAGCAATGTAGGTATTTTTATATTCTTCATGTATTTACTCTACTGTCTACTGCTTACAAAATATGAAATACCAACAAATTGCATCCCTAACTAATTATCGAAGACATAACAACGATGTTAAATAATGATCATTCATCATCGATGAATATCGAACATCCTTAATCGTTAGTCAACTCTACTTTCGATCGGCAACATAGCTTGCTACTATTCAGTAATCTGTGAACACAACCAACACTAATAGAACGTAATGTTTAAATTCAACACTAATTCCGAATATCCGATCATATAAAAGTACGTAGTATTTGTATCTAGTAAGTATATAGTGATCTGTGATTTGTATTCTCTTTAGTACACTAGTTTAAAGTGATCTGTGATTCTCTTTGATAAAAGTATGAAGGACCCAGGCCCGGTCAACTGACTATGGGAGACCTTGGACTCGAAAAGGGCTAAAAAACGTGACTAGAGTAACAATACTTGCCGACTCTGTCTAACAAGATTTTGAACAAGATGTCCTGCACTATAAAGTTACCATGTAAAATAAAATAGATCTCATTATCAAATAAAAGTGGTTTCTTTTAATATATATCGCTTATAAAATAGTCATCTAATATTGTTTCGATTATTTATTAATTTATAAAAAAATTGTTGTGAATACCTAAAATTTAGAATAGCAAATAAGTTAGTTAGTTTGCTAAAATATTAAATGGTGGCTATGGTGGGTAATTTCTGTTTGTCCTGGCAATACCATAAGATAAATGTCTGCCGTTGAGGTCAGTCGAGTTTTTTCTTGAGATTAATTTATTCATAATAAACTTTTCCTTATTTTTTCCATTACTACGTTGAGTTGAACCAGTGTTGCCAACCCCAGTGAATAGAAAAGCAGCAGATCAATCTTAAAAAAGCAGTAGAAAACAGTAAAATTACATTTTCAAAACATTAAATCTCCTGTCTCAAAATCCTTTCAATTGGGACATAGAATTAGTTATATAGTTAATAAAACTACTGCAGCACTACCAGTAGTACTTCTTTAATTATCACAATTTATGTAAAGTTATAATAATTATAAGGTTGTTACATTATTGAAAAAAGAAAACAATTATAAAAGTTATATTATTTATTAAAAATAGGTACTCAAAATTACAAACATTATTCATTGTTGTGTATTTCTCTATCCTCAACATTTTCTGTTTCATTGTTTTTGTTAAAATCGTACATACTTTGATTAAAATTTTTCATATGATTTTTTTTAAGCGTCCACTCCATATTTAAAAATGAGTAAAATTCTAAAAAGTATACATTTTTATTTTCATGAACAATTCGAAATTCGAATTCAATAAACTTTTTTGTGGCCAGCATTCTAAAAGAAAAGTTTTAACTGTGTGACAATACTTATGACCTGACTAGGTATACAGGGTGGAATTTTGTAATGCCACCTGGAGGGGAAGTACTCTTAATACTTTAGATAGAAAATTTTGCTCAAAGGAAACATTCCTTTATTTTTGAAAAGAAAAAAAACGGCATTAAAGATTTTTAAAAATTCGCTTGCCGCACACGGTAATCGAACCGACTAAAATCTGTAAAAGTTGCACCGTGTACTTCTATTGCATTGATTGTTAGGGTCAATAAGGATGAAATCTCTTTAACAAACTTCATAAATTGAATTACATGAAAACAATTAAATTTTAAATTAATTTAATTATGTACAAAAATTTAAACTAACTAATTAATTGCTCGAAATGAGCTCCATTTTCAGAAGTTAAATGAATGGAAAACAATGAAATCTTAAATTATTAATTCAATCGGTCAAGTTAAAGCACTTTTACTCAAAGATCTATCTGTGTACTTATGTTATTCATTAATTATTATCATTGACGTCATTTATCCATCGAAATGACGAATTACTATTTAGATAAGACGATTGCAATTTGCACGTGTTTGTAATGCAGACTCCTTTCTTAGATGTGACATAACTGCGTGTATGACGTAGTTTAAATATGGAATGTTACATTTGAAAATAGATTTTCATCTGTTATTCACATTTGATTGTTTTTACAAATCATTTCATAATTGTTTCACGGTAAAAATGGCTTATCAAGAGCAATTTGATTTAATGGAAGCTTATTTTTTAAATAATAAAGATGTGAATCGTGCTCTGCGGTGGTATGGAGAGAGATATCGAGACCGTCAGACACCAACTCGATTTGTACTGAAAAGAATGATAGATAATTTAAAGAACACTGGTTCGATTACCGTGTGCGGCAAGCGAATTTTTAAAAATCTTTAATGCCGTTTTTTTTCTTTTCAAAAATAAAGGAATGTTTCCTTTGAGCAAAATTTTCTATCTAAAGTATTAAGAGTACTTCCCCTCCAGGTGGCATTACAAAATTCCACCCTGTATATATAGATAGCTATGTAGGTAGGTAGGTAAGTCAAATCTACGTGGGGTGCCGCTAGATGGCCAATTTTCTGTCACAAAATATTTGTTCTTACTTGACAATACTTGACATTCTTCTCCCTGTGAGTATATTACAGCGTGACCAAATTTAGTAGATTTCTACTTTTTTGGTAGATTTTGAGGAACTTGCAACAGCTGCTAGTAGGGAAAAATATTTCAGTATATTTTGGTAGAATTTAGTTTTTTTTTTGGAAAGAAGGTGGCAACCCTATCCTTAGTTCTATTCATAGACGGGAATTCCCCATTCACTCACGCGTTTCTCTGTGAGTCTCTCTTTCTAAACACACGTACACAAAGAACACTTATTTAGAGCTTAGCCGTTGTTCATTCATTATCATAACGCCACCGTCACCCGTTTTGTTGTGTTTTGTCTGCGTCATGAAACGAAAATATATTCAAGGGTATCGGGTGGAGTGGGAGCAAGATCCCTTATTCAAGCAATGGTTAGAAAAATCAAAAAATAATGAAGCAAATGCACACTGTAAAGCCTGTAATAGCGACATTCTCAGTAGAGTGGCTTCTCTGAAGGAACACATGGCTACATCGAAGCATGTAAAAAATATGAAAGGATTTTCTGGAACCTCACAGGTAAGCAGCACCTGAATAATAATTTAAAAATAATTTAGATCTGTTTATAAAATAGATTTTGTATCAGATATTTTTTTAATTCAACAAGTACCTAGGTTCCAAATAGTAAGAATAATAAGGTACGTGCACTAGGCATAAATGGGAATTACCTAACTGTGTGTTTATGTATTTTTCCCCGAGTAAAAGCAAAATATCTTTAAATTCGTTTGCCCGTCAGGCATATCGTCTATTGGACTAAAATTAAAACTTATAATCTTTCTTTCTTGTTGTAGATAGATACAATTTTCAAAAAAACAACTGTTGCTGAAGAAGTAAAGAAAGCTGAAATAAGTATCGTTGCGGCCCTCGTAGAACATAACATTCCCTTTCGTGTTATGGATCACGTGAGCGAAGTTATTTCAAAAGCATTTCATGACTCTGAAATTGCCAAAAAGTTTTCATGCAAGAGAACTAAGTCTGCTGCAATCGCCTACAACGTCCTAGGAAATAACTTTGAAGAAAAAATGCTTGCAGACTTACGTTTAGACCGAGAAGTTGAAACTGAATCTGAAACTCTCATAAGTCCAGTATTTTCTTTAATTATAGACGAGAGCACTGACGTCAGCACTACTAAAGTCCTTGCAGTAGCAACTAAATATTATTCAGAGAAATTTCAGTGCCCACAAACAAAATTTTTGTGTATGATTGATCTGAAAGGAGAAACTGCGCAAGATTTGTTTGATTGTTTAAACAATGCCTTAACGGAACGAAACCTACATCTAACCAATTTAATCGGGTTTGCTGCCGATACTACGAACGTAATGTTCGGAGAAAGGAATAGCGTAGTATCAAAACTCAGGGAAGTAAATCCGAACTGCATCTTTTTCAAATGTATGTGTCACTCAACAAATCTTTCAGTTAGTTATGCATGCAAGAAGCTGCCTCGTACTGTAGAGTTATTCGTCAAAGAAGTGTATACTTATTTTTCACATAGCAGCCAAAGACAGAGAGAACTTGCAGAATTTCAAAAATTTGTTGACACTCCGACTCACCGCATGCTTCGGCATTATGACATCAGGTGGCTTTCCCTATATGAATGCATACACAGAATTGTAGAGCAATGGGAAGCATTGAAACTTTTTTTTCAAAGCGAGTATTTAGGAGCAAGAAATGCAAATGCTACTTGTGAATTCCTATTTGACCACCTAAATAGCAATGAGACCAAGATTTACATAAATTTTTTGGATTTCATATTGCCAATAACCAATAAATTTAATATCTTATTCCAAAGTGAACAAACAGTTGTACACAATCTTCACACCGATCTGCAAAAAATGATGTCTCTAATTCTGAGTTGCTATATGAAAATAAATTATGTCAAAACTACGCCGCTTCGTTCAATAGATCCAAACGCTAGGATGCATTTTATACCACTAAAAAATATGTACATAGGTTCAAACGTGGCTATGATAATAAATTCAATAAAAGATGATGTTTCAATGAGACCCAAAATTGATGAATGCCTTGAAAGGTGTCAAACGTTTTTGATTGAATTGAGTAATCAATTTATAAAAAGAATGCCTATTCAGGATGACTTATACCAAAATCTGTCATTTCTTGATCCTCAAAAAGCCGTGTATGAAGACTTTCGAAGCTTGATAGGAGTACTCCAACGGTTCCCAAATTTGGTACCAACTGACAAAATACAGGTAGTTGACAATGAATATAGAGAATTGAAATTAGACCAATCAGTTTCTAACTTGTTGTCTTCTTCAAGTTCATCAACTGCAACATTTAACGTAGATAAGTTTTGGAGTGAAGTTGGCAAGATGTGTGATTCGAATAACAAACCGAGGTATGGAAATTTGTCCCGATTTGTAAAACAGATGACAATCCTGCCCGTGTCAAACGCTAAAGTAGAAAGAATATTTTCTGATCTTAATAGAGTTAAAACTCGTGACAGGAACCGTTTTCAAAATAAAAATGTAGCTGCAATAATGCATGGGAAAGAAGGTCTACGACAAATTGAAGGTGGTTGTGCAAATTTTGTCCCAGACAAAAGCATGCTGAAATTAATGGAAGCTAAAAATCTGTATGATAATGTAAATGAAGATTCTTAAGTGTTTATTAAATTCTGCGTATAAACTTAATTGACAATAATTGATGTAATATACCTAAGTGATTGAGACCGAATGCCTGATGTTTAATTGATTGATAACCCAGTTATTGTATAGTAGACTTTTAGTAGAATCCAGCTTATGTTTAGTAGATTTTGGTATGTTTTTACACTATGTTACAGTAGATATGTCAATTCTAATCTGGTCACACTGGTATATTATTCTATGTTGACGGATCCGAATCCGACCCTCCTCAGATCCAACCAATAACAAAATCTTTACCACCTGTTTCAAAATTTTCGTTTTTCGTCTCAGACAGATTCCGCGAAGCGTGTGCTTCACGTTGCAATCCGTGAAAAACTTGTAATTTGTGGTACTCGTGGTATCTAAAGATCAATCAATTAAAATAGGTAAGACACGTTTATTTTGTTTGTTTTTTTTTCTTTTTATGTCTTATTTTACACAATACGTAAAATTCAATCGTATTGTTAGACAATATAATTTAGCTCATTGTCCTCATTGATTTACTTACTGTCCATATGTTATTCCAATTTCATTGCTCGCGAAGTCTATGTCAGGTGTAGAAAGTTCCTAGAAGGAAAAACGGACTTAAATAAGTTTGCCTTCAAACCATCTGGTAAGTTTGGAATTTAAGTGTATATAACCTGGGTGTAGATATTAGCCATACCTATTCCTGAACCTAAAAAAGACGCATAGCTAGACGAGGAGGGTTGTGTGTGACATCCACATGTCATAACGGCCATCATAGTGTGTTTAGTTTAGTATAGTAAATATCACTACCTACAAAGATATTTTAAAGAGACTACCTACAAGTATGGTTTGAATCCCTAACATTCACATGTATGTATTTCTAACAGAAAAAGAAAGTTTAGGATACCTAATGACTTGTCAAATTATGTTAAAAATAATCTAATGTCTGTTTAAAATAAGTATTTGTTGTTAAAAAGCAGGTTTGCAAGATGTTGTAAGCAAGTGAAAATGTAACATTTTAAAGCATACTGCAAAGTTTTCTACACATCCAGTGGGCTAACTATATGCAGCAAACCCTCAGTTCCTTTAGAGTCCAATATAATAATAGATTTAGGATGTTGATGGGCTGCCCCGCTTCTGCAGCACATAAGGTATGTTCGCACAGGCACATACAGTCAACTTCTATGCCATCCTAAGAAAAAGTCATGATCATTGCTCTGTGGAGTGCGGGCCAGCTCCAACTCCATCCTGAAGACTATAGCGGCAAGGTATGACTTGCCTATAATGAGGATAAAAAGTGAACTATAAAGTGCAAAATTACTTTCATCGCTGTGTCATATAGACACATCAGCTACTAAGCTGCTCGTCTCTAAATAAAATAAATCAGGTTAGATTTAAGTTTATTAACATAATTATTTATTTATGAAACTGAGTTACTCGATTTCAAATCTCAACAGGATGGCTCGGGGACAGCAGAAACTTCAATCTCAAGCGAAGGCTGCAGAAAAGCAGTCTAAGATGAAAAAGCAGCAAGGTCACAGTGCAACAGACCAGAAAAAAGCTGCACAGAAAGCATTAGTACATGTCTGTGCTGTCTGCAAGGTATTATTACTTATCTATAGTTCACCATATTACTTAACACATTCTTACATTTAGAAAACCTGTAATTGGCTTTTCTATCTTGCAGAATTTTTTGTAATTTATAATTGCAGCTCAGTTATAGGTCGTAAGTTATCAAAATGTTATTTGCAACAAGAATGGTAGTATATTTACTGATTAATAACAAAATAAATCATCAACATATTCCTCCAAGGTATATTACTGACATATAAGACTATTTCATGAAAATGTTATTAAACTTGAATTTCGCGCTCCAACCGTAGCCTCCACCTTAATAGCAGAATCTCCCTCACACCTGCTGATCTGTGTAGCTATATTTAATTCTAATTATTGTACAATGTACTAACAACAAAGTTGAACCATGATATCATTACCATAAGGGTGTATTTTGTGTTGACCTGTGCCTCACACAATATGTCAAATGTCACTTGTCATTAAAATAGTCTTTAGACTCTAAACAAATGATTTTAAAGCAAAGTTTTCGAAACTGAGCATGCTTCAAGTACTTTAGTACTATTTAATAATCTGTGCTTCAAGTAGGTTGGTGGTACATATGTATGTAAAACAAAGTAATAACAAATATTGTTTTGTGTCTTTCAGGCACAGATGCCTGACCCCAAGACTTACAAACAACACTTTGAGAACAAACATCCCAAAAATGATCTACCAGAGGATTTGAAGTCTATCTAACACTCCAATTTTCTGTACACATAACATTTATTTAACTTTTAAGAATTGTAAAATATCTCTTTCTTTATTGAACCTGCATTTGTTTATTTCATTACAGTATTTTCTATAATTGAATGGAATGCATTACTTATGATGACATTAAGTGGAGCATATTCAGTCATTTATTTATTAATAATATATTTCTACATAATGAACACTTAAATTATGTTCACACTATTATTTCTGCATAATTTAATGTAGGTATGTAAGAAAAATACACGAGGTGGACCGACGATCGCGGGAAACCGCCGGATGCGGGTAGCGCACCGGTCATTGTGGAGATCCTTTGTCCAGCAGTGGACGTCTTTCGGTTGAATGATGATGATGAAGAAAGATAGTCTCAAGTTTTATTAGTGTCTTATAAATAGGTACCTTTTTTTTTACTAACCTGTGTTTAACCACAATCTCACCGTGGTCAGTGATGATGTGGCCGATGATGGTAAGCACACAAAGCCTAGAAAGGAACTGGCTCTCAAGTGCAGCTGTCGGAACACACCGAAAGGTGCTTGGCGACAGATTTTCGACTTGAGGGTGGTAGCCAGCCAGGCGGGTACTACAAAGTAACATACCACCGTGCTATGGTTTCCTCACGATGTTTTCCTTCACCGAAAGCTCAAGCTCATCGTAGGATTCGAACCCGGGACCTTCATCTCGGCATCCGACGTCACTACCACTGAGCTATCATCGCTATCTATCCTTACCTATGTAGGTATTGAACATAGCCCACTGCAGCATAAAGGCGCTGTCCCATTGCGGCGCACGCTACACGGGCACGGTTCGTTTGTTGGACAAGGTGGGTTTACGTTTCCACTGCGGCGAGTATGTACGACAACAGTAGCGCAGCACAATTTTGAATTGTACAACTTGTGGAACAGACACGTTTCGTGTTTCTCGTAAATATTGTTTATACATATAGCATGGCATTGGCTTTGCAACACAGTTCTTCAGACGATGAATCTATGACGGTAACTTCCGCCGAATAGAATATAATTACTACGTTTTAACTTTCGCATTTAAAATATTAAGGTAGGTAGTGTAATTATAATCAACAACGTTTTTAACCAAAGTTTGTCAAAAAAAAAAAACTGATTTATTCAGTTTAGGTCCTGGTAAGGCACTTATGAACGATCGAATAGATAGTGACAATCATTACAATAGACTCTACCACCGGTTCCACATACACTTGTTTGTCTGTGAGTTGCAAACTAAAAAAAAATACCAATTTGTACTCACGCGTCATATTTGACCGGTGCTTTATAAAGTGGAAACAGTGCAAAGTATATAAAACTGTACCTACCATACCATTACCCTTTTCGTAGACCGGCTGACTCGTTTCTGGATATATTAATAAAATATTTGTTATCGATCCCTTTTCAATAGGCGTGAGTAAAAATAAACAATTCTATAATGAAAATGGTTAAATTTATTTTATTTCGTTCTCGGCGGCGGCGTCTCACCCATCTCACCGTCTCGCGAGCGATCTGCGATAGCGTAACTCGCGCTCTACGTGACGCATCTCGCGAATACATCATTCATATACATGCTTAAAGGAAGACACCCCGCCTGACCAATATTGGCTGCACGGCAACTTATAACAATAACATTATTTATTTATTTTTATTATAATACATAATCGGGCACACGTTACGGCTACACTCCGTAGAATGTACAAATTGCCATCGACGAGACCGGCACACGTGCGACCGGGCACACGGGCGACCGGCCGTCGGTTACATCTTCTCGTAGGTCTCGGTGTGACCGCAGTCGGTGCACTCGCGGCTGTAGGTGTCGGCGGCGGCGTCGTAGGTCTCCGCGGCGAACACGTGCCGGTGGGCGCGCTCCTCGCGCCGGTACAGGCTGGAGCGCACGTCCATGCGCAGCGCGCGCAGGCGCCGGTGCGTGCGCTTGTGCAGCGCCAGCGCGCGCGCCTCCGCCCGCCGAGCGCGCTCCGCCTCCAGCGCCTCCTCGCCGCCCCACACCTGCAGCGCGCGCGCCGCCACCTGCGCGCGCAGGTACAGCCGCATGTCGCCGTAGCGCGCCGAGTGCGGGTTGCGCCGCCGCACGCACCGCAGCGCCGGCGCGCGTGAGTCCAGGTCGCAGTCCTTCAGCAGGTACTCCGCCTTGGCGTCGGTGCGCGCCACCAGCTCGTCCGCGTCCGCGTCGTCCCTGCGCACGCGACGTCCGCTACGTCACTCACTACTCACACTAGCCCACACTCGCACCCACACCCACACCCACCCACGAGAGGTACCTGCACGCGTCGCACACGACGAGGTCGAACGTATCGAGCAGGTAGGACTGCGGGAAGGGACGCCCGCAGCGCTCGCAGCGCGGCTGGTCGGCGACGTGCACGATGGGCGCCGAGGGCCGGGCGAGGGGCACGAGGGGCGCGACGGGCGCCGCCTCCTCGAGCAGGAACCCGCCGCCGGTATCGATCCCCTCGGCCGACCTGTGTATAATGACGAGTAGTCAGAAGGCACGGCAGCACAGGAGTGGTGTGGTGTGTACTGCAGTAGTACTGTACTGTACTGTACCTGGTGGTGAGCGGGTGCGGCTGCGTGGGCGTGGACGTGGGCGGGGCGTGCACGAGGCGCGCATGGTGCAGCTCACGCGCTCGCAGGCGGTTGCGCTCCATGCGCGCGCGCTGCGCCGCACTCAACGAACCCCCACCCACCTCCTCGACCTCCTCCACCTCCTCGCTCGCCATTCTACCACCTCCTACTTCTTCCCAACCTACACAAATTACAAACTTATAATCTTATTATTACCTTCAAAAATTAACAGTTGCCTTTGTTAAGAGGTAGAAGTTATCTCTAGGCATTTGTAATTTCTGTATAGTTATTATTATTTATTTTAACCTAAAGCAGTAACCGGTACCAGCTTATTTACAATTTAAGCTTTTCCCTGCGGTTTCACTTGCATTCCCAGGATTAGAAATAGTTTATGAAATACCATGGCTACCATAATAATATACACAAGATATTTCATAAAAATCAATCGAGCCGTTTTAGAGGAGTTTGGTGACAAACACCGTGACACAAGAATTTTAGGTAGGTACTAAACTTTGTTGGACCACGGCAGCAAAGGTCAGTCCCGAGCGCAACAATGTGTTAGATGATTTTTTGAGTTGACTACTGAACTGTAATATGGTCGCATAATAAGTAGTATAGATTACTTAGGTATTTAAATTCAACTAATATTTAAGAAAGTATATTATGAGTTAAATCTATTACTATTTTTAGAGCTACTATCCTTCACAGTAGGTCCTCAGGTAAAATCAGTTAACTTTTCCAATGTGTATTCTCAGATTTCGATAGGCCTACGGTTGGATAGTTTCAAAGAGTTTCCTAGCTAGATAAAGTGTATAATTTATGGAGTATTCTAGGGTGTTGTAGTAAGAGTATCTCGTATTTAGACTACACTTACTTTGGTTCCGTAAATTTCCGTTAAAAGTCTCTCAAACAATAACAACGATAACATACATAATCACTTCACTACTATATATACATCATAGCCAATACAATATACTGTAAATTCAAAGTTAAATAAAAACACGAGAAAACGAAACACTTTTACTCTGGCGAGAACACGAGAAACAGAATTTCAGAAACAAACACCATTGAAATTTGCAAGCAAATTACCTTTGGCAAACTAAACTACAGTGATAGTGATAATAAATCCTCTTTGCTACAGTATATATGTTGGCAACACCGACTCGGTGTTGCCAACTGTTTTGTGCCTGTTCTGAGTTTGTGCCATACCCGCGAATGCCCAATGCCCGCGATAGGTAACCACAGATTACTTTATACTAGCACAGTAAAAATATAGACCAGTATGGAAACTAAGCCTAGTTGATAAAATAATTACCTACGCTCCGTTGAAGCAGTAGGGTTGTCACTTTTAATGTTTTAAGGTATTGTTTTTTTTAAATTAAAACATTCAACGTTCTGTAGTGATCAATTAATTGAAATAGCTAGTTTACAAATAAAATAATAGGTAGGTATCTCATGGCGTCGGTTACTCTCGATAGTAAATTCGGAAAACAGTTTAATATTGACACACAACTTGTAGATCTATGTTTTTTTTTTGGTAGGTCCAATAAAAG